>JAWZYU010000009.1:10301400-10761400 GCA_038380435.1 Ryuthela nishihirai | reverse complement strand
ATTTTGTCTCCTTTTCTCTTTAGTTTGGTTATTGATTATGTTATGCGAAATTCACTTCAGAGAAAGATTTTGGCCTTAAATGGTCTGGAGATACGAAAATTTCTGATTTAGATTATGCTGATGATTTAGCCCTTTTGGCAAATGATGTTGATGAGATGAACTCTTTCATTCGAGCTGTTGATGAGACTAGTAGTAGAGTAGATTTGGTTATAAACAAAGAGAAAACTGAAGTGATGAAAATTGGTCAGGCAGGCTGTGATTCAGTTCATCTGAATGGTTGCAGTCTTGAGCAGGTGTCACAGTTTAATTACCTTGGGAGCTATGTAACAGATACTGGTGATATGCGGCATGAGATTAACAGACGAATAGGTATTACTGCCGGGACTTTTAAGAATCTATGGAGAGTGTGGAGAAGTAGGCGAATACACCTAAAGACTAAAATTAAACTGTATAATAGTTTGGTTCTTTCTAGGGTTAGTTATAGTAGTGAAACTTGGACACTTCGTAAACAAGATAACAGGAAACTGGATGCTTCTGATTCCAGATGCTTACTCAGTATCTTGGGCATTAGGTGGTTCAACTTTGTAATTAATGATGAGGTTAGGCAAAGGAATTTGCAACCTCCTTTAAGCAGCATATTGTGCAGAGAGAGACTCCGTTGGTTTGGCCATGTTGCCCATATGAATAATTATAGATTGGAGAATAGGGTTATGAAGAGTGTGCCAAAAGTCCTCAGAAAGAAAGGGAGACCTAGGATGCGGTGGGCAGACAATGTCAAACAGGACCTTGTTAGAATTGGTGTGCAGTGGTGAGATGCAGTAGATGTAGCTCAGGATATACTTGCTTGGAGAACTAAATTGCATGGTCTGGTTGGACCTCTGTAGCTCATGGCTGCTTGAGGATGATGATGATGATGAATCACAATTATCACAACTCGCCCTAATTTTCCAAGTGGATTCGAATTTTGCGAACTGCCATACATTTTGTTACGTTTCCTCAATTTGTCCGGGGGCGGGGGTGGCTCAGTCGGTAGCGCGCCAGGCTCGTAATCTGTAGTTCCCAGGTTCGAGTCCCAGCTGGGTCAGCGTTGAGAATTATCTCCGCAAAAATTCTCCGCCCTGCCCACGGTCAGTAGGGGACACCGATGGGCTTGGAAAGGCCGCCGTCCGTCGGATGGGACGTTAAGCCGTGGCCCCGTGTGCGGGATAGCCATACCTTGTGCACGTTAAAGAACACGCTGGATGGCCTTGACGGGAGGCTACCATCTGTCTCCCAACAGCTGTTCCAGTGGGTCCCCTCTCTCAACCTTCTCTGAGCCTTCGGGTCCATGTGACCTGGTCATTTAGCCCATGGTGTGCAAAAAAGTGCCGCTCAGAGGTAAAACAACCCAACCCAACTCAATTTGTCCAACACTCCTTAATTTCACAAAAAATATCTCAATTTTCACAACTCGCCTATATTTTACCAAGTGGATTCGAATTTTGCCAACTACTCTAAATTTTGCCAATTCGCCGTAATTTTACAGAACAAATCGCAATTTTTACATCTTCTCTGAATTTGCCAAGTCACTTCGAATTTTATCAACTCTCCTTAACTGCACAAGAAAGGCACAATTTTCACAACTCCCCAGTATTTTACCAAGTGGCTTTGAATTTTGACAACTCCCCTAGATTTTGCCAAGAGTTCTTGGTTTTTCCAACTCTTCTTAATTTCACAAAACCAATCTCAATTTTTACAACTCACCTGTACTTTACCAAGTGGTTTCCAGTTTTGCCAACTTTCCTAGATTTTGCGAAGTTTTCTCGATTTTGCCATCTCGCCACAATTTTACAGAAAAAAAAAAATCTATATTTTACATCACACCTGATTCTTGCAAAGTCACTCTGAATTTTGCTAACTCTCCTAGATATTGCGAAGTTGCCTCGATTTTGCAAACACGCCATAATTTTACAGAAAAAATATTGCAATTTTTACATCTCACCTGAATTTTGTCAATTCTCCACGATTTTGCCAAGTCACTCCGAATTTTATCAACTACCCCTAATTTTTCCAACTACCACTAGATTTTGCCAACTGTTCCTAGTTTTTGCCAACTGCCCCTAGTTTTTGCCAACTACCCCTAGTTTTTCCAACTACCACTAAATTTTGCCAACTGCCCCTAGTTTTTGCCAACTGCCCCTAGATTTTGCCAACTCTCCTAGATTTTGCCAACTCGCCATAATTTTACAGAAAAAAATGCAAAATTTTCACATCTCGCCTGAATTTGCCAACTCCCCACGATTTTGCCAAGTCACTCCGAATTTTGCCAACTGTCCCTAGATTTTGCCAACCTCCTATGCTTTGCCAACTCGCCATAATTTTACAGAAAAAAATCCTAATTTGTACATCTCACCTTAATTTTTGCCAACTCCCCACAATTTTGCCAACTCACTCCGAATTTTGCCAACTCCCTAAGAGTTTGCCAAGTTGTCCCGATTTTGCCAACTCACCTGTATTTTACTAAGTAGCTTCGAAATTTGCCAACTGCTCTAAATTTTGCCGTCTCTCCATTTTCCAAACTGCCTTAGATTTGCCAAATTGCCTCGATTTTGACAACTCGCTTAATTTTCCAAAAAAAAAAAATTACAAATTTTCACAACTCACCTAGATTTTACGAAGTCGCTTCGAATTTTGCCAACTCCGAGTTACTTTGGGAGGGAGCCTCCCCCCATCCCCCCATGGCTACACCCCTGAGTGTTATTATGTCAATTAACTTGTCGCGTATGACATATGATCTCACAATCAACCACAAATGATCACAATCAACAGAGTCAAAAGTCTTTTCGAAATCAACAGAGTTAGCAGCCAAAGATTTCTGAAACTCTAAATATTTCTCAAGAACATGCCTAAGCAGGGCCGCCGAGAGAATTTATGGGCCCCTATGTAATATTTGCTCGCCCCCCCCCCCACTTTAAAACTTTTTATCTTTACAAATCATTAATAGCAATTATTCTGGACACAATGATGACATTCAGAAGAAAAAAAAGCCTGTTGCGCAGTCAGGCATGCAAAAACATAGATCTACACAGTTTGTGTCACATAAAACTTTTTAGCATTTATTTTAGGGAACATATTTTGCAAAGCTCACAGCAAGATTTACGATTTTTGAGTAAATTTAATATAGGCTACATAACATATCATGGAGAAAAACTATGCAATTCTGCGAGTCTTCATTTTTAATTGTCAGTACTGCAAAATAGGCAACAGTATTTGTTAAATTTCACATTAGCATGATAGCAGATTCAACACTAAATATAATATAACCCATTATTCCCAAAGAGTTGCAACTTTTAACTTATACAGTAGATCAATGTCAACAAACAACTCTCCTTGACTTCGTTGATGCAAAATCGTCAATTATGTCATCATAATTTAAAGACCTAGCAAGATCGCTTTCCAGACTAAGCAAACCAAGGTTACTCAGATGTATAGTTTACGCCAAGAATAATCTTTTTTCCAGCCTTCATCACTAATTAAAACGGATTTGTGGGATTCAGGGTTGCGACCAAATAATCTGCAAGGAAAACAGTATAACGACTGATTTGTTTCACTCCACACTAACCAGTCTCTAGGAACACATTCTCCATTCTTGAGTTTTGAAAATAAAACTGTTTTCGGAAAGGCTCTTGTTCCGTCACTTGGAAGGTTATTAGGCATAGAAGGGGGACCTTTTCGAACTATACCTTCAATTACACTTACACTTGGGCAGCCACTTTTTAATTTTCCAAGATCACACGATACTTGCCATGACTCAGAGTTCGGAACTGGAGCGGGTAAGTTCGCTTCATTTTCATAGTTTATAGAACGCGCATCATTTTCACTGCTGTTTGGTTGTTTCGTTTTAATACTGCTGTCGTCATAATTAAAAAAAAACCCGGAACCATCATCATTCCCCTCTGAACTTGAAATTTCTTTATTTTTGAGAGCGGGAACAGACGAGCTTGAGATTGGGATTAGTTCATTTTTTGCACCTTCACTCTCCACATTCACTTTTACGCCGACTTCAAAGTTCTACTCCCTTTCTTAATAACTTCCCATTTTTTATTTCTCTCCTTTCGCTTCTCAGCTCCTGACTTATGCTTATACTTGTCCATTGTTCAGTTAGACTATAGCACCAATGAATATATCGTTTTACTAAACAAATGACAACGAAATGGTGAAACAAATGTGCCGACAAGAGACTTTGAAACTGTTATAATTTGTAACACTGACACACAGACCACAGACGATGTTACTGGAATCTCGAAACATGAACAATGTAAGATACCTGATCGCACGGGTTGGGTTTGGGAGAGTCCAACTGTTGCTACTGCTGCAGGGGTGGGCTGGTTAACAGGGAAAATACAAGCAAATGCTGTAAGTTAACGCGGACAAAAGAAGATGTTAAGAAATGGTTCGTTCAACTACTATTAATGAGATAATATGTCATAATCCAACTAGTGTTTCTTTTTAAAAGCATATTATAACAAATAATGTTCTTATGGAATTTTATAGGATCGATATTAGCCTAACTAAGAATAATTTTTGTAAGAAAAAGTAAAGAGTCACTTAATCTGACGGGCCCTTATTGCTGACGCATATTGCCTATGCACTAGTCCCCCTTGCCCCCGCCCCCTGTCGGCGCCCCTGTGCCTAAGTGAAAATATTTGATCAATACATCCCCTACTACTTCTGAATCCACACTATTCATCACGCAGTTCTCCAAATTCTTCATTCTATTATCATGCAAAGATACAAAAAAAAAGTATAATCATGCAAAGAACTTTACCTGGAATAGAAAGCAAACTAATTCCCCTATAATTATCACAAGAACTGATATCATCTTTTTCAAAAATTGGGACAATGATAGCTCTAGAAAAATACTTAGGAACAACACCTTTATCATAAAAATATTCAAAAATTCAGTCAGCCATGTGGTAACTGAAACATTTTCAACTCTAAGCATTTCAGAAATAATTTCATCTATCCCTGGGAATGTATATAGTCTTTATCCCCTGCTGAGGAGGTGTTCAACTTCACAGGATCCTGATGCTGACCATTTATACCTACTAGAATGAACTCGTTTACTGCTTTGAGCTTGATTATGGATCCTGGACTTGCTGTACTGGTGGACCTCTCTTGATGAAAAATCTGTCGCTGCGTTTTCTTTTGCCTGTGAGTTGCCAGCCCTAAGTGAAGAAAGGCACAGGATACATCATATTAGCTGGTGGATAATCCTGATCAGAAGCCATCGCAGGTACCTGAACCTCACTTAGTTACACTTAGTCACTTAGTTGGATATTGCCTATCCTACAGTGGAGTAATGTGCATTAGGCTGGTCAGTTTCTAATTCTTGAAAAGGTGGTGCCTGAAGTTCCTACCAGCATGGGTGGCTTGAACTTTCAGCATAGGGGAAACGGGCCTTTGCTGAATGACTGTGATTAGGGAGCTGTTTAATATTCTTGGACTTGCCTCTCTTAATAAACCTAGCTACTTTAAAAATCCTAATAATAATTTCCTCTCTGCAGTAACGTGGAACGTGAGGACGTTACCGAAAGATTATTCTCTTGACGTACACATGCAGGAATTCCAACGTTATAACCTAGATATTCTAGGCTTGAAAAAGATCAGATGGACAGGCAAAGGTGAGATATTTAAAAAAATATTAAATTTCTCTTTTCAGGGAGGAAGGATCGAAATCATCTCCAATGTATAGGTTTGCTTCTCAGCAGACACGCCAGTGATGCTCTTCTAGGATATAATTGTATTAATGGATGATTTCTTACAGCAAAATTTAAAACAAAAATTAAAGACTTTAATGTCATCTGTTGTTAGAGGATTCTGATGAGAACGAAAATGATAAGCTTTACAGATAGCAACAGGATATTTTGAATTCTGTGAAGAAAAGTGATATTTCTCTTATGCTAGTGACTTCAATGCTAAAGTTCGTACTAACTCTGACCTTTGGTCAGGAGTTTTAGGTCCCTTTGGCATTGATATCAACACAACTGCAATATCCAGAAAAATAACTAGAAGAAATATAAAATGGCAAATGCATATCCATTAGTCATCTTAAATCTTATCCAGAAAATATGTTCTGGATATTTTTTGGATATCGTGATTGTGTGGATTGTTTGAATGGCAATGCGGAACGTATCCTACAAGTAAGTAAATTTAATGGTTTGCGAATAACTAACATATGCTACATACACCGGGACATTTATAAATACACATGGGTTTCACCTGATGGGTTGCACAGGAATATGATAGATGATATTTTAATTAACATCAAATGGGCTTGTTCGGTTAGTAATACAAGATCATATAGGGGAGCTGAAATTTGGTCTGACCATTACCTTGTTTAAACTTGAAGCATAAGCAATGTTGTGCTAAAGTTAAGAAAATTACCTTTAACACAGAAGGTCTGAAAGATCCAGATATAGCCAAAGCATACCATGATAGGCTACTTAGTCATTATATCAATCATGGTTTGCTTACACTGAAGTTGAGGAAGAATGGGACCGTTTTCAACAGGCTTTTTTGGACTCTAACAGTACTGTTTTAGAAAAAAAAGAAGAGGAGGCAGAAATATTTGAGTGATAAGGCACTTGAGCTTATTTCAGAAAGAAAGAATTGCAGGATTAATATCAATCAACACCATACTAGTCCTAACAGAAGGCCTTACAACGAGCTTAATAAACGTGTAAATGATCAGTTAACAGCTGATAAGGATATTTAGCTTGATAGCTTAGCTGGCAAAGCACAGGAAGCAGTTAGACAGACAACAGTAAGGGGTTGTACAAGACTGTTAATGATTTATGTGCGAAGAAAAAAGACAGATACACTGGAATTGGGGATAAACATGGCAAGGTTGTTAAAGGTGAGCATTCTGTGATGGCTAGGTGGTCTGAACATTTCAGAGATGTTCTAAATGTGATTGTTTCTACTCCCAATGTTTGCAACAAAGATAGATGCATTACTGGCTTTAATGATGGCCCTATATCACATTATGAGGTAATTTTGGCTCTAACTTTAAACTGCAAAAATCCCCAGGAGTGGATGAAATCAACACTGAAATGCTTAGAGCTGGAACATTTGTGTTGTCACATGACTGACTGAAATTTTGAAAAATTTTATGATGAAGGTGCTGTTCCTAAGGATTTTACTAGACCTATCATTGTCCCAATTTTTTAAAGAGGTGATCGCAATTCTTGTGATAATTATAGGGAAATTAGTTTGCTTTCTATTCCAGATAAAATTCTTTGCATGATTATACTTAATAAAATTAAGAATTTGATTGATGGACAACTGTGTGATGAACATTGTTGATTCAGAAGTAGGAGGGGATGTATTGATCAAATATTTCAACTTAGACATATTCTTGTGAAACGTTTAGAGTTTCAGAAATCTGTGGTTAATAGCTTTATAGATTTCAAAAAGACTTTTGTCTCTGTTGATCGAAACATAATTTGTCGTTGGTCCTTAGATCATTTGGAATACCTGACAAGTTAGTGTAGTGAAAGTTGTCTATAATAGCACTGAGTCATGTGTGAGTGTTAGTAAGGCTGGTAGCGATTGGTTTAGCATTACTACTGCATTTGTCCCCTTTTCTCTTTAGTTTGATTATTAATTATGTTATGCAAAATTCTCTGCTAGGGAAAGTTTTTGGCATTAAATGGTCTAGAGCAGTGGTTCTCAACCTTCTATGCTTCACGCACCCCCTGGAAATGTGTATGTAACTGGCGTACCCGTTGTATAGATAGATAAAACTATAGTTATAGTATAACAATGGGAATAAAATGAAACATATATATATATAGCATATATCTAGCGACTTTTGAGCTCTCACGGCGTACCCGAAAATTTTTTATCGCGCACCCCACATTGAGAACCCCTCGTCTAGAGATTTCAAAATTTCTGATTTAGATTATGCAGATGATTTTGCCCTGTTAGCTAATGATGTTGATGAGATGAATTCTTTCCTCAGGACTGTTGATGAGACTGGTAATAGAGTAGGCTTGGTGATAAACAGAGAAAAAACTAAAGCGATAAAAAATGGTCTTTTAGATGGTGCTTCAGTTGCTTTGAATGGCTGCAGTCTTGAGCAAATGTCCCAGTTTAATTATTTTGGGAGCTATGTAACAGATATTGGTGATGTGCAGCATGAAATAAGTAGAACAATAGGGATTGCCGCTGGGATTTTTAAGAATATTTGGAGAGTGTGGAAAAATAGGCATGTACACCTAAAGACTAAAATTAGGCTGTTTAATAGTTTGGTTCTTTCTAAAGTTAGTTAGGGTAGCGAAATATGAACTCTTTGCAAGCAGGATAACAAGAAACTTGACTCCTTTGATTCTAGATGTTTGTGTAGTATCTTGAGCATTAGGTAGTTTGACTTTGTAAGTAATGATGAGGTTAGGAGTCCACAACCTCCTTTGAGCAACATTTTGTGCAGAGAGAGACTGTGTTGGTTTGACCATTTTACCCGTATGCGCAGCTACAGATTGGCAAACAAGATTATGAACAGTGTGCCTAAAGGCTTGAGGAAAAGGGGGAGACCTAGGATGTGATAGGAGACGATGTCAAACAGAACCTTCCTAGAATTGGCCTACAGTGGCCAAATGCAGTAGCTGTAGTTCAGAACAGACATGTGTGGAGAGGAAAATTACATACTTTGGTAGGACCTCCATAGCCCTTGGATGTATGAAGATTTTGTATGTGTCTAAGCAAGTAAGTTTATAAATAGCCAAAATAAATTCAGACAGTGACATACGGTAAACATTAAAGCCAGTAATGCATCTATCGTCATTTCACACAATGGGAGTAGAACTAACCACATTGTTTAGAACATCACTGAAATGCTCAGTCCACCTAGTCATGACAGAATCCTCACCTTCTATAACTTCACCTTGTTTATCCTTCAATTCCTGACTATCTATTCATGTGACACTTCTGCCTTGGCCTGTGCGTTCACCAGATCTGTTCCCAATTGAGCATGTCTGGTCCATGACCTCATGACGACTAGCACACCAGATACCAGCAGCTGCTACAACAGAACTTTGGCTTACGTATCGAAACTGCATGGACTGATATTCCCCAAACACACATTCGCATCTCATCTTCTCAAAGCCGGAATGTGTAGCAGCAGTTATTGCCACTCATGGTGGCTACACAAGATACTGATTTCTTTGTATTCCACAAGTCTAACCGAGTTGTATTTGCAATCATTTGATCCTTGTAAACATAAGCTGTGTATTCACTAAATATGGCTTTGATACCTCGTCTTTTCTGATGTTGCACTTTTAATGACCAGCAGTGCATTTATACAGTCTAATTTTAAGTTTTAGGTGTATACGCCTATTTCTCCACACTCTCCATAGATTCTTAAAAGTCCCGGCAGCAATCCCTATTCGTCTGTTAATCTCATGCCGCACATCACCAGTATCTGTTACGTAGTTCCCAAGATAATTAAACTGTGATAATACTTGCTCAAGAATGCAGCCGTTCAAAACAACTGAAGCCCCATCTGCCTGACCATTAACATTTTCATCACTTTAGTTTTCTCTCTGTTTATAGCCAAACCTACTCTACTACCAGCCTCAACAACAGCTCGAATGAAAGAATTCATCTCATCAATATCATTTGCCAAAAAGGCCTAAATCATCAGCAAAATCTAAATCAAAATTTTTCAGATCTCCGGACCATTTAAGACCAAAATATTTTCATTGCAGTATATTTCGCCTAACATAACCAATAACCAAATTAAAGGCTTTTGACTCTTTTGATCGTTGTAATTTGTGGTTGATCATGAGATCATATGTGGCATACCAGACAAACTTATAGCAATTGGTTTAACATTGCTTCTAGCGTTCGTCAAGGGTAATTCAAAGGGAAATTCACTGCAAGGGAAAGATTTTGGCTTAAATGGTCTAGAGATCTGAAAATTTGTGATTTAGATTACGCTATGATTTGGCCCTTTTGGTAAATGATGTTGATGGAATGAACTTTTTCATTATAGCCGTTGATGAGACTGCAGTAGGGTAGGTTTAGTGAAAAATAGAGAGAAAACTACAGTGATGAAAATTGGTCACAAAGGTTGTTGTTTACTTAATCTGAATAGTTCCACTCTTGAGCAGATGTCTCAGTTTAATTATCTTGATGTGCGGCATGAGATTAACAGAAAAACAGATTGGAGCTAGGACTTTTTTTTATTAAGATTTACCTTTTACGCTGAAGCTTGAAAGACCCAGTTATAGCTAAAACTTACCATGATAGGTTACTTAGTTATGATAGTCATGATTTGCTTACTGCTGAAGATGAGGAAGAATCGGACTGCTTTAAATTGGCTTTTCTTGAAACTAGCAGTACTCTTTTAGCAAAAAAGGGGCAGAGGAGGCAAAATTATTTGAGTGATAAGGCACTTAAGCTTATTTTGGAAAGAAAGAACTGCAGGAATGTCCTTAATCAATACACTACCAGTCCTAATAGAAAGCATTAGAGAGAATTTAATAAATGTTTAAAGGATCAGTTAGCTGCAGATAAGAATCTTTGGCTTGACGGCTTCGCTAGCAAAGCCGAGGAAACAGTTTGACAATAAAACAGCAGAGAGCTGTACCAGATATTTAATCTTTTGTGTGATAGAAAACGGACAGGTATACAGGGATTGAAAATTAACAAGGTAAATTGGAAGGTGAGGATTCTGTCATGGCTAGGAGGGCTGAGCATTTCAATGATGTTCTCAACAATGTGGTTAGTTCTACTCCCATTGTTTCTAATTATGATAGATGTATTACTGGCTTTAATGTTAGCCCTATAATCCAGTCTGTTATTTTGGCTATTTATAAACTTTAACAAAAATTCATGCTTAGTAAAAAAAAAATAGCCAAGAACCTCCATTTTATACAAGGACAGCAAATCCCATTAACGTAAGCAGTCCAAGTCACCTTGCATAACACTAGACGAGTTTTAAAATATACTACACTGAAAAGAATCACTAAAAGAAATAAAAATTATGTTTCAGATAAATGTGTTATTTGGGAAGAATATTACTTTTGACTAATATATAATTTAAATGTTTTCATTCAAATTTTTTAAAATTAAGCCTTAATTGCATATCCTGATTTATTTTTTTCACTATATTGCTGTAAAAAAATTATTACAATTAATGTGCTTGTAAATTTGTTCATATATTTTATTTTCTTAAATTTGGATTTTAATTCTATTTAATTTGGTATATAATATGACACATTTTTGCTGATTAGTTATTTTTTTTTCGAATTCTGAAGTTGACTTGTTTATCTGACTCAGCACAATTGGTGAAAACCTGGACTACTCTCCAAGTAGGTACTAAAAAAAAAATACAGAATGGGAGAAATATTTATTTGAAAATAAATAGCATATTAATGCGCATGATAATCATTTCTGCCTGTTAGTTTTTTCTAATAAATTTTTATTTGTGTTGCCAGGTGCATTTTTTACTACATGACTCCAAAAAAAGTCCCATGAAATAAAAGTAGTCATCTTTTTCATTATATTGTTACGACAGAAGGAATCTGGCAACCGAAAGCAAAAAGTTTCAGCCAACGAACAAGAACTTTGGGAGAATTTGGAGAAGAAGAGTGGAGCGTTAACGGTCGTTTTGTTGTAACGGTCGAGGAGTTCGAAAATGGACGGTGAGCTGTTTTGAGACAGTGCGCGTAAGTATCAAGAAGTAACTTGATGTGTTGTGTATACGCGGAAGGATAAAAGTGGGATCTTTTATCGTTAAGTATCAAGAAGTAACTTGATGTGTTGTGTATACGCGGAAGTATAAAAGTGGGAACTTTTATGGCTAACTTCGAATGTCTACACGGACTGTCTTTTTGTTCGGCTAGTGTGTGAAAAGTTATTAGCACAGGACGAGAATTGGTTTACGAGTGAAGATCTTCGGGTGACCTGGTAAATCAAGTAAAAGGTAGTATTTAGTAAAATACACAGAGCTGATGTTGTGTACTCACGCAGGAAGATTGATGACTTGTGCATGTTAATAGTTAATTTGTTAATAAGATACTTCATCCATATTTCCTTTGTAACAATTTACCTTGTATTGAATTTGGTTTTGAAATATAGCTTTTAATACTCACGCTCAGTGGCTATCCATTTTTGTGATCCGCAACAATATATTTTATTGTCTGAAAAATTGAAAATTAAATTCTCATTTATTTGGCATATAACATTCCAAAATTTCTTTCATTAGTTATTTGACAAAAAATTCTAAAGAAAATTTTTTTACCCACTGAGCACAGGGAAAAAAATTGCTCGTCCTCTGGAAGTAAACCAATTTTTCAGGCTAGACACTGGAAGGGTTAACAATGCATATTCCACATCATCTTATTAATAAAATTAGTGATAAAAATAGTTGCTGTTACTAACTAGCGCAAAGAAGCAGAATAATGTTTTTTTATAATATTCAAAAGTGCAATTACAAATTTTTGTTTCATATGAATCAGCATGTCCCATTATAAAAAAAACCACCAAAAATGTAACGTTACAGAGAAAGTGAATTAATATTTTTCAAATTTTGTGGTCAAATATATCTTCCTGCAATAGAATAGTCCAAAAAAATTAGTTTCATTCTGCAACTTTATAAAAGGTAAACATAACAAAAACCAACAAAAATAATGCAAAATCTTTAAACTTTTCATTGCAGATCTGCACTTTATAAATCCCTATAGACTAAATATAATCAAACTTGCATCCAGTTAATTAATGTTCATAAACTACAACATGGCTTCATTATATCCTTCACCAATTCACAATCCCATGGACTTAACATTAGGTAGCAGTAGTATTCGTTGATAAAGAGTTCACTACGAAAAGTTTTTTAATTCCATAATTATTCGTAATTTCTAAAATAGTTCTTGTGTTTCTTTTACTTATCTAAAGCACATAACATTATAGGATTCCCAAAATCCTTTAATTAAGAAGTAGCTATACGAAATAATTACCAAAACTTCACAGGTGATTTATCAGTTAAAACATTTTTACTTTTCTTTGCGATATAAATATCTATTGGTACTTTGCAGCTTTAATCACCCAACTCACTAGGTTTTCATGGTTTATTAGGTTGTTTTGTGCACACCAAATTTTTTAGGGCTATAAATGATAAGAAATTTGCACTGTTTTTCTCACAATTTAAATTTATTTCTTTACATATATATACATAGCACCAAAGTGTAAATTTTGGTTCTTAATTATGTTCTGCAAATTGCAGACTATTTTTTTGTTAAATACATTTAATGTTTATATTGATATGAATTCAAACAGATGAAAACTTAGCATGAGTTCAAAAATAACAACTAGTAACAATATATCTAAAATAATGTGATTTAATACAAAAGTATGGATAAAAGCATGTACATAAACTAAAGATACCAATGTTTATTTTATGTGTGAACAAATATTTAATCTAACGAGAATCATATATGTGAATACTTGTAATATCTCGGGAATAACCTTACCAATTCTTGGGGCGGGGGTGGCTCAGTCGGTAGCGCGCCAGGCTCGTAATCTGTAGTTCCCAGGTTCGAGTCCCAGCTGGGTCAGCGTTGAGATTTATCTCCGCAAAATTCCCCGCCCTGCCCACGGTCAGTAGGGGACACCGATGGGCTTGGAAAGGCCGCCGTCCTTCGGATGGGACGTTAAGCCGTGGCCCCGTGTGCGGGAGAACCCATACCCTGTGCACGTTAAAGAACACGCTGGATGGCCTTGACGGGAGGCTACCATCTGTCTCCCAACAGCTGTTCCAGTGGGTCCCCAACCTTCTCCGAGCCTTCGTGGTCCATGTGACCTGGCCATTTAGCCCATGGTGTGCAAAAAAGTGCCGCTCAGAGGTAAAACAACCCAACCTTACCAATTCCAATAAACTAAATTACCTTCCGCGCACTCAACATATAAAAAGCTTCTTCACTTTTTACACCCATCACGTACATAATGAAATTAATTCTGCCTCCTTTCGGATATCCACAACTCCAACATTACAATTCTATCTTTTCTATTTTTCAGATCGGTTCTGTATTCCAATTCGTTGGTTAAAATAAATCTCATGCAGAAGCATATATGAGCGTTCATGTCACGTTTATCATAAATTCATTGTAGCACGTTCATCTGTCGTAACACTGCCCTCTCCTTAGGTCTTGTTGTCCCGAATAATTCTGGTTTCCGAAGTATCTTCAGTTTTTCGATGAAACGGGGCCAAACGATCCACATTAACCACTTGGTACTTTGTAGTTGGACGTCGACGAACGAGATACACCATTTCGTTAATCCTGTTAACTACTTAAACGACTTTCCCAAGGTTTCTGAAGTTTTGGAGAAAGTCTCTTCTTTCTATGTGGATTGTACAGCTAGATAAGATCTCCTTGATTGAAAACAGTTCCATTTGTTTTACTGTCGTATCTCGTTTTGGTTCTCTCGCTTGCTAAGTGGATTTTGTGTCAGACGGAGTGATGGATTTCTTCTACTCGTTGTTGTAATTCTTGAACGTATTGTGGAATGGATACAGGCATTGCTTCGGGTGACCATATAAAATGTCACAGGGAAGACGTAACCGTCTTCCAAAGAGCATCATGGAAGGTGTCTGTCTTGTTGTCTCGTGCACTGCTGTTCCGTATGCCAACAAAAGGAGTAGTATATGGCGATCCCAGTCACTTTGATGGTCGTCGACAAACAATGCTAGATGTTGTGCAATGTTCCTATCAAATCTTTCAACCATACCATCCGACAGAGGGTGTAGGGAGTTGTTCTGATTTTCTGAATGCCTAATAGTTGGCAAATGCCTTTAAACACATTGGATTCAAAATACCGTTCTTGGTCAGAGTGGAGTTGCAAAGGTACTCCACACCTACAAATCAAGTTATTTACTATCATCTCTGCAACTGTTGTTGCTTCCTGGTCTTGGAAGGGAGAGACCTCAGGCCACTTTATTGAAAAATCCATTACCACTAAAAAAATAGCGATTTCCATCATCAGTCCTAGGAAATGGACCAATTACATCAATGGCTATTCTCTCAAAAGGGACACCAACGTTATACGTCTGCCACGTAACCCACTCCTAGCCTTATAGCCTTTTTTTGCTGCACAGGCCTCACATTGTCTACACCATCTTTCAACGTCTTCCCTACTTTTCAGCCAATGAAATCTTTCCCTGGCTTTGGCTAATGTCTTATTAACACCGAAGTGTCCTCCAGTGGCATCATGCACAACTCTCATCACTAGTTCCACTCGGGAGCGAGGAAGGATTATTTGTCAACGGATCATAACATCCAGTGGGATTCTTCCATCTTCTCTATAATACACCGTCTTTCACTTCTAAGGAGTCTCACTGTGCCCAGTAACTTTTGGTAGTTGCGCTATACCACGAAATTTTCTCCCAATTAGGTCTTATATCAGATTTTTCAATCAAATCCATTATTGGCCTTAAATCTTCATCGTCTAGTTGGGCTTTTTAATTTCTATTGGACTCCAGATGTTAGGAGTATCACCGTTTGTTTGTATCGATGTTATTTGTGTTATGGACATTACCTCTTTAGTACCAAATTTCAACTCTGCATTATAGCAATGCTTACAGTTGTCAATACATGGACGTCTGGAAAGGTCATCTGCATTTAACCACATGAGTGCAGCATGATCAGTGCGTATAAGAAATTTCTGGCCATACAGATAATGATGAAAATGCTCTATTGCTTTTACTATTGCTAACAGTTCTTTTCGTGTGATATAATAATTTCGTTCTGGTTTGAATAGAGTTTTCCTAAAGTATGCAATAACTTTTTCTTGCCCGTCTTGTTGTTGTTAAAGTACAGCACCAACTCCTGTGTTACTTGTGTCAGTATCTATTTATGAACAATTTACCAATTTGTGGATATTTTTGTTGTAAACCAGTTTGTCGAAACACTGGTGCTGTGGAAAGAGCCTACTTCAACTGTTGGAAGGCTACGTCACATTCGGTGGTCCAAACGAACTGCTGGCCCTCCTCTGCCAGAGGATGTAATGACCTTCCGATATTGGAAAAACCCTTGACAAATCTTCTATATAGGTGCAAAATCCAATAAAACTCTGAAGTTGATGAACATTTTGTGGTGGAGGCCAGTCTCTTACAGCTTCTATCATACTAGTATCAGTTTTAATTCCTGATGTAGTGATGACATGACCAAGATAATGAACTTCTTGCTGGAACAGTATACACTTATTCGGTCCCAATTTTAGCTTTGCTGCCCTAAGTTTTCCAAACACTTGGCGAAGATTTCTCAAATGTTTTTTCAAAAGTCTCTCCAAAAACGATGTAGTCGTCCAAGTAAACCAGGCAGACCTTCCAAGACAAACCTTTGAGTACCGACTCCATTAGTGGTTCAAACGTTGCAGGTGCATTGCAAAGTCTAAATGGCATCGCTTTAAACTGCCAAAGTCCATTTCCTGTAGTGAAAGCTGTTTTCTCAGTCTTCAGGATGTATACCAACTTGCCAATAACATCTCTTCAAATCAAATGTCGAGAACCATTTTGACCCAGATAGAATGTCCAGTGTATCATCAATCCTGGGTAAAGGAAAACAGTCTTTCTTTGTTATATCATTCAATCTGCAGTAATCCACAAAAAATAGGGTAGATCTATCCTTTTTCTTGACAAGAACCACTGGTGATGTCCAGGCACTCTGTGATGGTCCTATAATGTCTTGAGCTTATGAGTTGTTCTGTCTCCTCCCGTTTTGCCAATGGAAGCCTTCTTGCTGGTAGATGGACTGGAGGAGAATCACCAGTGTTGATCTTATGTTCTGTCAGGTTAGTACAGCCATAATCATTTGATGTAGCAGGAAAAATGTCGGAAAATTCTTTCAATAGGTTCTCGGCCTTAATAGCTTGGTCTTCAGTTAATATGCTTCTTGTTTCTCTCCATAAGTCAGTAAGATGAGATGGGATGTCTGTATGGTGTTGGTTTGAGTCACTAACTTCTATTTTGTTTATACTTGTTACCCAAGTAACAGGTTCACATATTGCTAATTCTTCACCCTCTTTCAATGTTCTATTGGATTTATTACAGTTCACTCTGATAGGAATCAGTTCTTTGTCTACACTGACTAAAGTCCTTGCAACCAATACACCACGAGCCAAAGCTCCTTTACCAGAGCCATCAGTGGCTTCAGTCAGGAGTTACGCTTGATAAAGAATCAAATGTCCGGCTAAGCAGAGGGATCTCTTCTGTCTTATAGGTGTCACTTGGTCTAATGTTGAATCTATGTTTCTTTAGGAAATCAAGGTCTAATATGCATTCATCGTAAATGTCAATGATGTAAACAGGATGGCATACCAGACAGCTACCAACTCTGATGTTGAGTTCTATCTTTCCATGGATTTTAACACGATCTCCAGTGGCTGTTTGTAGGGCTATATTAGACTGTGTAGCATTCCAGTTTGGGTGAGGTATTATCTTCTTTATTTTCTCTGTTCTGAGTAAAGTTACATTTGTACCAGTGTCTACTATCATACAGCAAGGCACTTCGTTCATGATTCCATCAGCTACCAATCCGTTATCTTCACCATGTAGTGCTGAAATGTGGGCGACTTCCCCTGAGGCTAACCAATCAACAGCCAGCCTTTGCCCTTCACGTTACTTATGCTGGTTCTGTTGTCTGTTAGACGTGCTTGAACTTTGTATCACCACTTTTTGCAGTTGGTTTGAATGTGTCCAGTCTTGCCATAATTCCAACGCTGAAGTTCTGGAAAAAAACAGCTCATAACAGAACTTTGTTCAGAGCACGACATACGATAGAAACTAGCGCCAGTTCGAAAAATTTCAAACTTAGAAAAACCCCAAAATCTTGTAGAGGGCACGAAATACGTTAAGAATGAGGCGGAGCGATGCTAAAAGGTGAGGTATGATTTGACACGGGCAAAATCCTTGTTGCTTCGCACAGAGTGAAGGATGATAAAACATAATATCCATGAAAAGGGACAAAATCCTTGTGCCACAAAAGGGTCGCTCAATCTTCTTTTCTGAAACAACTGGAAACAATGGAACCAAGATAACAGAAATTAAAAAGGAGGGACTTAGAGAATTTCAGGAGTTTGTGATCAAAATTGGCGGACTTAGGGAGTTTTTTAATAAAGGGGGACTAAAGGGTGAGTTATGAAATACGAATTATGAAATATTAATTATGAACATTAATGAAGGGGGATAGTAGTGGGGTGCACAAGGGAGCGTGGCTGATGACGTCATAGGGTGACGCACTAGTGGGGGTGGCCTGGAGTGCGACTATACTACTCCTATAATTCTTCCTCTCTCAAAAGCATCCAAATGGCGAAAAACCTGCCGATGGTGTGTACCAGGTATTTTCAGCCTTCGCTGAGCAATTTCCAAGTGGAACCATCTAATCTCAACTGTTCGCACGACTTTCCACCTGCATAAACACAATACCATCCCTGTTCCTTCTTGAACCTTTTATTTCTTCAGCCACATACGTCATTAGCGACGGATTAGCATTATTTGCATTTATATATCTCAACTGCACTCACCCACTGTTTTATTTGCATGTTTGTATTAACGTCTTTCTGGGTGGGGCACTTTCAATGTCGAGCAGCATACATGCATATAGAGGTTTTCTGAAGTTGTATTTATCATCTTAAAGTGGACAATTTTTTTGTACTTCTTTGTGCAAATTTATCGTTTTTTTACCTTGGTAGGATTGTTTAACAGATAGGAATATTTGAAATAATAGTTATACACTTTTCTTCTAGTGTTTGTAAAGATGTACCATAGTTGCACAAACTGTTACTTATAAAATAGGTTTCAAGCTTTTCTTTGTTTTTTGAAGCTTAAAAACAATTCTTCAAAGTCTTCACTGATCAGAATATGAAATATTTTAAATACAGTGGATATAGTTTGTCCGACATATTCTGTAAGCCACAGTAAACCTTCCCTATCAATTATTTCTACATACCTATCAATGTTATTTTCATACTGAATTTCTAATTCATTATTCAATACCATCTTCTTACATGAAGCACAATTCAGTCTTTTACATATTCCTCTTGCAACATATCCAGAAATGTAAACAAGCACCATCAGATCTCTTTGGCTAAGCTGTACTTCATCAGACAGAGCTGTCATATCTTCAAAACCACTTATTATATTTAAATCTTCACTCATATGAAAAGAATCACCATTGAAAGATAATTCTTTGATTTTAAAATGACCTGATTTAAATGATTTTAATTTTATCAAATTGTACGTGTGTGTTTTTTTTCAGATTCCAACAACTGGGTAACAGAAACCTTATAATTCCTCCCACACATTTGCCTATATTGTCCAAATCGACCTTCCATGTAATTAGTTTGAAACTTTCCAAATAATACAAAACAGATAATTCTGTCAACATATGTTGTGATATGTCAGCTAATGTTTTCGTAGTGTGCTATAGGGCAACTTGTGTCACGTGAGATAGCTTACCACTTCTTGAACTAGATGACTGAAAAGTTTGCGATGTTAAATTGTTCCACTCATCTAACCAGTTGCAAAATTTTAGAAGAAAATTTATGTTTTCATCAGTAATATTTCTTAATGTTTCACAATCATATGCCTATCTTTCAGCATATGCTTTACATTAACTCTTTTCCAGCATTTAAAAATTATTTCAATAAAGTGTTTTGTTCCCAACACATCCAATCCATAGCCACTTTTATTTGATACAGAATCAATTTGTAATGCAGCAATTGTGTCTTCATCAAAAAGCTTAACAGCAGTTTTAACATTCTGTTTTCTATTGAAGATGGGTACAACTTTCTTCAATAAGTTGGTGACATTTTCACAATATCATATTGTTCTAACTGGTGCAATGTTTTTTATGTGGAGTACACTAACAGCATATGATTTGCCTTTTTCATTTATTGAGGCATCACAAATGTCTCTTTAAGATCTTTTTGGCTAAACCAATTGTTTCTAATTGACTTCAGTAAATGTACAGTGTCAAACAATAAAAAAAAAATTCATCCATGCAAAATGGGTTTGGTATATTTGAGATTAAGTTCCCTCCACATAATATTTCAAACATTTCATGATTAAATTATATTATTATCGGATATTAATGTTAGAACCTTGTATCCTGTTTGATGAAGAAGTTTAAGGAGATTTAAAGTGAATTGATGCAGCTGAGTAGCATTCATATTTTTAACAGGACACATTGCAACTACGTCTTTGTTTTTAGAAAACACTGATGTAATCATGAAAGTCTGAACAGTACAAGCCTCATCTGAAATATTGCTTACTGAGAGCCCTTCAGTTTTATCACCTTTATAGGATACCACAGGTTTTACATAAATTTTATCTAGAACATTTACATATTTTTCCTTTTCAGTAAGCAAATTTAAATTTTCTCTTAAATACTTTATATGAGAATTTTGAATTCCAGAGCTTGAGTTGAATCCTATTGACAATTTTTTTAATATACAGGATGGGGCAATGTAAGGGAGCTATTTTTTCTAATAATTTTTTAACATGATGGACTTGAATAAAAAATAATGCAAAACCAAATCAACATTTCAGGACTGTATTGTAGGTGTTTTTCAATGGATAATTTAAACTGCTCTTGTAGGAATTGGAATATATGATATTCAGTAAATAAGAAATCACATATTTGCATGTCCATAGAAGGGTGGTTAAGCAAATCTTTTAACATATGTAACACAATCTGAAGTTTTTCCTCTGATTTTAAAGAGTACAGTTATAGCCGAATTACTGAGAAAGTAAGCTTTCTAATTTTGTCCATTTATCGTATTTCAAACTGTTGCCAAGTACACATTTGAACTTTGAAATTGGAAGTTTATTGTTATTATAAAAATTTCAATATCCAAATTCATTTTAACCTTTAAGCAAATTGTTATTTTGGGGTAATGAATCACTTCAATTTTTAAAAGTACCAAAAATTTTTCAGATTTCTTAATCTGTATTTTTTCAAAGTCTCAGTAGTTTTAACAACTGCAATTGTAACAATATATCAGCAGTCTGACTCTATTGCCAGAACACTGACAGCTGCACGATATGTTAGCGCAGTTCAGCAGCCCGTTTTCTTACCGTTCCTGGGCAGCCCATTTTCCAGCATGATGACGCCCGTGTACACACTGTGTACACACCGTGTACATTTTAGCATGTGCTAGGGTCTCAAGACAATGTTTGTAACATGTTCAAGTATTGCCTTGGCCAACACGATCTCAAGATTTATCCCCAATAGAAAATCTGTGGGACCACATTGGACAAAGTGGGCAATCCTCTCACCGGCCGGCACGGAATCTCGATGAATTATGGGAGCAAGTAAATACTGTTTGGTGTGCAATTCCTCAGGATCATATCCATCGACTGTATGACTCCATGCTACGCCGTATTGCTGCCTGTATTGCCATTCACCGCAGTGCAACCACCTACTGAGGCAGTCACATTGTGCTGCATTATCTCATCTTCTAAGCGCTGTAAGTGGCTTCAAATTAAATCATGGTATGCCAAAATGTATTGCTATGTGTGTGCTACATTTCACCCCTATCCCCTCACTCCTTCTGGGTGGGGCAATTTCAATGTCGTGCAGTGTATTTAGACAGTATCAAGTAAGCAGTGTGTAAAATATAATATATAAATTGTGAGCAGAAGTGTAAAATATATTTCCTACTGCTGATATTTCTTATTTTGCAGATAAACGTTAACTAAATTTTATTTTGTTAACGTACACATAAAAAAAAGTACTAATTTTATTTTGTTTTGAAATATATATCTTATTTAAATATGTAACAGGAAACTAAGCGCAAAAAGAAAAATTTATGATTACATTTTGCCTACGAAGAGAAAACTGAGACTTTTAACTATAGTGTAGGCTGGGGCCATCGCTCAGACCCAGTTGGTCACATGACTTCAGCAAACGCTGAGCGCGCCGCGTCCTGTCTCTCTCGCTGGCCATGATCACCAATGCTCTGACATCAGGCCTCGGAGGGTTAGAAGTCAATAGGGCATTGGGGTCTTTCCTTCCATTGATTTTCCTCGTGGGCTTAGCAGCCGTCTTTCTGCCATTCTTTGGCTTCCTTCTCTCCGGAGGTTCGGGAGGAATCGGCAACATCTTCGGAGGAATCTTCGACATCAAGAGATCATCCTTAAGCTCCATAAAGAGCCCTGCCTTCAATCCAGAGAAATTTATGGAAATCACAGTTGCTGTTACAAAAGCTCTGGGTTGGGTTGGGTTGTTTTACCTCTGAGCGATACTTTTTTCCACACCATGGGCTAAATGGCCGGGTCACATGGACCCCGAAGGCTCAGAGAAGGGGACCCACTGGAACAGCTGTTGGGAGACAGATGGTAGTCTCCCGTCAAGGCCATCCAGCGTGTTCTTTAACGTGCACAGGGTATGGCTCTCCCGCACACGGGGCCACGGCTTAACGTCCCATCCGACGGACGGCGGCCTTTCCAAGCCCATCGGTGTACCCTACTGACCGTGGGCAGGGCGGGGAATTTTGCGGAGATAAATCTCAACGCTGACCAAGCTGGGATTCGAACCTGGGAACTACAGATTACGAGCCTGGTGCACTACCGACTGAGCCACCCCCGCTCCCAAAAGCTCTGGAAGATGCTAATAAATCGAGATGAAATGGCTAATATCACTCAATAGCTAGGTGAGTATCAATTATTGGCTAATGTTGATCTTTTATGTAAGGCTTGTGTATTTTTAGTACAAAATTAATGCTATTCCCATATTCTTAATTCCCATTTAAAAATGTTATATAAATAAAGATTTTGTTGTTAAATCTTTTACGTTAAAATTTAAATTAAATAAACATTTAATAAAATGAATATAATGACCTGAAGAAAATTTTTATATAAATATATTTGTTATGGTTAAATAAGCGTGTATTAATCAAGTAATTTATTGCACTTTAATGATAAAATTTTCAATTATATTAATACTTAAATTCAATTTGAGATTATGTTTGGTTAGCATAAATTAACAACTAATTTTAAATCGGTAATTTTAGCATGTTTTAGATCAAAATGCCGGCACATTTTACAAAAGAAATTTCCAGAACAATAATTATATCATATTTAAGACTTGTAGAACTCTCATTAAAATATACTAATGGATTTACTTCATTATTCTTTGACTTATTTAATTAATTTGTGCAAATATGAGAAAAAATCGCGATCTGGGTATAACGTTTTAAAGGAACGAAGTGATGGAAATATAGGAATGATGGAAATAGAAGAATTTCTAATTTACTGCTCATTCTTAAACGAAAATTTAATCCAAAGCTTTGACAATTCAGCTCTTTCAGTTAAGTAAAAGTTTATCGTTTTAAACAATGAAAATTCGTTTTATTCAATTTTTTTGCAATGAAAATTAATCTTGATTTCAATTCAGTTTTTTAGAGAAATTATTCTTTAAAAGTAAGAGAACTGATTTAATCTACCGAAAATTATATTTTTCTATACAATGTATTGTTTAGTCTAGATATTTTCACATCTATGATTGTTAAAAATTTGAATTTAAATAAATTTATAATAAAATTAAAATTAATAATGACGTGAATCAAATTAAACAAAACGAACTTGCATCATTTCGTAGAGAGATGCCATAGTTGTCATCTTTTTGCCCGTACACCACTATGTGTTTCGTTTTGGTGAGCCAACTCTAGTTGCCTATTAATAAGCCGACATCTCTGATCGTCCTGAAGGGTTCAAAATCCTCAGACCTGATCTCCATTGAGCAAAGTATGGCCTATAGTGTAATGATGTCTGTAACCCTAGTTTCCATAACTGTGTTCCAAATAAACTGCTTCTGATATTTCAAAGGTTCTGGACCGGTCTACCTTCATCGAGCATTTTGTTTTAAAACATATAGGTCATTAATTTCGAAACCAGGAGGCTCACACAGCATGTTAATATCAGGCAAACAAGATTATATGTATATTATAGGATGCGAGTCTTCAATAATAACGGCATTTTTTCAATATTTTTACATTTTTAACACTTTTTGCTTAATCATCCGACAACTAGTTCAAAAACTTTCAGTCTATACCGATATAGTAAAAAAAAAATTTTTTTTCGAAATTTCTGTCTTTTTTTTCTTTTAAAAGAGCAAATTTACCCCTCAAGGAGCCCCTTGCCACAGAGATAAACTAGGAACCTGTCAGTGTAATACGCTACAGCGTAGATGTGTAAGGAAGCGAGGGGGGTGGGGGACACACACACGTATTGTCGTGACCAACCTTTGGTAGCTGTTCGTATAGTGGTCGTATATTTTTCTTACTGCCAAACTGAGACAGGCTCTGAGACTAATTTTAACTTCGACGAACACATATATCAGTAAACAAGAAAAGTATCAAGATTAATCATATATAACAAATATCAACATTTATTTACAGTTAACATCTACGCGAATTAGACATTTAGAATTCCACATTTGTCTACTAATCTTTTTAACAATTCAGACAAGCGCATTAGATGCGGTTTCTTTTAATCTTAAGGGAACATTATAGAGTGAAGACGATAAGCCGAGTTCTAGTTCATCAATCTGAGTCAATGCTCAAGAGGGGATTAGGCTCCAGACAGTCTCTTATGCTCACGCGGAAGCAGCGCGACGGTGATAAGTGAATACAGTATTATGTGAGAAAAGTATTGCCAGACCAGAACGGATTTGACCCTCTTACCTCGTTCGCTGCGGGGTTGATCGCCAGGGAAGGCATCGTCATCGGTCTGTTGCTGCCGGTGGTTCGTACGCCTACAGGTAGTTAGAGGTTTATCATCCGTCCGTCGATCAGGCGGGGGTTGACTCAGTCGCAACCTGCTAGTTTCGTAATCTGCCAGCTCTCAGATTCGAATCCCACCTGTTCTAGCAGTTGAGATACATCTCCGTTAAACTCGCATCGGTCAGAAAGGAGACACCGATGGACTTGGAATGCCCACCGTCCGTTGGATGGGGCGTAAATCCGTGTCGCCGTGCATAGGTTGGGTTGGACGCTTTTTGCACACATTGGCTAAATGGCCAAGTCACAAGTTGTACACTGAGACCTTTTTTTCAAATTCAATGGGTCAGGCCAACGCAAACGTCGGCGACTTTCAGCCTATAGAGCGAGAGGATACGTACGAGAAGTAGAGTCTTAGTTGCCACGAAAGGTGTGCATAGCCTTGTCATAGAGCGAACCCAGTCAGGATATCATACTTTCATTAAAGGCAGTTATTAGTGAGAGAATGAAACTGCAAACTGTTTGCTCTCTGACAGTGATTTCAGTCATCAGGTATTGTTTTGTTTTGATGCAAAATGACAGTATTCAGACTCAGCCCACCTGTATACATCTAGAAGTTCTATCATATTTAAGTGTAAGGTACGGAAATGTGCAAAGCGATGTGCCACTTCGCAAAAAATTTATATAGAATTCACAACGAGATCTCGAACTCTTAATTTTATGACATTGAACTCTGAAGTTTATTTGAAATTGAACTGTTATTTTCAGCATTAAACTGGACTTTTAAGTCAGCAGGTACCAGAACTAACTACTGACTTCTGGCAGGGAGGTGTCAGGCAAGAAGAGTTTGGCTATAGCCCTTCTGTAAATATTTTATGTTTTGTATATTATTTTGTATTTCACCAAAGAGGCATATGCAATATAGGGATGCCTTCAATTTCAGCAACGCCACGCAGAGCAGCGCTTGCTGGAATGTTAATCGATGTAGCAGGGCGGTGAGAGGAAAGGCCACCCAACTTGAGTGTCCTCTGACAATTGACCCTGGTCGGAGGTTAGCGATCTGACACATGTCCGAAGTCAGAGAAGAGAGCGGTGTGTTGGCAATCACCAACAGAAGAGGGGAGAGTCAGTCAAGGGAATAACATAGGAGACACAAGTGTTTCTGCTCGTAAATGCCGACTTTAATTAACGGCATTGGGCTCTGGGGAAACAGCTGAACAGGCATGGTAGCTGGGGTTGTAATGCCATGTAACTGAGCATATGTCCTTCTCCATCAGTCCTGTTTATGTGTTAAATAAATAATTTTCGTTTAATTAAACACTGTAGTTGAACCATTTTATTAAGAGTAGCTCAGTAATGAGTACTTGCATTTCTCCCACGAACCACGCCTTAAGATTCACCCGTTCGCGTATTGCGATCGAACCTGAGGGATATTCCAAAGTGATCTCAACAGACAGACGACCTAGAGTAACATCACACCTCTACCTGTAAATGTGGTCTCTTGTAAGTCTAGAATATCTAGGTTATAAACCTGGAATTCTTGCGTGAGGATATCAAGAGTATAATCTCTATGTAACGTCCTCACATTCCACTTCCCTGCAGAGAGAAAATGCTTAGTAGGATTTTTAAAGAAACTAGGTTTATTGAGAGAGATAGGGCCAACAATATCAAACACCCGCTGATCACAGGCATGGGGCAAAGACCTGTTCCCATACTGCTACAGGCTGAAGTCACCCTAGATGGTAGGAACTTCAGGCAATACCTTTTCAAATGGACCTTTTCAAAAGGCCATAAGACCTGCCCGAGACACATTACTCCAGTTTAGGATTGGCGACTCCCAACTAACTGAGGGTTCCGGTGCCTGCGATGGCCTTTGATCAGGATTATCCACCAGCTGATATAAGATATCCTGTGCCTCTGTTCACTTAGGGTTGCTAACTCACAAGCAAACAAAAAACACAGCAGCAGATTATCCCTCAACAGAGGTCCACCAGTGCATCAAGTCCAGGAGGGACAAAATATTAAATTGAACTAGAAAGGACAAAAACTGTTTCCGAATTTATTTGTTTCTCCGACAATTTTCGCTAAATAATTCGTTTTGAAAAGCTGAAAAAAATATGTTCATTAAGAAACGTCAGTCCAGTCCGATACAGTTCAATTTCATATCAACTATCGCTCCAAAACAATTTCGTACATCCGGGCCCTGCCTGTTCTAGTTAAAGTGCCTCCACGTAAACGCCCCTCCCCCTAATCGCAGGCATGGGGAAATGACCCTTTTCCCCACAACTAAAGGCTAAAGCCATCTATACTGGAATAATTCCTCTAATGTAGTTTTGATGATGCCCATAGAAGCAAGAGATCAGGTATCTGCTATGACCACAGATCAATATTTTCCACCAGCTGATAAAACATATCCTATGAATCTA
This sequence comes from Ryuthela nishihirai, assembly GCA_038380435.1. NCBI lineage: Eukaryota > Metazoa > Arthropoda > Arachnida > Araneae > Heptathelidae > Ryuthela > Ryuthela nishihirai. Next base: position 10,734,212 of record JAWZYU010000009.1, on the reverse strand, counting down.
TTCACTTGGAACTGTCAGTCCAGAAGCAAACAGAAAACACAATGGCAAATTTTTCGTCAACAGAGGCCCACCAGTGCAGCAATTTCAGGATCCATAATCAAGCTCAGTCATTATTCAATTCCATTTGGTTTATATGGTGAGCACCAGGACCCTGTGTGGTTGACCACTCCTCAGCAAGGTAGAAAAAAAGTAAAGTAGCCATAGTAGTCCAGATCAGTAGACCACATTGATCTGGCAACACTCCCCTTCCGTTTCCTTGCACAAGAAAACTTAGTTATATACGGACCGTTAGTACTCTTCTTTTGAAAAGTACTAACGGTCCGTCTGCACCACGAGAAGGTGATTGGTGTATATCTCTCCTTCCAGTGACTATTAGCTATCTTTTATAGACACACTGATAAAACACACTTTAAAGAACGAAATATGATATAAAGCACTCAAACACTACTGAACGACGTTTCTGCTAACTAGTATCACAACGTGCATCTTGAGATTTGGCTTCACTTTGACAGCGACATATTCCTTCCTGTTCTTCATGACACAAGTAGTGGTTTGAAACCATGGAAGCAGAGATAGGCTCTGTGGGATGGAAGAACAGGAGGGAGCCTCTGAGCAGTTTGTAACACTAGATGCTGAATGTACAGTCGCTCAAAAAAATATCCGAACACTGTGGTTGAGTACAGAATTCAGAAAAAATATCTGGCAACGATTTTTTTAGAAATCACTAATTTCTAAAAAAATCGTTGCCAGATATTTTTTCTGAATTCTGTAATCATACAGTGTTCGGATATTTTTTTGAGCGACTGTACTAGGCCGAGGCTCTCCTCTAAGATATAAATCAATTACATAGCTTACAGAATTGGAAAGTGTATTTCATTCTTTACTCTATAACTTGACGATATTTTGAGATTTTTACTATTGAAAAATAGATTTTGTTTGCTTTAAAAATCGTCTCTTAGTATTTAACCTTGATTAAAGATAGCTTTCGTCACATAGCATTTAGTTTCTACTTTGTTGCTAACAGTATAATCAATGGAAAGGAAACCAGAGTTGTTTCTGAACATTTTATGCACAGGGAACATTAATGCTCTTTAATGATTCCCCTGGAGAGGAATATTAGGAAACAATGATAGCATCAGAAACAAATTTCTATTTTATAAGTTTCGACTTCAATTCTAAATTTCCTTATCCCTTAAATCTTGCAATCCTTCTCCTTGTTTCAGCAGTGCAACCAGGAATTGAAGTGGGGGTGATATATAGTATAATATGAAAAGTAATTCATTAAAAGTATATAAAAATAACCAATACTTTCATGTTAAGTAAAAGGAATCATGCCACTTTGCAAATAAACCTTTTAAGGAAAAATATCCCTAGTGAAAATTTGAAGCTCTCACTAAAATATCAATTTTGAGTACTATTCGTTTGATATTTAAAGAGATATTGAAGCTGGGAACATTTAACAGCAGACACTGCTATTACACTTTTCCTAAACGTTCTCTCCACCAATTGATGGAAACTGAAAAAAGCTTTACATTAACTTCAAATATTACACTTATACTAATGAACGATTCGTTATACGGACTCCTAACGATAGCTTCTTAACTGAACATGAATAACTATATTTCACGAGTAACAAAATTTACAGTTAAATATTTCAGCTTGCATAATTCTTTAAATATTAAACGAATATTGCAGAAAATAGGTATATAGAGAGATCTGACTGAAAAACCTTATCTCGAAAAACATTTTTTCCATAAAAAAAAAACTTATTTTCAATGTTAGGGAACTTTGCAGTTTTTCATTCACATAACAGGGAAGTATCCGATTACTTTTTTGTAATATATACATTTTGAAAATCGTCTTTAGGCTTGCTATGACATAATTAGTTAGACTGAGACGAATGGCATAAGATGAGACGATATGACATAATTAGTAGACGAGACAATTGGAAGAGCCTGGCAAAGAATTTTTCTTTTATCGGGGTCTAATCTCTTCGTGTTACTGCATGTGTCCATTTTTGACACAACTCATTCTGTAAAAGAAATCTAGAAAAGAAAAATGAAATTGATGAACAAAAATATTATTTTAAAACAGTGCTCACGCGTTTCAAAAGTATATTTTAATCGCCTTTTAAATATCATTAAACGTAATTTCGTTTCTTTTTCGATATCTATTGGAACATTAAATTGCACAGAAACAATTAGATATCATCTGAGGGTCCAAACTGGCTTCTAAACCAACGAGATATTGAAGTGAAAGCAACACAAGTTATCGTATTGAGCTCAAACGCGTCTGCCAAAGAGTTGCCCTAAAGCGTTATGAATGCAACGTTTCCCGAAGTCACCTAGTGGTCGCCCTGAAAGCAGCGACTTGGGTTACCACTGAGTGGCACTTTTTTGCACACAATGGACTAAATGATCAGGCCACAAGGACCCCAAGGGCTCAGTTCAAAAGAAGGTTAAGGGAAGGGAACCCAGTGGACAGCTGTTTGGATGGAAGGCTACCATCTGTCTCCTGTGTGTTCTTTAACGTGCACAGGGTGTGGCTCTCTCTCATAAGGAATCACGGTGTTGTTACCATTCGATGGACGGCAATCTTTTCAAGCCCATTGGTTGGGTTGCTTTACCCCTGATTGTGTTTATAAAGGAGCTGAGCACTCTTATCATCTGCTTTCACGTTTCCAGTCGTTATTACAGCACTAAAAATCCCTAACAAAATAAAATTCTGAAAAAATACGAGTATTTGGTGATCTGCGTTCAGCTGCGACTATAACACGCGAATGAGAACAAGCATCACGTAAGAGCTATGTGGGTTGCGTAAAATCTCCACCACGTTGCCACAACAGTAGCATTTATAGCATAACGTAAAGTTATTCAAACTCGAATATTTAACATTGGGCTTATGGAAAAAGTTACGACCCTACAAATGGTTTCCATTGTTTGATGAAAGTGGTGCATATACACTCTACTGAATGCGTCATTGCTTTGTTTGCATCGATTCAACTAATAACAATCATGAAATACACCGACAAATTTGTGAAAAAAAAAAAGGAATTTAATAAGAGACTTTTTTAAGTTGTTTATTTACAAAGAATATAGTTTTCGGTTTTATTTACAGCTGACAAGACACTGATAGGCAAAGGTTAAAAATAGTTTAATATATTACGCAACACTTTGACTAGCTTCATTTGGTTAGCCAATAATATTAATATATAAACTAATTATAACAGTAACAGTTCCTACCACTGTATCTTCATCACATATATCCATTAACATTTTTAAAACTCTTGAATGGTGATCACAAAACATTGTATTCCTTTTCTTTACAGTTATAACAATTACGTGGAGCTGAAGTGCGAGACAATAACGTGAAAACGGCCACTAGCACGCACATATACCAATTGCAAGAATTGAATGTCTGAAAATAAATGCATTTGTCATCAGGGAAAGAAAGATATACAAAAAAAAAATATATAAAAAAAATACAGAAAACTTCTTAACAAATCATTGCAAGATATTAGATTAAATGGGGCAAAGTTAAATGAGAGAAGTAATTTACGATAATTTATGATCGGTTGGTTAGTGGAGAAAATCGGTGGCTCGTGAACATCTAAAAAGGTGGAAACAGTAAATATATATAATATAGCGAAACTAGCAGAGGCAGGGGACGGCTCAGTTGGTACTGCCCAAAGTCCGTGATCTGATATTCTAAGGTTCGAGTTGACCAACTGACCGAGCACTGAGAATATGTCTACTATCCCCTGCTGCATTTGTTTATTGTCACCTTGGTTAGAAACGGGATATCGACGAAAATTACATTTAGGTATATGCCTATATTTTGGCATATGGACTATTCTATGTATTTATTATGTTGAAAATTGGTAAACGCTACATAGAACAATTTTTTTTAACCTGAGATATGCATTGAGTGTCCATTTTATTAGGTACATCGCTGCTTTCCTTGAAATAGACTGCTCCTTCAGTGACAGCATCACGTGTTTATATCATGCTATTCAAAGCAGATAAGCAGATACCTAGGGCTCTTCCATCCATAGGACCTATCCATCACATTGCCTAAACTGATTGGTTTTAAAAAAAATAATTCTATATTGCATCAAATTCGTCATGTAGTGGAAAAGATAACAGAAGGTCTTAACAAGAAGAAAAAGTGTTTATGATTTTATACATGGCGGAAAGCCTTTGATCTGTGTGGATAAAAGATTCAATTTTCAAATTCACTCAGAAAAACTTTCCAACACTAATTACAAAAAAATTATTCATTCATACCTTAAGAAAATTCGAAGTTTCTTTTCAAAAAACAGTTTTCACATAAGCTATAAAAGTTCTATAAAAGCTCCTATAAAATTTCTAAATCTATAAAAGTTGGAGTACCGAAAAATCTTTACTAGGACCTACACTATTTTAGCATTTATATCAGTGATATTCTGGACATACAGCCATTTATGCGGATGACACTGATTTAATTTTACATAAGATGGCAACCAAAAGAACAGAATAAAGCCGCGATATGCTTGAAACGTGGTTTACCAAATAGAGAATAAATATTATTGCCAGAAAAAGTAACAGTGCTATTTACTTATAAGAGGTTACACGAGAAGCCTAAACTCGAAATTTTTAATACTGAGAATGAAGAAAATTTACAGTCTACCTTGGTATGGCCCTACATTAAAATTTAATCTGGAATGGACATTTCTCAACCATCCTACATAAGACCCAAGCGTTCAGATGTAATCTTAACACAATGAATGATTTGTAGAAATGCAACCTTCAATAGATAAACTGGATCTGTTACTGGGGTTGCTCAAAAGATTCTTCCATTGCCAGGCTTCGGACTTTCCGAAATGGTGAGGACAATAGTGGATGTCCCATGGTGTGTCCCTAATAAAAATCTGCATAAAGATCTGGGAAGTGACTAAATAACCAAGACAACTAGAAAGTTATCATAAACCTTTTTCGAAGAAATGGAGAACCCTAACAAGGTTATTACCGACTTTTTATTGTATGACCACAAATGTCAGCAACGACATAAAGGCTTCAGTCCATTTTCAATTTATCATAAACTTGTTTTTAGTACAATATATGGCAGTAATTCCAACACTCAAAGCGATTCCGGTCCATCTCGTACGGTTAAAATTCCAAATTAATTTTGAATTTGTCAGTTGGTGCCTGATGCTGGCGTATTCACGCTTGCCGATGTCTTGGATTTATTGAGAATGGTTCAATAGCCCCCCCCCCCCCCAAAAAAAAAAAAGAGCTTACCAATGGCAGTTCAAACACAGCTCGTTGATGAAAGAGGCTGACACGACTTGTGAGGAGTCAGTCAGTCAGTCAAATAACGGCCAAGTACAACAGATGTGACGAAAGAGGCATATCGCAATGCACAACTCGTCATACGTGGTCATGGTTGGATTGTTTTACTTCTGAAGTACTTTTTTGCACACAATGGACTAAATGGACAGGTCACAAAGACCCTGAGCGTAATCTCCCGTCAAGGACATCCAGAATGTTTAATGTGAACAGAGCCAGCTTTATGTACACAATGGTTGTCCCATTGGTGTCCTCTACTAAGGGCAGGAGGGGGGGGGGAAGTTTTGTGGATATAAATTCAACACTGGCCCAGCTGGGACTTGAAACTGGGAACTGGATTACAAGCCTGGCGAGCAACCAACTGAGCCACTGCCCCACCTTGTCACAGATATATTATGTATATAGCATATAATATTCAGTAAGCACTATTCCTTTCCAAATTTAAACTTTTTTTTTCCCTTTGTTATTGCTTTGGGAAACAAAAAATTCTCTAAATTACCAAAATACTGGATAGTTTAATGTTTTATGAAGGGGAAAGCTATATTCAAAATTCTCCATTTCAGTCGAAGGTCCCATTCGAAGGACGACAGCTTTTCCAAGCCCATCAACGTACCCTTTCTCATTGAGGGAAGAGTGAAGGTTAGCAGAGATAAATCTCAAAGCTGGCACTCAAACTTGGGGACTGGAAATTACGAACCTCGCACCTTACTGACTGAGCCAATGCCTGCCCCACCTCATGAAGCCCATCCAGTGCATTAACTGACTCTTTTGCACAGAGAGACACAATTTCACATTTAATCCAATGCTTTTCAGAGGGGAGGCATTTGGCCTTGGCTTCAAATTTAGATACTTTTTAATTTTTTGTTATTAGATGCATCAGTAAATGGTGTAATTTAGAAGAAAATATAATTTTTGAACTGATGAGCCTCAGATAAAGGCAAGGATGTTTCTTTTTGGGTGTTATCTTTATGTTGAGGTTTCACTTAATCTACAGACTTTTTTCGTAACATATTATACTAACAAACTCCTGTTGTACCTCTGTGGGACGCAGCTGCTTGAGGGATAAATGTTTTAAACAGATTTTATCCAATCAGAAACGTTTATAAATAAAACGACGATTTTTCCTTTAGGGCCCCAAAAGTTGCTAATGGCCCAGAACACTCTGGACCTGTGAGAGAGTCTGTGAGATGATCTCATTTGATTGATTACTACTCTTCCACGACATTCTATACCCATTTTCTCACTGAGGCCGGTGAACACCGCCAAAGAGGAAGTCAAAAAGTGGTCCCAGAGGCAGGATTTGTCCTTCTATCGGTAGGGCTTCGATAAGCTGATCGACCATTACGACAAGTGTCTCAAAAAGTGTGGTAACTACATGAAAAAATAATACTTATTTATTTATTTTTTTTTTTTTGGGGGGGGGGGGGATATCTCCTTTATATTATCTTCTGCGAATTTCCTTTCCTCTGCAGAAATTAAATGGAGGACCTAACTTTCTGACTTACCTTCGTAGTAAATCAAATAATATGAAGACATTTCAAAGATTGCAAAATCTCTTAATACTGCGAGGGACGTTCTGTCAATAGTGATGTGGTCAGATCATAAAAATAAATCAATTTCTCCTCTGACAGGAGCTTGTTAGTATAATACGTCAAAGAGAACTGTGAGGAAGACGATACATCAGCAAAATAAAAAATACCCCCTCAACCAACTGCAGCAAAAAGACAACATATATTTAAAAAATTCATGCTTATACGGATTTAAACAGGCTTCGGAAGTTAGTCAACAAATGGAAGAATTGCCAAAAATATCTCCATATTCATTCAATTTGCCATAGAGTTTTCACAGAAGCTCATATACTGTATAATATAAACTGTGAAGTAGGCTAGACTTTCGCAGAAAGACATCATTAGTCTACAAGGCATTCATGTCTTGTATGGATTTAAAGCCAGGTTGTTGGTACTAGTTGTTCTGGGGTGAAATACACTAAATGCTCGTCCATTAACATGAGTGGGAAAAAAAGTACTGACAACTATCTTTGACTAAATTCCTGAAAAAAATAACGATACATCTTAACAGATTAATGCGATTTTGAGAGCCCATGTTTTATAAATAAAAACGAAAGTTTCAAGCAAAAATTAAAAATTTTTGCTTGAAACCAAATTTAAACTTTTTTTTCCCTTTTTAAAAATTTTTTTGAAGTATTCAAAAAAAAGAAATTTTGTGAATAGTCAACAAATGATACCAACCAGGCCCGTCAAATCCACCGCTTATTGCAAAAGAACTTGCTGCTCATATAACAAATGATCAATATACTGAATCTGGCTATTTCTTCAAATTTTTTGACCAAATGTTTTTAGGTGCATAACTAAATGATTTTAACGGTACTAACGGCTAGCGAAAGTGCTGCTCTTATCGCTACAAGGATGACCTACTCGGATCCTGTTCTGCCTCGGTCGATAACGGTAGCAGGTTATGCGCTAGTTGCAACTTTTGGTTGCATTCATTATGCTACCTAGTGCATTCTTTAACTTGCCAAGGGTATCAATGACTCTCCTGCACACAGAGCCATGACTTAACATCCCATCCAGAACCTTTCAGAGAGTGTATGTGTATATGTGGGGGGGGGAGGCTACTGGATAACACATATTTTGGTATATGAAGGACTACTTGGTACATTAAGCAATAATTTATAGTTTTATATTTGCACAATTCACATCACACACTCTTTTTACATTTGGACGCCTTAAGTGGCATTTTGATATTGAAAAAGTTTCTACTGTGGTCTTTTTTGCATATTTAACAGATTTTAAGAGCAATTTTTCAATTTATGCACACAAGAAAATGGTGTTTGCAATGGCATATTGAAAGAGGGAAGGGAGGTTATACCCCCCCCCCATCTTGTGGGCTTCAATGTATATTTTCTGAGGTAGTCGTCTAAAAACAGAGACTCAAATGTGTTAATCCCCGTCCTACCATTTGAAGTTCTAATATGTCACGTGGTGTACGTACAAGTATTGCAAGTTAACGAATTTCAATTTTTTTTTGTGAAATTGTGTTCCTCCAGAAATTCTGAGTGATGCCCTGGATGTGTCCCTGCCTTTGAAAAATACAAAATGAACAATGATGGAACAGTAACTGAAATTTTCAAATTGAAATACTGGAAAGAAGTCATAGCTAAGAAAGTGTATTTGCACGTGTTTCCTAATCCCTCAGTCCATTAGGCAAACGCGTTTTAAGGATCAGCTAATGCAGAATTGATAGAGGATTGCTATGCAGTTAATATTTAAACGGACTTTGTACCAAATTTGACAGTTTCATTACAAATACTTTCGGCGCTACAAATTTTAACTATTTAAGCCCATTAAATTTTGCTCAAACTGAAAGTTATTTAGCATAATTAGTGTATGATGAGGCAGTGCTGTTCTGTGAGTTTCAGGGCTTGTCTTCTATTAGAACTATTTTTGAAAAGTATGATATTATTTGAATATTATCAGTTCCTTCAGATGATTTGTTAGTATTTCTTAATATTTATATAATTATGAAATTTACTAATACTCGTATGACTACAAAAAGTACCCGAAGATTGGACATGGGAAAGTAGGGTAGGGGAGGAGTAGTCTATGGTATAATTGCATACATAGTGTAATAGTTGCTTCAATGAAAGACTGGTTGGACTTGTGCTAAATTCAAAAAATTAAATTGACTTTAAACTGAGATATGAAGATATTTATTACATTCTGCTTGTATGAGAGCAAAAGAATTGTTTATGTGTTATCCTTTTGATTTTTAATATTTTTATTTTCAATTAAATTTCGTTAACAAATAAATAAAAATTACCCTTTATGCAGCTATATGCCATAGAAATCTGACAAGAATCTGTCAGTTTAATATATTACAGAGATCTTTGTGTAAGGCAAGGCCTTAGCAGAAGCACATCATAAGAAACATCCATGCCTATTTGGGGTTCAAACCCAGCCAAGCATGCTAATTACTCATCCACCAGGATGTCTCTTTAAAAAATAAATAGTAGTATAACAAGAAGTAATGGGACAGTTGTCAAGGGCAGTAAATAGTGTGCACAGGCAAAAATTTAAATGTCAATTATAACAAGATGGGCACTGAGGGGGGAGGGAACCTTAACTACAGCACTGCAAATAAGTGTTGTTTATTGTCTTAAAACTCATTAATGATGATTTACCTGGAAGCAGTTTAGTCAAAGATAGGTGACAAAATTACTACTCTATGGAATTAAACCTAGAGAATTCCACAAATAAAGTTAGCTTTTATCTAACGCTCTCCTTAAAAAATGGAACTAGCTTGTGGCAGCCAAAAAAATTTCGTTTGGGGTAGAACAAAAAGAATACACTTGAGGTGGCATAAAGTGAACTAGCTTTGGGCAGTGAAAAGTGCATTCATATAATATTCCGAGTTGGCTCTGAATCTAGAGACTTTTTGAAATGTTAATACAGAGTGATTTATTTTAGTCTATCATTTTTCCGGACATGAAAAATATTATGAAAATCGGACATGAAAAATATTATGTTACTGATTGAATTCTGCAATTTTCTTAAGAATGAGAAAATTATTTCAGGAATGGAAGGGTTAGTACTCATAATATTAGGCAAAAGTAACTTATCCAATGCTTGGTATGTACGAACACTTCAGAAATAAGGATTATCTGCCTCTTCCAGGCAGATAATCCTCAGAATTATCCCTACGTCTGAGGTGTTGCATATTGTTATTCAGGACGGTTTCTTACAATTTCAAGAAAGTATCATATATTAAAATTTACAAGTAGCTTGCTTCAATAGACACATGATAGATATATAAGAATTTTAGTTCTAATATTTTTCTACAATAAAATAAGAGTTTTGTCTTTTTGACACATTGTGTCTAAAGAATTACATTTCATTGTAAACAATATTTCCCTTAAGAATATTATGTAACAAATAATTTAATTAACAACTATAAAATCTAGAACTTGAACACGTTTCTTGAGAACTGAAATCCTTATACTAAATTGGATATCCTTATTTACACTGCTATATTCATACACATTGTCTTTCACTAGCTTGACCTCAACATATATGTCCTCACTGCTGGATTCATATATTTAAAATAATCTTTTACACACACAAAATAACAATAACAACAAACAAAAAACACTAATAATACATATCATCTGAATCAATAGCTTCAAACACATTGTATATCCAAATTCCATATTTTAGCAGAGTGCCAGTTATATGATACTGTGTCAAACAAATCATCATGCATGTGGTTAATGCTTAACGTTTTATCCTTAACAAAGTTGTATGTGCTAGTACATTTAGTCAAGTGGGTAGCATGTCAGACCTCTGTGAAATTGTTATTAGTCCTAGGATGAAATCCAACTTATGCCTGGAATCATCAAGCACTGAATCCCAAAAACTTCTCCTGGCATGCTGGAAGAAATTGAATGAAACTCATGGGATGTTTCAAAAAGTGTTATGGTGATTTATAGAGTTTCAAAATGGAGGAATTTGCAACTTCTGTATAGCTCATAGATAGTGGCAGTTTCTAAAAAGTCTTGGTTCCACTACAGAAAGAGATGGACAAGTTACTCTAGGACGGAGATTCCTGCATGGATGAATACAATTTGAACTTCAATCTTTGTGTGTGACAAAATTATTGGAGTGGTGGAGAATTTGAAGACGATTCCCTCGCCTTAATTAGAAATTGAGAAAGTGCATTTGGAGTTTGGGAACACAAAGAACAATTTGCTTCTCTCTCTCTTAGCATTAAAATATAAAAATTATGTATTACAAACACTCTTGTTGATGATAATGGAAATCCTGCTCACCAAATATATGTTTTTCATTAGGTACATTTTATATTTCACTACAGTTGCTTGGTTACCACTGCTGACCATATATTTCATTCTGTGTGACAAAATAATTATGTATGTACTTGCTTCAGTGTTACATCTGTACAAAGTATTGAATAGGATCCTACTTCACAGCTAACAAACAAGACAAAGTGCAATTTGTGGACCCCTGATTATAGTATATAAATCTTAGATAGAAATATAACACTGACACTAGTTAATTGGTAGGATTATTGGATGTAGTTAATATGCAATGTTCATACCAGGTATTGGGTTGATGAAGTAATGGGAAAAACGTGACCTACACGTTTGCCATTGTCAGGAAATGTGCAGTGGTCTTGTAAACAATGTAAAAGATAATGCATGCATTGCTCTGGTATCAAATGACGTTCTGTACCTACATGTAATCTGCACTAGTGGAAAAAAGCATTTCACATTGGTGATGCAAGATGTGTGTATTCATTCAGTCACCCTATATGAATTCCAAAATGGTGTTGGTATGAGTGTTTGCATAAACTGTGCAAAGCTATGAATTGTGTAAACTTTTAAAAGCACCTGTTACAGGTGATATGACAAGTTCCAGTTAAGTGACTTTCAGCTCAGAAATGAACCCCAAAGTGGCCAGCCAATGGAGTTGAATGAAATCCACATCGACATCCAGGAAACTAGCACAGCTACTAAACACCAATCAGTCCTCTATCATTCGACATCTGCAAAAGCTGAGTTATGTGTCAAAACTGGATCCCACATCGGTTGTCATAGCAGAACATGATGGTTCACTATACTGAATCTGCTTTATTGCTTGCTTGGCAAAAGGCCAATGGTTTTCTTGACAGAATGATTACAGGGGATGATTAAATGGATCGTTTATAATAATGTTGTCTGTAAAAGATTATAATGTCAAACAGGAGAATCATCCCAGGCTACAACAAAACCAGAACTGAAATCTCATAAGGTGATGCTCTGTTATTGGTGGGATTGTAGAGGTATCATACATTATGAGCATTTAAACTGGTTGCAAACCATCAACGCTGTTGTCTACTGTGAACAGTGCTACACTTAAGCTGCCCAACTGAAGGCCAAACACCCAGCTTTGGTAAACAAAAAAGGTGTCATGTTCTACCAGGACAATGGAAGGCCCCATGTTGCATTGTGGACACAGCAGAAGCTGTGGTAATTGGGCTGGGAAATAATGATGCACTACCCTTATTCACCAGACTGACTCCCTCAGATTTCCATTTGTTCTAATCCCTGAACAATTTCATTTCCAATAGGAAGTTTCAGAACGATAAGGTGAAAGAGTGCATTTCCACCTTCATTGCCATGAAGGATAAGTTTCTTCAAGAATGGCATCTAAAATTGTAGATCATTGGAACATGGTCATATCTACTAATGATAATTACGTTCTTGATTAAATAACACATTCGTTAATCACGGGAATGATTATTCTTGCATGTCTTGCATTTTTCCCATTACTTTTGCATCAATCCAATATAAGACCTGTTACATGGGGTATATTGACATATTCAAAGGCAATTCTAGCTACTGAGCTATATACCAGTAACTTCTTGAACTTTACATGCTTAGCATGAGTTTCATTCTAAAAAGTGGAAAAAGTGGTTGTACCACAGACAACATTTGGTCTGGGTAAGAAAATGAGAATCTCTGAATTTCACATCATACAGAAAATCTATGATGATATTGCAAAAAACCGACAGTATTCTGGACACTATATGTAACTTTTTAAATAATGGAAACGTCTTGTGACTCAGAGGTGGGATTCAAACTGAAGGTTTCATGACACTATATGCAGCTGGATTTGATGAATAGAAAATTATCCCTGACAAATTAATGGGTAATGATATAATGACACAATGTTGGGTAAGTATGACAGAAACAGACATTAAAATTCATTACTAACACCAAAAAAGTTCACTTATATCCATTTAAAATAACTTTTAAATTATTTCAGAAGAAATTGCTTTGATTGAAATTAACTTCAATTATACAAACACACTTAAAATTTAAAGCCTAAAAGCATAAATTGTTGGTGACAACATAAAAAAATTATTAACTACATGTAATTTACTAGAATAGGTTTTCAATGGCTGCATCGGAAATTTAGTATCCAAGACTCCTAACATATTAAGACTTTTAGATCCCAACTGTTAAAAAGCTGACTTTATCCCATATTTGGAAAGCCAAATAACATTGTGTTAAATGGTTAATGAAAAAATAAAAAAATGGTGTAGCATGAAGTTTTGAATAATGGATGTTTCAAGTTAGTCAGTATGCTTCCAATATATATACGAGTATATACAACAAGTACACATTTTTATTCACCACTATCTAAATGCAGCGAATTGAAATATTCAATTTAGCAAATAATATTATGACACTGGCATCACGTTTTTAAATTCTCAGGGCAGGCGGGGGCTTATATGCAATGACAGGATACCAGACATATTTCTTTTGTATGTTTGATATATAATAGAAATTTTTCAGGGAGGGATCTGGTGTAGGGAGCCCCTCATTGGAGGATAATTTCACCATGTTCTTACAACACCTTTGGAACAGGGGAGATTGAGCCCCTCAGCCCCCTCCCGAACTCAACGCCAATGTATTATGAAATTTTCCTTTTTCAAATGCTGATTAACTGAATTATCAGTTTTAAACAGACATTTCATAGTATTATTGCTATTTACATTAATCCAGTAAATGACTAATTTTTGGTCCTGTCTGTATCTGTTACAGAACCTTATCAATTACAAATGTTTAATCATAATGTAGTTTAATCTCTAGCATATTTATGGTAGCTGCTACAAATGTATGACCCTGAGCACCCTAGTGATCTGAGGTCTTGCATCTCACTATAACTACTACCTTTTTATGTATTCCATTCTATATGCTTTATATGTATTCCATTTTTAGTAGTCGACTTTCTGAAAATGTCATCAAGAGTAATATGATCTGAAAAACTTTATTTTCAGCATTTAAAAAATGCTGGTTGTCACATTGCTTAATAAATTACAAATATGAATACATATATAATATTACTCATGTCATAACAATTTTCAATGCTAGAAGAATGCAGCTATACCTGAATAACATCAAGTATATATGCTGAAAGGACAATTTATTATACATACCCACCCAATAACATGTGGGTCCACTTTTTGCCCTCACAACAGCATCAACATGTCATAGCATGGACTATACTAAGTGTTGCAAATGTTTGGGGAGTATCACTGCTCATGATTCCTGATCAGCCGTCTGTAAAGGACAGAGAGTTGTCGATGGTGGTTTTCAGGTTTAAATGCTTGGCTTGCTCCATTTCATCCCACAGATGCTCAATAGGGTTCAATTACGAAAAGAGAGAAGGTTGGGAACTCATTGGAATGTGCCTCCAACCTATCCTTTGCCAAATGGGAGTGATGAGACAGGGTGTTGAAAGAAGGCATCTGGCTGTGGGAAATGGGTAGAAGAGTAGCCAAGAACAGGTGTAGGTGGTTGTGAGTACAACATAGTCTTGTGTGGTGATCTGGTCTCAACAGGCACAAGGGGCCCCAAGGTGGTCCAGATAAACATTCCCTAGAACATTACACTGCCTCCACTGACCTTTAACACCCTGACTTGACAGTTGGGATCCTTAGCCTTGTGTGTCTACATAACACATGCAACCTCCTGGGGTGTGTTGCAATTGAAACCTCGATTCGTCTAACTAAGCTACTTGTTTCCAGTCTTTTGCAGTTCATTAGCAATGTTTCTTTGCCCATTGCAGCTTCATAGCTCAGTGACATGCTGTTAACTTAGGTCTCAACATGGGTTTCAGCTGCCATAGCCCAGTCATGCCATCACACATCAAATGGTCTTTGCACAAACCTTTGTAGCTGCCCTGCCATTGAATGCCAACATTTTCATTTGCACTGTGGCTTTCTGTTCTGATATAGGAGAGGTTACACTCATCTTGAACATCAATGACCCAGTTACGGTCACATTATCCCCAGCAGCTGCAGGTTTTGCCAGTTTTCATGAAGTCCTGGTACACACATGCAGAAATCACAGATGTCCTGCAGTCACAGATATGGAGTACCCCATCTTCCTCACACTGATGATCTGACCAAACTAGCTAAGGTTGCAGTGTTTACTCATTATAACAGTTTCAGCTATGTTACATAGCAGGATGTAGGAAGTACAATATAGTAAGGAAGTTAGCAGACCGATTTATAGCCCACAAAGGGTTTTAGATGGCTACATTATTGTGGCTGAGTAGAGCATGTTTGTGGATGGGTGCTGTGTGCATAATATATTGTGCTTTCAGTGTATTTATAAAATAATATCACATTAGGTAAAAACATATATTCTTCTCATATATTCTCCCTATATTTGATTACTTTACTGACCAGATAATGTAATCAAACAGTAGTTTCGTGGCTCTAAGAAGCTAAAACAATGAATTCAAATCTTCACAAAGATAGATCATTCCAAATTAAATAACTTTCCCACTGCTCTTAGAAATGTTTGTGTGATTTAATAAATTTTTACTGAATGCAGTTTTACTTTTTTTTTTATCTTCGTGCACTGAATCCACTAGGTGGAAGAACATGTTCTCCCCACTGTATCTATCTGAGCCAGTAGCTGACTGATGTGACAATACCATCCTACAACATTGCTTATGATTTCTAGTGGAATTAGGAGACAAACAGAAGAATAGCAGTGCAACACTTGGAGGGATAATAAATATTGAGAATTTACTCAAAAACCATATTCAGAGCACTACAAAATTGCTTATGTGACGAGAAATCAAGTTCATAACTAAAAGGTGATAACTTTTTAAAAGAGTTAACAGCATTTAAATATAGCCAATTAACATTTTTAAGACTTTAAAATTAAATTAACCGAAACTGAAAATTAAATTTATACCATATTTATTCAAACACCAGGCAACCCTTTCATAGTACTCTTTATTTACAAAAAAAAAAAAAATTATTTTTCATTAGTGTTAACCAGAGTTCTTTTCAACCTTTGCACCTGTACTAATTGTGACAAGTGCTGTGTTAAAGTAATGTGTTACTCTACGCATGTATTTTTGAATAACTCAAAAACTAAGATTTATAGCAAAATAAAGATTTACTCAGAAAGGAAAAAAAAAACAGCTAGCTTTATAGATTAGTGACAGATTGGCTATGTCAAATCCAGTAATATGTAACTTGATTTTAATTAATATTTTTTTTCTTCCACACTTGTTAAATTAATCATCCAAAAAAATGTTAGGCTGAGAATTATTCAAGCCCATAGTTATTTTTGGGATATGAAACGAATTTTCTCCAGAAACCCACTTGTCATGAAAATCTAATACAGGCCTTCAGTGCATAATGTGATGAAAAAGACCTGTAACATAACCTTTCAGCACAGCAGTGGTGTAACCAAGCCTGGTCAACAGCTGGGTTGCTTTTTTCTTACCTTTCCATTTCAAAAATAAAATTATTTCAAGTGAATCAGTGCAATTCATTTGCTGTTTAATCAACCAACTTCGTTATCTTTTAACTCTGGTTATATGGTAACTGAGTGTAACAGAAAGCTCATCAGGGATCTGAACATAGACCTCTGCAATCTATAGTCAAACACACTAACTGCTTGGCTACTCGAACAGCTTTCAGAACTAGCATATGTAACAGTCTAAGGCCTAAAGAAATAGTTGTCCAGAAAGTATATATATAAAAATAGAATTACCCTTATTTATCATAAACCAAATGCTTTTATTTCAAACATTTTATGGACAATAGATCATCACATCCGATATATATGAAAGCAAAATCATTACAAGAAAACTGTAGAGAATGTAGTGGTAAATCGATAAACGATTTCATAGCATCATTATTAACTCATAAGAATGGATAATGCCAAAAAAGGCATTATCCATTCTTATGAATTACAAGTAAAAAAAAGCAACTTGACCTAGACTTGGAGAGAAAAAAAAGGCCTCAAGAATAACTTTTGCCCTGGATTTCATTAGAGCAAGTTGAATCTCTGTATGTAGGCTGCAAAGATGAGTGGATGCGAGAACAATAGGCTGCTGTATTTTGTTACCTTAACAACAAAACTAACTTTATTATGTACAAGAAATCTTATTCTAATAAGAATATTCAGAAAAGCTTGAGTATTTAACTATCAAAAACGTTCTTTACTCATGTTTCCTAGAGAGATAGTAGTAATTATAATGCTACAATTTCTTTTACTTAATTAAAAAAAATATTAATCACACTGGACTTTTGTTACTAAATCCTTTCATTTTTATGAGAAATAGGAAGTAAAATAATTTGAGATCAAAGATAGCTGGGGTTATTTTTTAAATAGTAAATCATTCTTATCTTTTCAAAATAACAGGTACAGGGATAGCAAAAATATGATGTTGATATTATGCACTGGTCGTTCTTACAAAAATTAATATATCAGATCTTATCCAGAAATGTACTGAGAGGACTAGTTTTTTGGTCTGGTGGTAAAGATCTCTCTGCCTTATCTAAGTGGCTGACTCTGGATTGAATCTCACCCATTCTGTAACTGAGTATGCAATGCTCACCTATGTGATCATTCAGATGATTGAATTATGCAGTGATGTTTTATGGAGTTCAACAAAAAAAAATTAAAAAAGAAGGAACTTTCCTACACAAAGGACACAGATAACCTAGAAGCTATAATAGGCTTGTCCTGGTTTCTCATATAATATGCAAACATATACAAGGGTCTCCATTGGTCTTAGTAGTCCGGTATGCTAAGCAATTGGGAAGGGTCTAGTGCTTTCTCCCTAGTTTGATGTGCAGATAAAAAAATACTGGATTAAAACTTGAGAATAAGGGAGACTATATGCGATTTTGCTTTAGATGGTAGGGATATAATAGCAGACCATACTGTAATCTGGTGTTTATATAATATCTAAATATAAAGTATCTTGATGAGCTAAATGTTTAGTACAATAATTGGGGACTGTCATAACAAGCTATTGACCCTAGATCAAATCTTATTATTTATTAAGTTGTTTGATTCTTTCAATGTATCAAAATAAGTGGAAAACGTCATGACACCCCAATGTAGATTTATCACTTAGTGGCTAGATAAGGGAATAATAAAATTGATTACATATTGGAAAGAAATCAAATATTAGCAGAATAGAATTTGGCTCTAGATGGCAGTTAAACCATCTTCACTAGATGGGAGTAGAAAAGTTACGACTCAAAACTAGAGCATGTTTTACAAAAGTTTCCCTTCATATGCCACTTTTTCTTCATTTACTTTCTTCCAACAATATAATAATGCTGGTCTGGAAAACACGATATTACAGTCTTTCTTTTTTTAAGCTGTATTTAAAAGTTTTTCCAAAGACTAGTTCTAATTTTACATAATAAATAAAAAAAATAAATACCCCCTCAAGCAGCTGCTTGCCACAGAGGTCTGACAGGAGCCTGTCAGTTTATATGCCAAAGTAGAAGATCTGAGAGGATGGCAGGACCTCAGCAGAAAAGCAACACATACAACCATGCCTTACCCGGGGCTCGAACCCAGGTCCCTTAGATCAGTAGCCAAGCGCGCTAACCACTCGGCCATGGGACGGCTAATTTTACATATATAATATAAATTATATATATAATTTGCTTTTGATAATAGTTTTAAAGAATGGCTGATCTTTTGCACTGCTATTTCACATTTTAGAATCAGCATATCTGATACACCAAATATAAGAATACTGGGTGTTTAATTAATCACAATAATAAAGCAGTTAGAGCAGGAGACAACATTTTAATTTAAATTCCAGTTCAGATGCAACATCTTACACCAAAATCATTAGATAATTAATGAATGGTTTTTGTTATTTATTTACTGATACATTTTCCATGTTTTCCCTAGTATATTTCCCATTATTTTATGTAATAACTGCTACCTTTCTTTCAAGCTGTACCCAATAGATTTAAGATATTTATTTAGTTAGCATTGTGAAAGCCTTTGTGTCATACAAGAAAGCAACATAAATCAAAAACTTAGCATCATTTCTGCATTTTTTTTCTCTTTAAAATTGAAAAAAAAAAAAATTAGCTATTTCTCAAATATTTTTAATGGTCTTGTTTAGATTTCTGAAACTAAAATTTGGTGGTGAACAAATGTTTACATCTAATTTAATAAACAGTTGCTAATTTTTTTTTTTGGAGGGGGGGGGGGGGGATGGTTAGTATGCAGAAGTTAATTTTTTCTCCTTAATCAGCCTGTTTACAAAATGTTTTAAAGATGGTACATTTTAGTGAATGTATTAAAGCCCTATTTGTAGAATTTATAATTCAGAACTACATGACAATAGAAAACTAGAACCAAAACAGAAATATTTTTTGTGAATATTTGAGCACCTGAAATCAGTGATGACACATTTAGTAACATTTAATACAAATAATATCTTTTTCAGACATAATTAATTTAAAATTGCAGCTTTTTCATCTCTTATATGTAACATGTATATTTTAACATCAGCAATGTTAAATTTATCACAAAGCAGCCAGTCATTGTGGCAATGAAACTGCAGCTCAATTGCATTGAATAGGAAAATATTAGTTCATTAATAGTCAGCATCAGAATCTGCATAGTCACATTCATCATCATCGTCCTCAATGGAAGACTTTGTAACTTTTGTTTGAACAAACCCTGATTTGCCCATAGATGCTTTCTCAGCAGCAGACATCAGTGTTCCAACTTGAGTGCATCTTTCAAAACTACTATAAATAGGAAAAAAATTGTCAATTATTGTGCAAACAAAATTATTTAAATTTAACATACATATTTTTATTAGCACTCATGGATTTTCAAACAGTAATTATTCCTTCATTATTCCACTCAAAACTTTATCACTAACAAAAGTAAAAAAAAAAATTCCAGGGTGCTGTTATTGCATTTTCCTGATAAATTAGCTACTATTTCATGAATGCAAAAATAAAGCAGTCTTGCCATTCATTCCAAAAAATATTTCTAGCTTATATTAGTACTAGCAGAAGCATAACCACATGAAAATATCCAGTGCAAGTAAAAAAAAAAAATAGAAATTCCACTCCCTAACCATAATAAAGATTTGCATGTTTAATGTTACAATTTGTGATCGTATTTAATGGGCAATTAATCCTAAATGGTGTAATGGTTAGTGAACCTCAGTAATGGTTAGTGAAAGTTTCATTCAACCATCATTCTATTGAGCTAGTGGTTGTGTGCACATGTTCTTACAATGTATGAGAAAACATGACAAGCTAATCTTCATTCTATTTGTTGGAAAATTTCCACTTCCTTTAAAAACATTGAAGCCACTTAAAATATTAGTCTAGCTATGACTTTACAGCTGTTAATGATGTGAGTGGAGAATATTTTTGCAAGAAATTCACCTGAAGATATAAGAAAAGCCTATGTATGTGCCCATATTACTTACAAAGAATTTTTAGGTTTAATTGTAATGTGGTTATAATTTTAAGTTTGATAGCAATTATTTTATTCTGATTATATCTTTTTATCATCTAATTCAGTGACTTTATTACTAAATCTGGATTAATTTCACAATAAGAGAATTTTAAAATTTACATGAACAGAAAAGGATTTATTTCTTTTTTTCTGTTTCAGAGACTTTAATTGAAAAAACAAAATGGTGTTTAAAAGAAAAATATTTCTTTTGCAAAAAGGCTTTCTTTTAGTGACTTTTTGAAAGACATTTACAGCAACTGTCATATTAAATGTTGTTAACTGGTAATATTCCATATCACATTTTTTGTTGTTATTACATTATGCACAATCATTTTAAATTGAATAAGTTTGAGTGAAATAAACACACATATATATATATTGGCACATAAAACATAGACAAGTTCACAGGTGAAAAAAGGAGAATATAATAAGCTGTAACTTTTGAATAAATGCTTCTTGAAACACACTTATATTTAAAAGATTACAGATGGCACTTATTACAGATTGCTATACATTTATATGAGCATGTTTATTTTTGTTACCTTACACTATTATTGCCTTGATAATAGGTGCATTTTATATTAATATTTAGAAGTTCTGTATTATTCATTTGCAGCAATATCCTCTGTAATTTCTTCATTTCAAATCTTAATGCCAATGTACCTTATTGACCTCAGACCTATAAGTTTTTTTATAAAGAGGCAACATGATTTTGTTCTTAAGAGTAGTATTATAACTGAAAGTCTTAATTCTTTCCAAGCAGCAGTAAAGTTCAGAGTAAGCTATCATTTTATTCTTCATGCTGTACACAAAATTTCCCATAATGTACTTGTAAACATTATATATATTCAGTATTCTATTTTGTGCCATCAAGTGTTGTATGGTATTTCTGTAATTTAATCTTAGAATATATCTCATAATTCTCTTTTGCAGACAAAATATACTATTCAAGTTGGCTAAACTATTATCTATCCAAACAATGTTCCATATATTATATATGGGTATGCTGATAAATTTATATCATGCATTAAAGTTTTTTACATTTCTGGAATTTACAT
Organism: Ryuthela nishihirai; assembly: GCA_038380435.1. Taxonomy (NCBI): domain Eukaryota; kingdom Metazoa; phylum Arthropoda; class Arachnida; order Araneae; family Heptathelidae; genus Ryuthela; species Ryuthela nishihirai. Next base: position 10,712,472 of record JAWZYU010000009.1, on the reverse strand, counting down.
AATTTTATATTCTTTTAATCAATCTAATATTTTTTTGAAATTGCAGCTCTTAGCTGGTTAATATAATTCCAAGTTAATTTAGTGAAGTTAATTATACAAAGTACATTAAACTTGACTAAATTACTTGAAAGGTTAGCTGAAACAATTAAGTTTTACTGTGAGTGGGATTTGAACCCATGACCTCCAGATAACATATCAAGTACTCTGACTGCTGAGCTATTGCAAGCATAGTCAACTTCCAGCTAGCATAGATTATAAACATATCCAACTACAATCACTCATGGCATCACCTATTAAATGGGAAAGGACAAACGAACTATATTCACTTTATTGTTATAGTCAAACACTAATGCAGAAACAGTATTTCTGCATATTTGAATATAACAATAAATTACATTGATATGGATAACTAGGATGTCCCTTACCAATCAATAGGTCGTGACATGAGTGACTGCAGTTGGGAATGTTTATGATCTATGCTCATGAGTGTATTTAAGGGGGAGGTTTGAAGGGTTCAACCCCCTCCCCCAAATATATATGTTTGAATTCGTTTTTTGCATTTTCATCCATTTGATCAATTTAGTAACTATTAAGCACTGAAGCAAAATATACCACTAGTTTTTAGTTACTTATTAGTTGACTATTTTTAACATTTCTTTATTGATTGCCTATTTTATAATCTTTTGAAAAGATCAAATCCCCTCCCAAACATATTTTCAAAATACACCACTGTCCATGTTAGCTGGAAGTTATTATGCTTGCAATAGCTCAGCAGTCAGAAAACCTGACGTTATAAGGAGATTGTAGTTTCGTATCCCACCTAGAACAAAACTGTTTTTTTCACCTAACATTTTAAGTGTTCCATGGTTACAGGACATTTTCTGTGGTTCTCAACTCTTGTATCTTGACTAAATTAGTCTGCTTCAAATTTGCAATCTGAATCTAAAATATACTTTATGCATAATAGCATTGGAAATATGCAAAGCAATATCTTATTGATTGTCTGTTTCACTCTATCCAAGTAACCGTATAAAACATGTTAAGCTAATATAATCTTCATCTTCTTTGGTATTTCCAATTACATTGTTGAATAGGATATTTTTATGTTCTGAAAGACTCTTTCAATTGTAGTTCAGATTTAAATGTTATCTTACACTTAACCGAAATTTTTCAAATGTCCTAACAGATAAAAAATATTATTTTAAATAATACTTTTGTGAATTTTTCTCTATAAATATTGCATAAATATTTTAAATACTATCACTAATGAGCTAAAAGTTAGCCAACTGACTAAAAACCTAGGCCTCATCTAAACTACCAAAATTTACAGAGGCCTTTCACAATGGATTTACCTTCTAAGGGAGTAAATGCTCCTTTTCTAAGCTCGATAGATACTGAGGGACATTCAAAAAGTTCTTGACATGCATCTGCAGAACAAAAACCATATCACTTATCTCAATAAAACTTGTACTGTCCTTCACCAGCATCTATGCAAAAATGCAGACATCTACATCAATTCTGAAACACTTGGTGGGAATACTCTGCAACTATGAATGAATGCATTTTGAAAGGTCTTGCACTCTTGAAAAAGGCTTCTCAGCACATTCCATTTTAATTTTTGGAAAAACCAAAAACTGCATGGTGCAAGATTGGGTGAATATGCAGGATGGAGTAGTTGTTTGATTTTTTTCCTGCTCCAGATATGCTGTAACTTGCAGGGCTTTTGTGAGCACTGGCATTGTCAGATTAGGTATCCATGGCTACCCCTCCTTGGGAATTGAAAAAATTGTGAACATCTTCTTCCTTAAGCAAAAGTCTTGTCAGCGGATTTGGGATGTGGTTCATCTTTTGCAACCCAAACATAGTTTCAATCTTTCTGGCAGTTGTACAGTAATAAAACTGCATCTCATCATCTGTGACGATGTCTGTTAGCCGTTTGGGGTAACTAAGTTCAAACATTGTCAGCATCTCCTTGCATGAGTCGACCTAGTCCTTTTTTGCTGTTCCATCAGTTTGTGGAGTACTCATTTGGCACAGATCTTTTGGAACTTCAAATGTTGATGAAAAATTGCTTCTACACTGTCAATCTATACACTGATATCTAAACTTATTATCTGAAGAGTGATGTGTGGGTTTTCCTTAATGAATTCATGAACAGCAACAATGGTTTTCTTGTTCACAGCCTCCTTTGGTCTTCCTGCATGAGGGAGGTCTTTGAAGCTCTGTCATCCTTCTCTGAATTTATACATCCATCCCGTAACAATACCATATGAACAGGTATGATCACCATATACTTGTGATCAATCAGCATGAATTTTTTTCTGTGTTTCAAGCTGCATCCTTGAGAAAATATAAAATCTTTCATCTTTAATAGGCTCCATAAAACAATGCACAAACTTGTATTTCATAGACCTAACTTTACGTGCTCCCAGAGAAGAGAGAAATGATGACACAGTCTTTGTTTTTAATGTAATAAGTTTAGACAAGCTTTGAAACAGGCCATATCTCATTAACTTCAGAGGATTGAGTGCAAATCTACAGACACATGTCAAGAATGTTTTGAATGCCCCCTGTACATAATTGATATATTAACCTGAGAGTCTGCATAAAATTCTGGAACAGATGTTATGATTTTTTCAAAGTTCTCTGATACTTATTAACTCAATTGTCAGCTTAATTGAAGAAAGCTTATGTCAAAAATTAACTTGCTTCTCCTCACTATTTTCTAGTAGGGGGGGGGGGGGGAGGAATGTTCCATTATTTGTGACACTTTCTCTTGAATACAAAAGAATAACAAAATAGAAATATGAGATGAACACAAAAGAGAAAGAAGCTGATCATATGTTTTATTTTTTATATTAAACTGTTATGCAAAGAGGAAAGACAAACTGATATCATCTATTTAAGTGCTTACTAATCATCAGGATGGTCATTTCCATTTTCTTCTGTCACAAGATATTGGTACTCTTCGTCAGCAAATTTATTCCAATCAGAAAAACCTTGTGTTTCACAGTCAGCTTCCTGCAAAACAACCCATACATTAACTATAGACTTGCATATAATTAAATAATAAAAATATACCGTAAATCAATTCAGCAAATTATAATGAATAAAAAATTAATTCAGATTCCTTAATCAATTCCTTAAATCAATTCAGAAAATTATAATTTAATGATTTCAGCAATGACATAACTGACTTTTCAAATTGACAAGCAATTGCTAAAAGCAGTATAATAATGCACTGACACACACTACCTTTTAGTTTCAGATCTTTAAGTTAAAATATTTTTTTCTAAAATTTCCAATAATTCCACACGTTTTTTTTTACAGTTGTCCTTTATATTCAAAAAGTATCATTATTTTAGTAAAATATAAATATAAGTGTAGAGGAAAAGTTATCTTCAGATGGGATGCAAACCTGTGAATTGTCCTCAAGTGCTCACCTGTGATTTTATTTGGTTGTTAAAAAATAATAAATTCATATTTTAGAACTATAATACTAGAAATTTATCATCAAACAAAACCAAGTGGGAACTAGTAATCAGAACAAGAATATTCAGTTTTTTGGAAATGCTCTTGGATTTGTGCAGTAATAACAAACATTTTTTTTCTTTCCCACTCAGAACTCAATCCATTATTTTTCTTACTTCTACATCACTGTTAACATGTAAGCACAACTATTATCTCTATGTAAAACTGCAGACTCCAGTGGTGAGCACATAAGCTTATCTGGAGAAGATGGGAAAATGGCTTAAGAAGTGTTTCTTTTTCTTGTATACTCTGATATAAACTTGAGCTGATATGATAGTTACAATTGGATCTATTCACTGCGAGACCACAAGAGACTGGTGGTATGCCTCCAGTCTCTGGGGCCCTCTCCCAGAAGCATGCCAGGCATCTTAACTGCTAGACCACCAATCTCTGGTGGTCTAGCAGTTAAGATGCCTGGCATGCTTCTAAAAGACATGGTTTGGAATCCCACTCAGAACAACCTATTTTTTTTTCAACAATTAGATTTAGTTTTCGATTAAATTATCAACAGTAATTGGGGCGGGGGTGGCTCAGTCGGTAGCACGCCAAGCTCGTAATCTGTAGTTCCCAGGTTCGAGTCCCAGCTGGGTCAGCGTTGAGATTTATCTCCGCAAAATTCCCTGCCTTGCCCACGGTCAGTAAGGGACACCGATGGGCTTGGAAAGGCCACCGTCCGTCGGATGGGACGTTAAGATGTGGCCCCGTGTGCGGGAGAGCCATACCCTGTGCACGTTAAAGAACACGCTGGATGGCCTTGACGGGAGGCTACCATCTGTCTCCCAACAGCTGTTCCAGTGGGTCCCCTCTCCTAACCTTCTCTGAGCCTTCGGGGTCCATGTGACCTGGCCATTTAGCCCATGGTGTGCAAAAAAGTGCCACTCAGAGGTAAAACAACCCAACCCAACTCAACAGTAATCTTTTAAAACAATGCATTAATGTACATAAATCACTTACACAAAGTGGAAAATAAACTGTACACTGTGGCATTTATTTACTTTCAACCAAATGTTATACGAATGCTTTTTAAATAGAGCAGCAGTCAGATAGTAAAAAGCCTAGAATTCCCATAAAATATGGCACATTGAGAAGAAACTAACTGCAAGGTTCATATCTAATTCCATGCTCACACAACCCCAAACTTTAGGAAGAGCCATCAGGAAAAAAACTATGTTCTTAAAGAGCTGCAAGAAAAATTCTGTACTTAAAAATGAAAACAAACTGTTATGACAGATGAACATGCTATAATGAACTTGTGATGTGATATATCATTTTGATGCTTGCGTTTACTTCAGCATGAGAATTACATCACTAACCATTTCAAGCATTGAATCAACTTAAGAATAAAGAATAAGGGAGTTGTAATGAGGAACAATTTGTGTGAAGGAAAATGTAGTTTGTCTGTATCTGTACACTATAGTATAAAGAAGAAATGTTTTATGTGGTGTGTGGATGGGAGGATAAATAAGGTTATTAGTGTGGCTCATGTTAGTAAACTAATAAGGAAAAAGAAGAATTCATCATCTGAAGTGTGGTGATCAATGTCTAAAAAGAATTGGTCCTGAGAAACCAGTATGCTTAGCTGCAGTTTTGGAGTGCTTGATAACTGGTATCCTAGAAGGAAGTCATTTGGTGTATAGTTATTTAGTTTGTTTTAGGAATTGGTAAGGTTATTCTTGATAGATTGCAGATTTTTTGTAAGTATGATTATGCCACTTGTTGAGTGTTGTAAAAAAAACTTCTTTTGATGGTTTATTGTCATACTGATGAAGATATAGATTTATGTTAGTTGAGCTTATATAAATGTTTTTATCCATACTTTTGCAATAAATATATTATTTTAGAATTATTGTTGCAAAATATTTTATTTTTGAACTCATGCTCAGTTTCCATCCATTAATTTATAACAATACATTTCTAATGAGTAATGAAATGAAAAAAAAATATTTTTAAGGAATCAAGAAAATATTTTGATTTTCAAAACAAAGATATACATTTTTAATAAGTACTATGAATTTGCAAAATCGTTGCTATACACAGTGCTGAAAATGTGAGGGGATGTGGGTGAATGCAGTTCCCTTAATTTCATTCTTTTTATCCTGTATATTTAACGATAGAAAATAAATTTATTGTAAGTATATCCACTCCTTCATAATATTTGTGGTCATAACTAGTGGGCTTTTAAACAGATTATATTATATATTGCTTAATGTTATCATGTTAGCTATGGAGTCTCTTTTCAACTGATTCTGAAATGTCCAAACTGGTTCTGAAAACCCATTTCTATCCCTGATTATACACCAATAAATATTTGGTCAAAAAATGGGTATGAGCTGATTTAGTATATTGATTATTTGTTTGATGAGCTGTACGTTGGATGGGCCCATAGTCAGTGGTCTGGTGCATGTGACATGCGATATGATGTTTTATACATGTGACGTGATATGATGTCTTATACACTGGGATCTTCTGCGATACTTATTAACAGTTAGGGATGACATTTTTCACCAACATCCAGCTTGCAATATACTGATGATCAGGAACTTCTCTTATAATATGTATAATATAAAAGAAAAATTTTAAGATTATTATAGAAATATAAAAATTGCTTTAGAGTGACTTTATGAAAGGAATGAAAATACCTTGACCTTTATGTCAATAAGTATGCATTTTTCAGAATATATATATATAATATGAAGCAACGGAACTCACATTTGTGATAGTCCTACTGTGATGCCCCCTCATTCACTTTTACTTTACCTTAACCAGTTTTGCTTAATTTACGTTATATTTATCATTTTGGGGATTTTTATTTCATTTTTGGCATCACAGTGCTCGTTTCCAAGAGCATAGGAGTTGCGCATGCGCAACTCTGAACTTTTGATTGTCACCCGCTAAAGAGTGTGTACAAGGACATGCTCCCTCTTGCGTCATAGCTTGTGTGCTCGTCAATTTATGCAAATGTCTTTACCGTTGCAACAACCACATGTTGCCAAGCCTGTACACTTGTTAAAACCATGACACGTTAGTCACAGGAGTCAGTTTTGAAGAGTGAGTTTTGTTGAAGAGTCAGTGAGAGTCACAGCAGTTAGAGTTGTTTTGAGACAGTAGTTGTCAGTTTGTAGTGAGATAGAAATCATGTAGTATCTTCTTCATTGAAGTGGTGAATGTTTGAAATAATTTTTGGAAATAAACTTGTTTGTTATAGAACTTTTTTGAATCTTTGATATTTTTTCTCTTGAGCAACGTTAATTGATAAATTTTAATTAGAATTTGCATTAGAATTTTGACAATCATTTAAATTTTTTTAATTCTTACTCGCTAAGTAACGCTCGCTGGTATTCAAACCCTAATTGAACTTTATTTTGGCAATTTGTTAATTATTGCCTGGTGCCCGACTTTAGCTATCCGGAGCTTGAATAAATATTGGATCAGACAAAGGGTCCAAAACTTTAAAAGTATTTTAATTCTTAGGCCCATTACAGAGTGGGAGAAAAGAAGTGGCACCATGAACAGTGACTTGCCAGTAGTAAAAGAAGTGGCACACCGAGAACAGGGATTTGCCAGTAAAAGATAGTGGTCCAAGAATAGGGACTGTATATTTATGTATAAATTGTGTATGTTATTTAACGTGATTGTCAAAGGTAGTAATTTTTGAGCTCATTAGTTGTACTATTTACAGATTTAACAGCAGCTTAAACAGAAAATTTTTGTTGATCAAGAAGCTTAATTTTTTTGTGTATTAGTCAAAGGTACTGAAGTTTCAGCGCAGTCATTGCTGATAGTTAAGTTATTTATTGTATGTAAAGATTAGAAGTGTCCGGACACGCACACAGGCATGATAAATAAATTTTTTGATAAGCAAATTTATATTTTTGCAAGCTTAGTTGTATAGCAGTACTTTTGAGTGCTGCTCAAGATTAAAAAAGTTTCAAAATTTCCAAAATTCAAAATTTTGGCAGACCGTTAAACATGTCTGCTAGTAATATGGCTGATTCTGCCATAATGACTCCCGACTTAGAAAGAGTAAAGGATAGGTTGCAGGATGTAATGAAGGAAGCAGAAGTGCTAATGAATATGCTTAATGATCCTCAGGAGAAAAGGGGAATGACAACAACCCCTAAATTTGCTGAAAATGCTATGTCAGTTCACCAACGTAGAAACTTTGAAAGTAAGGTTCCATTTTCTGTTCCATCAGAAGCAAGTGATAGAACAGAGTATTATCAACTGCCACAACAACGAGTTGCCAATCCATCTATTGACTATAGTCCTTATGTTAATTGGCCTTTACCTGAGATAAGGTTCGATGGTTCGAAATGTCCATCATCGTGGACATTTGTCAAGTCCATGGAAGAGCATTTCCGTTTACATGAAGTGCCTGGCAACAAAAAGGTGGTTTTAGCAGTATCTTGTCTATTTGGATGTGCTAAACAATGGTGGAATAACACAGGATGTCATCACGGAATTGAATATTGGGAAGATTTTAAAAGCGAAATCATAGACATATATCCAGCTTATAATGATTTTATAAAACTAGCTACAGAGTTGTTTTCACAAAGACAAAGGGAAAGAGATGATATAGAAAAATTTATCTGGGGTACAGTAGAGTTATACCAGCTGTACGATGCTTATGCCACCGAAATTGATATTATAAATTGCATATTGTCCCAATTGCTTTTGCCCATTAGGGAATACTTAGAAGTACGAAACGTAAACTCAATTTCAGATTTAGTCAAATTGGCTCGGCAATATACTGCAAGAAGAGAATCTGCAGCAACTACATTAAACCAACAATGGATGCAATCCTCGCCAAAGCAGCGCTATCAAGTTGAGTCTCGTAAAATGACTCCCGCCTGACTGGAAGTTACATGGTCCCGACAATTTGCGCCAAACGCGCCTAGAACGATGCAGAATGAACTAAGTAGAGAATCTGTTCCACGTCAAACTTCGAACAATGACACTAGACCTAACACTTTTTTTAAGAACAATAGAGAAACTTTCAGATGTGATTTTTGTGGCCGACTAGGACACATGGAGCAATATTGTTATCGAAGGAATGACAATTCGGGAAACTTGAATTAGGATCTTTGAAGTGAGAGCCAAAGTTCCTCAAGAAAAGTCATCTCACGAGTTATGTCTTGCCACTATGGCTTTACCTTTCGTTAAGGCTTGTCACGAAGAAACTAAATTAACAGATCGTAACAATACAGAAACTGATCTTCCGTTTTCAAAGGAACAAGTTTTAGATGATAATTATGACAATTGTCAATTAAAAGTGCAGCCGTGGTCCCGTGGACTTTTTGAATTACCTTGTAGTCTGAAGCAGAATGTTCAAGAAGCACCTACAAAATGTCCCATTAGTGCAATTAATGCAATTTTAGGTAACGAAGTTTGTGAAGTAGAACAACCTTATGAGAAAGCCGTTTCAGTTGATGAAGAGGTTTCTGAAGTAGAAGTTTTAAGGGAAATTAATACTGATAAAAATATTTTTGAGTCTGATTTAAGGAAAAATAATTTTAATGAAGTAAAAAGCAACCAAGAAATTGTGCCGACTGCAAATAATCCTGACGAGTCTGGCAAATTTGGAAGTCCTCAACTGTTGAAGCATCATTCGGAGGTGGACACCAATAAACCTAGAAGGTACAAGGTCAGGTTCTTCAAAAATCCGCACGTAGCGACAAGATATCGACGAAACAACCAGAGCCTGCAGAGCGACAACCAGCAGCAAAGCAGTCAACATAGCAGCGATGACGCCACAAGCAAGATCTTCAGCAATGCCTTCACTTGAAGCTAGCGAACAATGAAGGAAAGATATCATCGGAACCCGACTGGATGATTTATCACAACGGAGTGCTAATAATGAAAATTTAAGTATATTATTATTCTTCCATTTGGCACTTAATGATTTATAAATTATTTTCTTTTCTCTGGAGTAGATAAAGACGCAGAAGAATGAAGAAGCTTTATTGTGATTTATATAGTTAGCAATGTTTAATTTCTTGTTGAAAACTTTGGAGTTTCAATATTTATTTTCAGAAAATGAATTTTCTGTAGTTTGAGTTTATACTGTGTGAATAGAATTTTTTTGTATTCTTGTTCATCGAAGTTCTAGTTGTTATATTGTATTAATGTGATTTAAAGTTTATTTTTGTAGATTTTTTCGTTTCAGCTGACTGATAGCTGAAAATTGTAAGTCGACATTAGGAAGTTTAGAAATTGTAAAATGTTTATGGATATGAATGAGGAGAGTGAAAGAGAATTAGTGATTTAATATTTTTTCACTTTTAAGAAAAATTTTGCAATGTAAAATAACGTGCATTCCAAAGTGAATTTATATATGCAAAAATGAGATTCATGTAAAAAGTGATTGGCTGAAATGTTATCATCATATATTATAAATTATTTACACATTTTTTTCTTTATTCTTAGATACAATGTATGTATATGTGTTTAAATTTGTTAAGTGTCATCAGTGATATTTATGTGTCAATGATGCATAATTTTTGGGATGACATTGGCAGCATTTATTTGTATATATATATATGAGCTGACCATGATGACTGCAGAATTTTGTTTTTTCTTCTGGGGTACCTTTTTGGAGCTGTCCCCAATGGCCAAGTCTGGTGACCGAGTTGTTACCAGCATAACTCCTTTGGGAGGGGGAAGTTTAGCTCTGAAAGGGGAGGTATCTAATGAATTATTTTATTTCAGCTAGCTCGTGATTGCTGTGTATAGGTGAAGAATTAGCGGATGATTACAATCCTGCTTGTTTGTAAAAATTTGAATTTTCTTAGCTTTGCGTGTTTGATTGAACAGAACACTTTAGCTTTCACATATTTTTGATTGTGGTTAGGGGATAAGTGGAAGTTATCACCCCGCTTGCAACATATGTAATTGAATATTTTTTTTTCTTTAACCTTTCTAGAAGTTAAGAAAGATAGGAGTGTATTAACCCATTTTTTATTGTGCAGTTGAAGTTATGCCAATTTCGAGTTTGTATCAGAATGTGATACAAGGTAGTCCGATAACACTAGTATACAGTTAACTGCCACAGCCATTGGTATATATTTACACTAGGTTAGCTGTCACACACTATTGTTAGGAGATTTGGGAGGAGGTACCTTTGGTTGTGATGGAAAATTGTGTCAAAGTGAGAATAGATCGTCTTATCAAAATTTGCATAAGCATACTTTTACTTATGTTCAACCATGTGTAAATGACGTGAGATGAGTCCTTTTATTCAAAATTTGCTCGTCAAAATCTGTTAGGTCAAATTTTTGACTCCCTTTGGAAGGGGAAGTTGTGATGCCCCCTCATTCACTTTTACTTTACCTTAACCAGTTTTTGGGGATTTTTATTTCATTTTTGGCATCACTGTGCTCGTTTCCAAGGGCATCATGAACTTTTGATTATCACCCGCTAAAGAGCGTGTACAAGGACACGCTCCCTCTTGCATCATAGCTTGTGCGCTCGTCAATTTATGCAAATGTCTTTACCGTTGCAACAACCACGTGTTGCCAAGCCTGTACACTTGTTAAAACCAAGACACATTAGTCACAGGAGTCAGTTTTGAAGAGTGAGTTTTGTTGAAGAGTCAGTGAGAGTCACAGCAGTTAGAGAGAGTTGTTTTGAGACAGTAGTTGTCAGTTTGTAGTGAGATAGAAATCATGTAGTATCTTCTTCATTGAAGTGGTGAGTGTTTGAAATAATTTTTGGAAATAAACTTGTTTGTTATAGAACTTTTTTGAATCTTTGATATTTTTTCTCTTGAGCAACATTAATTGTTAAGTTTTAATTAGAATTTGCATTAGAATTTTGACAATCATTTAATTGTTTTGAATTCTTACTCGCTAAGTAACGCTTGCTGGTATTCAAACCCTAATTGAACTTTATTTTGGCAATTTGTTAATTATTGCCTGGCGCCTGACTTTAGCTATCCAGAGCTTGAATAAATATTGGATCAGACAAAGGGTCCAAAACTTTAAAAGTATTTTAATTCTTAGGCCCGTTACAGAGTGGGAGAAAAGAAGTGGCAGAAAGTAATTAAATCTTTGGAGCATTACACTACAAGGCTTTTAGCTTCAGTAATTAAGAAAGTGTAAAAAAAAACTCATCAATCTCACATATTTGAATAGAGTCCTGGTTATATGGCAGTTGCTCTCTGGCTTCACTAGTGCCTTAGCTGAGATAGAGAGCACCTGGCATATAATAGAGATTTAGTGTTTAAATCTGGGAGGTGGATTGGCAGTTTATTTCATGCATGACTAATTATTGAAAAAAAAAATGTTTATTACCAGAATTTTAAAGAGAAGCATTGTTCCCATTGTTTCTATGGATGCTTCATCACTGGATTTTAGTGGTCTGCTAAAGATCACTAATCCTGAGGTAGGATTTCTAAATGTTTGCAGACTGCATCCTTACATTCATTCTAATTAATGCATATGACTTTTCACTGCCTAAGAAATCACTTTCCTTTTTGGTTTAGCTGTCTAGCTAATTATAACTGGAGAAATGGGGATAGAGGGAAAACGGCAAGCACATGAATGTATTTTTTAGTTGCCTTTTAAATTCCATGCCTTACATGCTGATTGATTAGCCTTACATGATATTAGTTGCCTTTACATCATATGTTTTTTCCTATTAAAATTCTGTGTTCTTTCATGAAAAATACTTATTTTTGTTAGACTATTAGCCAAATAGACTATTAGCCTATCAGCCATCTCTGATTGACTAATAGTTAGTATGTAAGACATGAATGTATAAAGTTCAAAATTTCAATCAAATCTGCACAGCATTGAGAAAGATCTGTGTGCAAAACCATCCATCTCTGATTGGCTAATAATTTGGAGCATTAGATAAAACAGCTCATATTCAAGTACAAAAAATGGGTCTGAGTTCAAGAACTGGATAAGGCATGGATGCTTCTTTTCTAATATTGTCCTTCTGCTGAGATCTCACTTTCCTTACAGATTTTCTTCATGGCCTATTATGCTGACAGACTTCCATAATAAGCAGCTGTTGAGGAGTAATTTCATTTTCATTTCAATCTGATATCAGTTAAATATATTACATTATATGAAAGTTAAGTAGTTGAATATTGGCAGATAGCAAGTCTGTAGGAATGGAAATGTAGTTTATTTCCAAAAGATAATGTAAAAAAATAAATTAATATATTTAACTGCTGTGAATTACAAAGCTTTTTCTAATTGGTCTTTGCATACACACTTACCTTTTGAGAAGAAAATGGATCTCTTTGTTCATGCTCCAAATACTTTTGAAGATTGAAGAATGTGTCAAAAAATAGTGGAGTCATCTTGCAGCTTTTAAGGTCTGACAAAGATATTTTTTGAGATGATTTTGGTCTCACCATGTCCAACATCTACAATAAGAAAAATTTGCTTTTTAACTTTTTCTTTTTTTTTTTCAGCAGAAATTTTACTTCATAATTTTAAAGGTTACATGCCTTATTGAAAAAAGTATACAAAGTCATGAATATACATTCAACAAAAAGAAAAAAAGATCAAAGGCATTGCATATTGGTTTTTCCTTTGTTATTGTACACTTTCCATTGACTGTGGGTGAAGAAAACTAAATTGCCATGCAGCAGCTATTTTTGAAATGCTGCCATTATATCAAACATCATAACAAAAGTTTTGTACACACAAAATGCATATTCTCTGTCTCCACCATTAACTGTAATAGCCAATTTTTAAAAAGTAACATTGTCAAATTAATTATTATGCTGAAGTCACCAATAAAATGTAAAGTATGATTTTTAGTTTGAAATAAGGAAGTTAAAGTGAGAACGTTCAATTGAATGTCATTGTTGCCTAAGTACCCTTGACATGCACAAATAATTTCCTGATTCTATTGACTTTCATTACAGTTAACCATTAAAGTATAAAATTCTTGTAATGTGTTTGTGATCAAGATAAATTGAAAACTTTTCAGCAGAAAAACAACCAAATTTTCAGACCTTATGCAGCAGTAACTAACGTCTATATATTTCATGCTGCAAATCAAATGAAAGAGCATAAAATTCAAAAAAATAAAAGAGCATAATTCAAATTAAAATGAAATACACATGTCTAATTAAAAAAAGGTTAATTGGTTACCAATCAAAAGTTTAAATTACCTTACAGTTTCTAAAATTTCCATCTTGTAAAAAAATTTACTTTGTTGATATCTAAATGTTACACAATGAAATTTCTCTATAATGAAAATCCATAAGGCATTAAAAAGAATGGTAATTATTTTGAAACTTTAAGAAAATGAAACTATACTATGGTATACAACAGATTTTGCCAGCCTCAAATGGTGACCACCTCAGGTAACAAAAGATTAAGAAAAAAATTCTTTTTTTAAAAAACCTACAACTATATTTCATAATTAACATAAAAAAATTGCGATTTTCATTTGTAATTTTGCCATTACTTAACCCCTGCCCTACGATGGCTCCACTGTTGGGTTTTCTATTTTTGCATTAAATTCTTTTTTCTCTTTGCATTAAATAAAAAAATTAATTCTTAAATTTATAAAAAGATAAAATAAATTCTTTTCTCTCTTTGCATTAAATAAAGTGAAATATTTACTTCATAAATTACATTACAATGCTTTATATTTCTGCATTAGTAGCATAAAATATTAATGCATTAGTAAAATTTATTAACATAGTGAAAATATAAGTACCTGACACAAACAGTCTTTAAAAGGAAGAGCTTCAATTCCAAGAGCTTCCATTCGTTGTAGCTGTTCTTCATAAAAGTATTCCAATTCATACATGGAGAGATAACCATCCCCATTAAGGTCCATGCATCGGAACCAATACTCTATACTAAGAAATATCCATTTATACTAAATGCAACTATAGTGAAAAAACACTATAATCTGATATTATGACAAAATTTGGAATGGATTAAATTAAATTTATTTAGTAGAACCTGTGGGATATGTACTTTTTTACAAATTCCATAGGTATATAAAAAAAAATACCCTTCTCTCCCACAAACACACACCAAAATTCTCTTTAGTCATATTTTTAATCTACTTTCTTACTGTAAATAAAGTTAAATGTCTAGATCTAAACAAGCAGCATGGTTCAGGATGAATCAGGGTAAGTAAGGAGAACAACTGAACATCAGGTAGTAGCATATGGAAACAACATCATTAACATATTTCCTGCTAAAGTAACATTAATGCAGGATTATTAGACTTGCTTTTATTTCTTCCAAATTTACATAAAACATTTGGATTTTTAATATAAAAAAGTCACTTCTCAATTATGTGTACACATTTTTGTTTAAAAATTCTCTTAAATGCAAAAATTTAACCATTAGTTCTGAAATGTATTTTACGTTAACATAACTTTATTCTACTTTATTGCACAAAGAAATGTTTTAATATGAAACTAATTTGAAAAATAATGAATCATCTTAAACTATTTATTTTTGCAACTTCAGCAGAAATAGTGAATACTACTTTATACAGTATGCATGACTAATTGATATCAACTCTTTTTTTTTCTCGCTGTAATGCAATCATTATTATATTATCTGTTCATTAATAAATTACTGCTTTGAATACTCTCAAATGGTGTATTGGATTGCAAAATAAAAAGAGTGGACATGGTCTAATAGATAACTGGAGAGATGGAGACAGAGGGATAATGGCAAGCACATGAATTAAGGCCAAATGTCATGATGAAAGTCAAACACAAAGTAAATTTATTACCATGCTGTTGGGGAAGTGATGTGCCTATTCATTGCACTGAAGTGCATCACAGCAATCTTAGATAATATCCATATGCATTTTCTGTAATGTAGCAGCTGTCGAATACAAAGATTTCTGCTTGTGCAGACCAGACAGAGATGCAACACATATTATTGTGCATAGATCCTCATAAGTGTTGGATAATATAACTGTTGAACACATCTGTTTTTCATACAATACATGCCATTTATATTTTCTTGTAATATACATATTGTTCAATCTTCAAGGAATACTTTTAGTTCTACATTTCTTTCGATTACTACTATTCTTAGAATCAACTTTAATGCTTGTACACTCAGCAATTGCTTTCCTGCACCAAATGTTTAACTCTAATATTCCAGAGAACTGGAATACTCCACTCTTATAAACTAATATTCCAAAATAAAGCACTGAAGCAGTGTTCACATTGTTGAAAGTTGTATGGCTCAGAAGGCCAATATCATTATCTAACTGACTAAACAAAAACAAGACTGGAGAGCATCATCTGAAAAAGAAAATTAAAACAGAAGTATTCATTGCCTTCATTTGAAAACCTATATTTTTTGCAAGCAACACAAAGCTGGATTATATCCAAAATATTTCACTAGTTAGTTAAAACAGTTAGTGTCACAGGTAGTTTTTGAAAGGCCAACAACAAAAGTTGCTCTTGTGACCCTCTCCCTTTGCTTATAACATATATCATTCCTTCTGAAGAAGGTGAAGTCCCTCCTCTTTGTGAAACCTAAGGCAAATTCCATCTTTCCCTTCGCTGAGGTACTGTAGCTAGCCACAAAAAAAGTAATAATTCAATTTAAATTGCATATTTATTGATGTTACTATATGCTAATCTGTATTTTTGCATTTCATAAGATAATAGCCTGGATGCTTGAGCAACGATGGCTATTATGCATCACACAAGGTAAAAAAGAAGGTAAATGATAAATAACCCACAACCAAAGTTAAAATCACATACAGAAAACAGAACAAAGACAAAACCATGAATGTAAAAAGACAGAATAAACAGTATAAATCAAATGAACAATAAATATGCATATACAAAAATAAAACCAATCCATGTGTAAAAGATCCAGGTCAGACAGAAGAAATGCAACAAGTCATAAAATTATAATTTAAAATAACCAGTAAAGCATAAAAAGTCAAAAACAGGAGTTAAAAATGAATCATCTGATAAAAGTTGTTGGAGTGTAAGGGGCTCAGACATAAAATGATGGAAGTTAAAATATAATCTACATTCAAGGTTAAAAGTGGGACAAGTGATTAATATATGTTTGATGATTAAAATGGTGCCACGAAATTAAAATAATATGTATAAGAAAATAGATTTTCATAAGAAAAAGAGAGAATTAAAAATCTTAATTCACTATTTTTTATGGCTATTGTACTATTTATTTTATGCACATTTTGCATTTTCTGATGCTGCATTGTTTTAGCTTTTCAGATCTTCCACCTCCAACATCCGTTTCACTCAGAAGTCCATCAACCTGTGCATCCACATATATATAACTCCCAAACAGCAATAGCCTACAAAAGCCCAACCAAAACTGTAATTTAGTTCTTCAAATATTTCACCTGAGCAACAGCTGCTGTACTTGACAATGCAACCCAATCCTAATAACACTGTGTTTGATAATGCCCACTTACTTATTTCTAAATATGTCCTCATTTTCTGACACCTTCAGGACAGGGGTGCACAACTGATATGCAGATGCAAGCCAAAATCTACTTATAATGGATTTAATATATGCACATGAAAAAGAATGCCAATCTCTTTTTTTTAAAATATAATTTTAGAAATTATAATCAGAAAACAAGGCAATGAATGTTTTTCTTCTCCATTCTAGTAGTAGTTAAAAAATATTATTTCAAAAATATATATATAACATATTTGCTGTGTTTTTTCACTTCCATTCTGGTTATTCAAATTAATCAAAGTTGAGAGGTAGTGCTTCTTTGCCTCCCACATAGATTAGTCCCATAGACCTTCATAGCAAAAATATTATGAAGGCTGATATCAAATGATATTATGAAGGATGAAGTACATGAAATGCTTGCAATATTTTAGTCATAACCTTTTGAATACTCCTATTTATCGACTTAACTATAATTATTGCAACATCTATGCTAACAAAAAAAAAGTAATATTTAAAATAAACATAAAATACCTCTATAAAATCAATGCAGGAACAAAGAATAGGGATATATATATACTGCATTTTGCTTACTGTTAACTCATGTTCTGCCCAATGATATTGAAGCTACAACAATTTTCATTTTGAACTTATGGACATTTTTTTTAAACCAATTTAAAATTATTGGCTGGGCCATTTTATACTAAATGCAAAAAAATTCCATTAGCCAGGAAAATTCTGTTGCAAGCCTACTTTAGACACATTGCTCAGAAACCATTTGCCATTCTGTTGTGCTGCTGGTAAGCACCATGCTGAACAAATGAAATCACTTACTACACAAGATGCTGTTTAAAAAAGGATATTGACGACATATCTAGGACAAGATTTATATAATCAAACCACCTAACACCAAAGATGGTGCATAAGCATCTGGAATTAAAAGCATTGACCTTCTTTTTATCTTGGCTACAAAAAGTTTCAAAGTTTTACCAAACTATTTGTATAATGTATCCAGTTATTTTTTCATATTGTCTACAAATTCCTAACTGTTCTAACAACAATGTGTATTCTCCTGCTTACCTCATGCTGCACATTGTTAGTGTCTGTTACACAAAACTCCCCCCCCCCCACACACACAAAAAAAAAAAGAGAAACTTCCCCAAGACCACAACCATTCAAAAGTACTGAACTACACCCACCTCAACAGTTTTAATTACTTAAGTTTTTTCAATCTTAATTCTTGGATTGTTAATGCCACGATTATCCTTTGTCAAGGGGTCATATCATCAGCATAATCTAAGCCAGATATTTTCAGATCTTTAGACTATCTATGACTCCAGTCTGTTCTCTAAAAAACTTTCTTCATTACATTATCAATTACCAAACAAAATAGAAAATGCTACAGAATATAACCTTGTTTAACTCGCTTTAATGTTAAACCAATCACTGATTGCTTAACAAATTCTCACACACAATTCAATGTTATTAAAGACAGCTATCATTATGTTAACTCACGTTTACATACATAAGATATCATGATGATCTGAGCTAAAAACTTTCTTGAAGTGTACAAAGCAAAAACTACGGGTTTTTCAAATTCTAAACATTTCTGAAGAATCAAGTAAAAAAATATGGTCTATACATCCTCTATCTCTTCTGAACCCATACAAACAAATGTTAAATTCTGTTAAGCACAATTATGCAAAGAACTGCATTAGGAACAGAAATTAAACTTCCTCTGAATTGAGTAGCATATCACTATACCAAGAACTGCAGTCAACATTTTCAAAAATATTAATGAGTATACCTTTAAAAAATCTCTGAGTACAATGTTTCTAGAGATGGAAATGGATTTTAGTAAGAAAGACATGTGAGCACATGCTTTGAAAAAATATCTAACTTTCTATAACTCCAGCCCAAAGTCAATACTGCTTTGGCACTCAACACATGAGTAGTATCTCTTTTCTTAAGAGTATTGAATATATTCTGAAGTTGTCCATAAAACTTATTCTTCTTGCTTTGATTAGATTCCTTGGTGGGGGGAAAAGACTATAATCCAAATTTAAAATTTGGCTGTAAGAAATCTTAATATTAATACAGCCTTATCCAAAAAGAGAGTAACTGACTAAATAATAATACTACTCCTTACCTATGCTTATATCATCATGACCTGAAAAGAGAGATACAAGGATTTTTTTAAAAAATATTCCTCATACTAGCCCATCTTGACTAGTTAATCTCAACTATCATGACTAAGTGATGAGAATGTCAAACTCTTGCAAGTCCAGAATGCCCATATCACATTGTTTAACTTCCTGTGTGAGAATATTATGAGAATAAGTTTGATTCTGAGTCATCACATTCCAGCTAGCAGTATGAAAAAAATGTTATGATATTTAAAAAAAAAGTTTTGAATGAAAGGGTGAATTAGGACCAACAATACCAAACAAGCCTTTGGAAGAGATGGTTCTTTCAAAATTTTTAGCTAAATTAAATGTGCAATGTACTTTTTCTTCTGTCTTCTCTTTCCATCTTATTTTTTATTCACCATAGTTGAAATATGGGATATAAATTTTGTAATAAATAGCTCAAGTAAATGGCTGATGATAAATGAATACATCCAACACCAATGTTTGGTACAGGTAAAAGTGGAAAATTCTTAAAGACAAAAGCAATCATAGATGCTGGACTGCTTTCTTAATATTTATGGATTGTAATGTGATTTTTTTTAATGTGTTGGATTTTAAAGAATTGTACATTGTAAAGTGTTGGATTTTACATAGTTTTCTGTACTAATATTTGAAATCATAATAGTATTAGTTTATACCTTCTAGGATGTCTCTTATCTTCTTCAGATATTAAGAACCACACAAATTCAGTGTAACTCATTTTACCCATTTTCTGTATTGTGCCCCTGTAAAGAAATATAACAATAATTACTAAGCACTGTAACATAACAAAAAAAAATTGCCATTAATAAAACTATGGCAAATTAAAATTTTATACCTGGGAGTAATTATCTGGGATTATACCTGTACCTAATAATAAGTTTTATACTAGGAGAATGGATCCCATGACTAATAAAAATGTTAATATTTACTAATACTGAAAGTGTTTGTTTTTAAATATATCACATATAAATTCTTACTTAGTTTTACATTTTAAAACTTTTAATGAATATTCTAATTTAAAAGTTTTCAGTGAATTTTTAAAATATAAATTTGCACTAAAGGGCCTATTTTTTTTTATCTCATCTTGAATAATATTAATATATAAAATTTTAAATGTTTAAAATTTTATGATTAAACCTTTACAAGTGAAGTGATATTCATATTTCTCACAGAGTGCTCTTGATTTGAATTATTTATTGTTGGAAATATTAAATAAAAAAAGCTGAGAATGTCTGCAACAATTCAGCTGGCTTCCACTGCTGTCATGATGCTTCAAAGTTACTTTGGCAACATACTTTGCATGATATTGGAGTGAACATAGCACTAAAACTTTACAACTGGATTAAAGTCAAGTGATACCTATATAAAAAACACGAATAGGTACATATGTGTGAAGTTTTCTTAGAAACATGTTTCACTTTATGCAACAGTCACTGTAATGGCATATTAAAATTACTGTTTGGTGTTTTTAAAATTACAGTGGCATATTGCAAAATTAAAAAGAAGTACGTTAGTTAAGATCTCCTAGTTCAATGTATGCACTGTCACTATGAGCTAATGCAATACCAATGCACCACTAAGGTGAGGTTTTTCATGTTTTATCTCTGAATGGCACATTTGTGCACACAATGGACTAAATGGAGAGATCGAAAGGCCTCCAAGGGCTCAGAGAAGGTTGGGGAAAGGGATCAACTGGAGAGCTGTTAGAAGAAAAATGGAAGTTTCCTGTCAAAGCCATTCAGCATGTTATTTAATGTGCACAAGGTATACATGTCCTGCACATAAGCCATTGCTCAGCCCCATCTGCCAAATGGTACCCTTTTCAAGCCCATTGGTATCCCCTTTCTCACCAAACCAAGGACAAAATGGGAGTCAGTGAAGAAAATTCTCAATTCAAATTACGAAATAATGTTACACAGGGTACAACTACAGTACTGTGCAAATTAGTTGGGACAATAGGAAAATGCAGTAACAAAGACAACTAAAATATTTATTTGTTTAATAGTGTAGTTAATAGTGAATGTGACCCCCCTTAGCTTTAATTACTTCTTTCACCCACTCAACCATTGATGCCACTAGCTTTCCACACATCTCCTTCACTTCAGGGTCATGGTACCACACTTTCATGACACTTTCTATCATTTTGGTTTTCATCATGCAATCCATCTTAGATATGTGTGCTTTAATAATGGCCCACAAATTTTCAATGGGGTTTAGATTGGGTGAATTTCCTAGCCACTCCAATACCTTCAAATGTTGCTGGGTAAAGAAGTTCTTAGCAAGCTTAGAATTGTGGCATGGAGCCAGATCCTGTTGAAATACCCCATCACCGTTAGGAAACAGCTTCTGCAGTGTTGGGACCATTTTCACCTCCAGAACACCTATGTACTTTTTGCTGTGAAGCATATGTGGTCCAGAAGCTGTGAAACATCCCCAAAACATGACCTGTGTGGTCATGTGTGGTGTTTGGTGGATTGTGGATGTGGCCGGATCGAAGAGTGGGTGTTTGGGGGATTGATGGATGTGGCCGGATCGAAGAGGTTCTCCAGGCTTCGCTTGTCCCAACTAATTTGCACAGTACTGTAGTAGTTATTTAATATGCCAGTTGTCTCAAGGATGAGAGTTTGAAACTTAAATTGGTCTGATTTCAAACATCCTGATTTCGTGCAATTTTTATACAGATTCTAAGTGTTGCAATTATTTAAGTTTCTTACTATTGAATTGGAAGTTCTGTATCTAGACTAACTATAATAGATTTGAAGATAACTTGAAATTAAGCAAAGCAAAAAGCAGAAATTATTAAGAAATGCAAATTTAATTTCTGGTCTAAATAGAAATCAAACCTCATTATTGTTCTATTCATTTAATTACTAGATTCAATCAACATTCTTTGCTTAGATTTGTCTGCAAGGAATCCTTGATGCAATTTCACCTCTCAGTAATACTTTGGAACAACTGAATTTGACCCAGCAGCTAAAATGATAAGAGCAGCTGGTGTAAACCAGTTGTGAAGTTAGGGTCTCAGCTGGGTCTAAAATATATTTTTCCTTTTTTACCACCTGTTTTATAACTAACAGAAAAAAAACCCAGACTTAATAACTTTAAAATAAGAAGCACTTATATGTAATATAATTATGGCTTCATTATTCTAGTTCAGAAAATTATCAATCATATTAAAGAAAATGGTGGACTTTTAAGGAAATAATAAAAGTTCCCATAGAAAGCTCTTTGGAGTATTTCCTCTGTATAGTATGGTTATTTTCAATGTCATAAAGTTTTCAATAATATCTAAAAATTTTTCTTGCATCTTTGTCTCTAGGAGAAATGTGTTACAGTATTTAGAGAAAATTATGATTCTGTATTTAGATGCTTTTAAGTGTCACGCACCCAAATATTAATAAATAGACAGTAAACAGCTACTATAAACTAGAGAAATAGCATATCACTTCTGGTTAATCTGGTTTTCAAAGAGAATGAAGCTTTTGATTTTTTAGCTATTGCACTTTCTAACAGTGGAAATTCCAATTTGCTTGATTAGAAAATGTAAACAGTAACAGTTTATTAGTACCAATAAAACACAAAATGAATTTCTCATTTATCTTTAAAGCAAAAACAGCATTTTCCCATTTCCTTGGGGTTAAGGGGGTAAATTAGTTAGTGTCACTTGACTATTGCACTCTATCACCAAAATTTCAAATCTATAGAAGAAATGTATTATTTGCAATATTCGTTTCAAGTTTTGCATTTTTCACATTTACTGTCCTTTAAATGATGGAAAAATAACAGCTGGATGATTTGAATGTGAATCAGAATATTTCATTAGTAGTAGACTCAAAATGACTTAAATTCTTTTTCAAAATTATCTATTAAAAAGCTGTGTTTTCCTCCCTGAGGATAAAGAGGCAAATCATTACAATCAACGCAAACCTATGACTATCACACTCCACCTCTAAAATTTCAAATTTTTAGCATAAGTAGATCATTTCCAATATTCGCATAAAGTTATATTTAATAATGGTAATTTCTTATATGGTTTTTAGTTGCATAAACCATCAAATGAAATCACAAGTTTGAAATGTTAAATTTTACTCTCAAAGATGTTTTGCATTGTATTATTAATGAAATGTTTAAACCCGATTTCTCTTTGAATGATACACTAAATTTTTGTGACTGAAAACGAAATTCAAAAACCCTCCTCTACACAATGAAAAAAATGGTAGATTGGCAGTGAACTTTTGATTGCATTCTATGCTAAAAAATAATACGTTATTGAATATTTGCTTTTTAAGATTTGATTGTAGTTAAAAAACAAAATGTAAATTTATTTGAAAAAAAAAATAAATAAATAAAACAGAAGCATATTTATGAGTATTTCAGATTTAATTTTATGCAACTTCAACAATTCATGGAACATATGTATATATAATTGGCTTACTTCTCTTGTTCTGTAACTTAGCATAAATTTTAATTAGATAGCATTTCAGTTGAAAATTTCAAAATTCCTTCCCATGCTGAATGTTTCATAAGAGATAAAAAAACTAGATACATTTTTCATACCTTGTTACAGCCCCAGAAAAAATTCTATCAACCATTCTTGTGGAAATTGCTGAAAATATAAAATACTTTTGTTGCTACAAGGTATTCTAATTGAGATTTCTTAATATCACTGAACATAATAAAAAATAATACTTTGGGCATTATTAAACATAGTAAATTAATACATTGTAGTTTCAGATCTAAATAAACAATGATTGAAAAATTTTCCTAACATTCACCACTGTTTAAATTCATCAGCACATATAGCATTTCATTTTGAAAAAAAAGAAAAAAAAATCCATATAATTTGCTGTCTTATTTGTGAATGTACCTAATTTTTTTACTGTTCATCAGGCAACCACCTTTTTTAGCATTTTTACAACCACCTTTTTTCTAAACTTTTTTCACTTGGGATATGGAATATCTCTACAAACCTCTTAACTCCTCTGTGTGGAGAAAAGAGGTTTTTAGTGAGATGATAAGTAAAAGCCATCAGTATACCTCTAAAAATACACTAATAACAAAAATAATTAATAAGTTAAATAGTAGGAAATTATATATCACACAAGGTTTAAAATGCACTTTATTTTAAACAGTCAGAGTTGTAAATAAATCAAGGATTCCTTGACCAATGACTTCAAAGTTTTAAAAAGAAATTCTTTACTGATATATATATTTCCAATTTTGCAGAGACAAACTTTGACAAATTTACAACTTTTCTATGATTTTCCTATATAACCACCTTCTCTTTACATGATCCAGCATCTTGATCCAGGGATGAATAAGAGAATACATTCCCATATGACAGAAGCTATTTGGCATTTCACATAAAGATTTTTTTTACAGCTGTCTTCACATTTTCGTCATTTCCGAAGTGCTGTCCATGCAATGTATTCTTTAAAGGACCAAACAGATGAGAGGCTGAAAGTTCTAGGACCAGACTCTATAAAGCGTGGGGCAGTACAGTCATCTCCAACCTCATGATTATTTTGTCACTCTGGGTAGTCTTGCATTGCCATGTTGGAGAGGAATATCTTTAATATGCATTGCTTGATGAATCTGGTGAATGCATTGGCCTTTTCAAACAGATTGTTTGGTCATGATTTTCTTTGCTGGTGAACCTTTGTAGCATCATTCAATTGAGTCACATTGTTTCAGGCTTGAAATACTGCACTTACATTTTATCACCAGCCACAATACAGTTGAGAAATGCATCTTTTCCATTCTCATAACATTGAAGATCAGCACAAGTGGCTTTCTTTGTAGTTGAGGGTCAACATTAATGGTATCATTCATGTGCACAATTCTGAGTAAGCAAGCTTGTGAGCAATTGTTTGTTTAGTACTTTTACCAATCCGAACATGAGCACTTAATTCAAAAGTGATGATTTGTTGATCATTTTTGATGAACTCGGTAATTTTTATCCCATTGTTATCACACATGGTTATCCATATCCATATTGTTATTCATATACATATTACCTTCCCTAATGCACTTTACACATTGCTTCACTGTGTTTATATTAACACATAAATCACTAAAACATCTTTTAACTGATTGTGAACCTCTGTTATAGTCTAGCTTCTTAATAAAAAAACCATTCAATAATATAATGCTGTCTCTGTAAAGACCCTCAGTGCATATGCAGTGTCCACTTACAGTGATGTCATTTACTATGGCATTGACATTACCATGATATTTCTTTTGGAACACATTTAAAAAAAAATCAGTCAAATCTGCTCTACTGTGATTTTCTGAGGCAAGTGAAAAATAGTTTTTTCATTTCAAATGAGTGAAACCTTACCATGACAGAGCATTCAAGACTTGTTTAGGATTTGACTCTCATATTGAGCCATATGGGTTTATCCTGAATGATATGATGAAAACAGGCAAAAATTAATTCCTTCTTTAAGAAGAATATGTCTCCCTCCACTCCACCTTCAGAAGAATATCAAGAATCTGTCCCCTCCACAGGCATCCAATTTTTTTTTACTATTCATCTAGTTACTGAACTCTGATTCTATAGATGGGGATGTGTTTTTTTTTTGTTTTTTTTTTGAAACAGGTTGCCAAAGAAAACTTTTTTCACATTAAAATTTTTTGCTACTGTAATTTTCAAGTTTTTTAAAATTAAAACCAATGGACAGTGTTTAGGTGTTAAATTTTTTTTTGTTTTTTGAGAAAGTTTCCAAAAAGACTATTTATTTAAAAGTTTTGTTAAATTTTTCAAGTTTTTTTTATTAAAGTGTAATTTATGGTTGTGTTTATTTTAACTTGCTTATTTTCTTGAAAAAAGAAAACATCATAAACATATTACATATTCATTATTAGAATGCCATCTATATATCCTTATAATAGCAGCACAAAGCAATAATTTTATTTAAAAATAAACTGGTCTCCCATTGCTTGCAGCTGTGAAATTTATTTACTGAGACATTTTTTGGTCCCAGTTAATCACAGTAAAAGTATGTCCATTGTACTAGAATAAGGTGATATCTAAGTTTTATATAACAAATTTTGATATATTTTACAAGCAACTATATTACTTTTTCACTCTCTCCTTTATAAATTATTAAAATATGATGGGAACATTATATGCCGTTATTTTTCTGCTTAAACACTATAATTGGCATGTGTGATCTCTGTATATCTGGGGCATGTGTGATCTCTGTTATATAGTGATAGAGAATTTGATATCTGTCTGAATAACATCCTTCTACAGGGTGATTCAAAACTTATCGTTCAAATTTTGTGGGGAGGTAGGGAATACGTCAGGAAACTGATTTCACATAGTAAAGTATGTCCGCAAATGTACGCATGCGTATGTAGAGGGCGCTGTGTTTACCCAACCAGTGTACAGCTCGCCCGACCACTCCCGCTGTCATCAGTGTATCCCCATATGCAAGATGCATATCCGCTAGCTCTTGATGCGTAAAACGATTCATCTTATCACTAGTAAGTCAGCTCATACATTGATGACAGCGGGAGTGGTCGGGCGAGCTGTACACTGGTTGGGTACACACAGCGCCCTCTACATACGCATGCGTACATTTGCGGACATACTTTCCTATGTGAAATCGGTTTCCTGACGTATTCCCTACCTCCCCACGAAATTTGAATGATAAGTTTTGAATCACCCTGTATAACTTGACAAGTTTGGAGTAGTTTCTTGATTTATACCCTATATACTTCTTTTAAATAATAATAAAGAAAAAACTGGAAAATAAATAGCCTAAAGACCAAAAAAAAGATGCTCTCCATATTTATAAACAGCACACTAAAAGTATAAAAAATTAAACAAAATCGATACATCCTCAAATATGATCACAATGCATAAGTAAATTTGGTAAATTTTAAATTTTTAAACTTCAAATAAAAAACATTGCAAATATTGAAATACTTAAAAATTCCCAGTTCTCTAAATTCTTATATACACAAATATAGCTACATCTTCAACCTAATCTATCTCTTCAAACCTAATTACTTTAGTAAATTATATTGTTTCTAAAAGATAAAAGTTTAATATGCCTTGTACATATATAAGCAGTTTTAAATGAAAGAATAAAAAATCTTATTAAAAACATCAACTTATGCATATACAATAAGAATAAAATAAGCATATTTATTATCAAACAACATGTGTGGGTCATTAAATAAATTATGAAAACAGTCATTACAGGTAAATCCCATTATAGTATAGTGCTCGGGGTCCAAAGAATCACATTGCGATATAAGTGGGATTGCATTAGTAAAAAATCAAACCATTTTTTGTCATTCAAACTTCGTACATCGGCCAACTATATCAACTTGTCTTTGCCACTTTTTTGCACACTATAAGTTGCAAAGAAGGATTCGCAGAAAAAAAAGGAAAAAATCAAGTAAACGTTATTATTACATGGAAAATGTTTCAATCATGTCTTGATGTACAATAAAGTTTAAAACCAATAAATAAATGTTTGAAGTTTCCGACATTTTTTAAATTAAAAACTTTGATGAATCAAACAAAATTTGACAAAAATTAATGAATAGCCAATTACTTATATGAGTGCCTTCAATAAAATAGCTTGTCAGTTTGTTCATTGAAATAAAAATCAAACTGATGTTGCCAACAAAAGGTTACAAGTAAATGAATCAACTGCTAGTATTCTTTCAGATATCAAACAATAACAAGTATTGCAGATTCATGCTGGAGTGAAAATATCGGCCATAAGTACACAAACCTACAGAAGGAATCCAATATGTAGTTCTTGAGTGAAAAATTACATTTCATATGACAAAAAAAAAATGGAGCCAAGCTTGCATCATGTTATAAGCGAAATCATGTTCTATTGGATTGTGTTTAATGGGATTTACCTGTATTTGATAAAAAGTTTGCTCACAAATATGCTACAGTTATAATCCCCCATAACAATTTTTGGGTATATTGAAACACATGGAAGGCATTGAATGTCATTTGCGTATTGCTTCTGATAATGGTAAATTAATTAATTAAACAATGGAGCATTTCAGTTCTTTCTATTTATCATGTATCCAGCAAGGTTGCCTCTCAAGGTTTATTTTAAATTGTGGGGGAATATGGGGATGCTGTATCTTCCAAATAACTGACCAATCAAGTCTTGAAACATAAAACACTTACATGCCATTACTTTGGAAATAGAATGAGCTAAAATCACAACTTCGCAATTAAAGCTAATAACTGGCATCCCTATCAGGCATATTACAGACTTTTGATAGAATTTGGGGAGTAATGATTTGGCTGGTATTTCAGCTAGAGGTAGAGGAAGGCAGTGTGTAATGCCATTAACGTAAATATTTTATTTCTATAATTATATTTTAAATTTTCCATTCCTATAACTTAAATATATTTTTCTCTCGATATCCTCTTTAGTGTGCAGATTGTCTCAATGCCAGTATCCATAGATTCTGAAATCAGTGAAGCTTAAGAGCACACAGATCCTTTTCCTGTGTTTGCTTTTACTTGCTTCAGGCAAAGGCACAAGTAGTCCTTGTTTCAATAACAGATAAGAGTCAGACTCAAATACCAAATAAATTATGAGAACTATTTCTTTAAATTGTTTTTGTATGGTTTTTCTTAAAATTATTTTTCTTTTTTGATTTTCCTTCTATTCAGTTTTTGGTAAAGGCTTATTTTTCAGATATTTAATTATATTGAGATGTTAGATCTCTTAGAATTATAATTATATTTGAATGTTTGTGTCCACTACAATTTCTGAGCCTGTTCTAAATATTTGAATCCAGCATACAACCATTCAATAGCACATTGATGCATCCTTGTATTGCTTACTGAATCCTTTGTAGCACTAGAAAGCATTTTATCCTCTTGCAGCCTGGATTTTGAAGAAAATTTACTCTTTTGTTTAGGAAAACATCATACAAGGGTGACTGCAAAAAAACTCTTTTTTTTTTCAAAAAAAAAAACATAACATGTATCTACACTTCAAATACTCCTTTGTATAATATATAGACTAAAATTAGATATGTGACAATCCAATTGGTATCTTTCCATACAATGCCATCAGACAGTATTACCACTATTTATTTAATGACCCATGTAAATATCCTACATATCATATACATATATGAAGCCATAATCTTTACCTCCCATGTTATGCCTTTTTAAGTCATACTTGTTAATGAAGAGATCATGATCAGTGTCAATTTTCCAAAATTTGCAGTAAATAACATAAAAGTGTTCATATGAAAAGTAATCAGTCATTTGATTGATGTCATCATCGTCTTCAAGCATTGCTACAACCTGCAACAAATTTTAATATTTTAAAATACTTTTAAAAATTTCATGCCTTTTTAACTACACAAAATTCAATTCTTGATTTTGAACTTTGAAGAATAAAATATCATCCAATACATATTAGACTGAATTCCTTATTATCAAAAGGGAACTTACTCTATTAACATTCACAATTTCACAAAGGAAAAAAAATGCATGCATATATGTTTCCTACTATACTAAAAGTATACTACACAGCTAGATAAATAAATTTAATAATACACGAATATAAGCTGTT
The DNA here is from genome assembly GCA_038380435.1 of Ryuthela nishihirai. Taxonomy (NCBI): domain Eukaryota; kingdom Metazoa; phylum Arthropoda; class Arachnida; order Araneae; family Heptathelidae; genus Ryuthela; species Ryuthela nishihirai. The sequence continues at coordinate 10,682,793 of JAWZYU010000009.1, read as the reverse complement.
ACTATAAAACCATGTACATTATTTCATTCACTCAACAGAGGAGGAGCGCATTAGTGTAACAGAGCAAACGTAACAGTATTGGCTCATGGCCTTTCCTGTCATTGTTTATCCATTAATACTGATGTTAACATATTCCTTAAACTACATATATCTTTGAGCATCAATTTCAAAGGGAAACTAGCAGGAATAAGAAGGAAAACTATTTACCATTTGTATTGAAGACTGGCTCAGGAGTGCATGGATCATTACTGCAGTGCAATCTGCCTTGAGATGTACATAAGTAAATCTGTTGTTAATATCATAATGTTCATAGCAACCAGTCCTTGTAACTAGCACGATGTTGTTATTCTAACACAGAAGTACTTGCATCACCACTGCTATTACTCAGTTCTACAACATTCCACATTGCCATACCCATTATTCATTTTACATACGATGTTGAAGTTTTCACTGTTGAGCATCCTTCATTCTGATGATTTAGAACAGTTCCTGCAAGATGTTAAGGCATGCTGCAGATAGCATCTAAGGTTTCATTAACCCTTGTAGAAAAGCCATTGCTTCTGTGATCAATTGAAGAACTTCCTTGTAGAGGTTTTATTTTTATTTTTTATTTTTTGCTTATATACATCTCAAGGCAGATCACACTGTAGTGATGATAACACAGATGCACTCCTGAGCCAGCCTTCAATACAAATGGTAAATAGTTTTCCTTCTTATTCCTGCTAGTTTCCCTTTGAAATTGATGCTCAAAGGTATATGCAGTTTAAGGAATATGTTAACATCAGTATTAATGGATAAACAATGACAGGAAAGACCATGAGCCAATACCGTAAAGTTTGCTCTGTTACACTAATGCGCTCCTCCTCTATTGAGTGAATGAAATAATATAGATGGTTTTATAGTAACAGCTTATATTCATGTATTATTAAATTTATGTTTCCTACTATACAACTGTTTTCTTCCACAGTAATTATTAACTCTTCCAGTGTCCACGTTGTTTATATACGTTTGGAGAATCTAAATTGAGAGGCCAAGGACGTATGTATTCATTTTTTAGTACTACAACAACAACAAAAAAAAGATTTTTTTAAAAATAAAAATTGTTGTTGTACTTTTATATATATATATCTTATAAAAATATATAATTTAGGCTTCAAAAATAATATTTTGTTTTTTAATTTGATGCATATTTTATTAAGCTACAATATAATTTTAGAAAGCCATCTGATTGCCATTTCTTAGAAGCATTAAACAGTATTGCTGATTTGCTTGTTAATGTCCTTCTTTGCTGAAGCAACCTTCTGATTTAAGCTCACAAGTTTGATTTGAACTATTATCAACAAATTTTTCCTTAAAGTTTTGAAAATCTAAAAATTAACAAAAAAAAATGCTATTTTTAAAAAAGATAGATTTTGGAAGTAATTACAAAATAGGTACCGCCATTTTTTTTCTGTTTCACACTTTTTTCTATCATAAACCTATTTCAGTATTCCCAAGTTATTTTTATCATTTTCCCCAGCATTCTATGCATCTTTCCTGCTCTTAAAATCGAAACTGGAAGTAAACACATCATTCTTAGAAGTCCTGGTTGCAGCTGCATTTAATTAGTTATGCTTCACTGAGGCAAACAAGACACAGATGGCTGACACATGCTATCTCCATTCTGTGTGCTATAAGTGTTTTTTACAGTTTTGGTCCAGCATATTGGATACCCTTCGTAAAGTTAGTATTTACTTTTTTATATTTAAACCTTAGTTTTCATTTCAGTAGATTTAGTTTCAGAAATTAGTGATCTTTTGGCTGATCAATAAGTATTGATTTTTTTCTTCATAGTTATGCTACATTGTATGGTCAGCCTACAACTTGTTGCTGTGGATATTTTAACATCACATTACGCTATATGTTAATTTTTATTTTATTATTTATTACTTTTACAGTAAAACTTTGATCTAGTATCATTTTCTGAAAATAAACAAGGTCTTGGATATGGAAGCAAATTCATTTCTGTATATTTACTTCCATTAGTTAGCGATCTTTGAAAGCCTGATTTATTGATCTCACCAAACTTCAACACCCAAAGAAAAAATTCATAATATTTAGTAAAAAAAAAGCCAAGAATTTTTTTTTTCTATTTCATAACAGTTCAGAAAATCCTGTGAATGTCCAAGTCACATTGTATAACACTGATCGTGTTTAAAATATACGATATTGAAAAGATTCATTAAAAGAAATAAAAATCATATTTCAGGTAGAATATTATATTATTTGGGAGGAAATTTCCTTTCGATAAATATATAATTTAACCATTTTCATTCATCAGGTTTTCCAAAATGAAGCCTTAATTATATATTGCGATCTTTTTTTTTCACCATATCACATTGAAAAAGGCATATTGAAATCAATACGCTTGCAAATTTTTTTATATTATTTATTTTCACAATATTCGTATATATTTTTCTACTGAAAAGGGGGGAAATATGTAAACAGTTGATAAGGATACGAGTCATGCTTCAAATAAAAGCTTCTGATGTGGAGAGTGTCATGGGATACCTCAATTATATTCCCTGTTTCCTCTCGTAAAACAAATAGAAAAACTTCATGGGAGGGAGGAGGAGGTATATCATAAATTGTATGTCAAATGAAAGTTTGTGAAGCGGGGAGTGTCATTTACTACATATTTTAGAGTTTACAGATTTTGTTAAGGACAAACAGAAGTAAAGCAATGTTGAGAACTATAAGAAAATGCTTTTGCAAATTTTGCTAAACTATTGCAAATTTAGGTACAACTGAGAAATTTTTGGGTTGGAATTTTGCATTTTTGGAACACATTAGGCTAAATGGCCAGTAATAAGGACTCTTAAGGGTTTAGAGGAAGTTGGAGAAAAGGATCCACTGGACACCTGTTAAGAGATGGATGGAAGCCTCCCATCAAGACCATCTATATTCTATAGTATGCCCAGGGTATGGCTATCCTGCACACTTGACCATGGCTTAATATCCTATCTAATAGAAGGTGCCCTTTCCTAGCCATTGATGTTCCTTTTCTTATTGAGGATGGTGTGGGTTTAGCAGAGATAAATGTATAACTGGAAAATGTCCATATGATGTTCCCTCTAGCTCACTATAAGATGTTTGTATGTGAAAGATGGAATGTACTTAATACACATAAGCAATGCATTTTGAATTTTATAAAAATATGTATTCACTTCAGTAAACTACAGCAATAATGCTTATGCATAAAAATCTATAGTAAACTTAGATGACAGATAACATACATAAAATTTAATGATATTTAACAAATATTGTGCAGCTGCTTGGGAAATGCATAGAATTGAAGCATTATAGAATTAAAACACACATATATATATGCAGAAAGGCATTGGTTGTTTTTTTTATGCAGAATGTTTTGGCTATAGTTAATGAGACAGAAAAGAAAGAGTATGTGAAAGTTACTTTCATTGTATTAATGGGATATCGACTGACTGCTCTTGGATCTTTGTTTCTGCTACTCCTCAAAGTGTCTTCCTGCCAGCAAGTGGGTTAAAATAATTCAATACCTTGAAAATCAACAAACAGAATTTGGCATAGGCTCTAACCCATCAAAAGGAAGTAGTAAAGATAGTGAGAATTTAAGTAAATTCAACAAATGATGGAATGTGTTGGAAGGGAATCCCTTCATGTTGCACGAGAAATTTTTCTCTTCTACATTCCCTAAGTTAATTTGATAATTTCTGCTAGGAAAGTATTGCTACTGCTCAAAGTTTCTAGTTAGAGTTTAAATGTATATATAAAATACATAATGCAAAATTAAATTAGGTATAAAGATACTTCACCTGAAGAAAATTGCTTTTACGGAGTTCTGATGCATTTATTTTCCCACTCCAAGAACTATTTACATTATAAAATATCCTTGATATCACCTATAATGAATAAATAAAACAAATTTAGAAAGCATTCCCAAATTATATAAAGAAAATATTCAATTCTAACTTTCCTCAAGTCAATTAATTTTTAAAAAATATTATTTCCTTACAGTTTCATATACAAATAATTTATTTTCAACAGAGAATACTAAAACTTTTTGTTTGTAAGGACCAAGTGACATTAAGATATTAAAATAGTAATCTCAATACATATGTATAAATCCCCAAGAAACCAAAGGCAAGGTTGTCATAACTGAATCATAAAATTACACTCTCCAAACACGTCTGTTCTAAACCATTATAGGTCAGTTCTATAAGAGTCATTCAAATGAAAAGTGGATAAGTCAAAGAATGAAGTGTAAATCATTTCTTAATCTGTTCAAATTCACCATGCCTATTGAGACATTTGCTCCAACATGAAATTAGCAAAATGATACACTCTTTCTCAGAGGACTTCAGCTCGCAAATGAGGAAGTCTGTGGCAATGAACTGTACCTTTCATTTGACTTTAAATTCCTCCTTTTCATAGCATTTTTTAGAGGTCCAGAAATGTAAAAATCTAATATGAGAGATGTCAGGAAATGGTTTGGTCTATTTGTCTAATGCCAACTAGTCCAATGCCAATTCATCTAATAGGGACGATTTGTCCAAAGGACGACTGGTCTAAAGGGATGATTCAGCCAAAGCCAATTCGTCCAAAGTTCATTCGTCAAAATATGAAATAGCCAGTGTCGATAATATAATCTTATCAGGCCAAATCTGGGGGGGGGGGGGGGTGCCCCTCTCATCTCCCACTGAGAATTCTAGGAAGGGTAAGGGAGACAAAAAACTGATAAACTTATATATATTATGCATTTTTTAATAAATTTTTTAAAGACCTCCAAAACAGAGGGGAAAATGCTATTGTGAATCAAGAATTTACTTTTTTGATTTGTTTTTAATACATTTTCTTGAAATCAAAACTTGCTAATGTTATCACCAGGTCCAACCATCCAACCATCTATCTCTACATTCAATATCTCTGGAACCAATCAATCGATTTCGGTTCTTTTTGTGTTGGATGGAGGAAAAGGTTCAGTTTGCATGCAAATATTTTTATATACTTCTGCCTATGCAAACAATATTTCTGCAACTAATCAACCGATTTCAATATATTGCATTCAATAGAAGGATCTAATTTTGCATGTACATATTTTTAGTTCCCGATAATAATATAGTTGTCAAATAAATTTAAAGTTCCTTGATCATGTGATTTCTTAATTTTTTTAATTTTATATAGGGTTAAAAAAGGTTATGCAGTTCACTATTAAAATGTATGCGCTACATCACCATACTTATGTTATGAGCAGCGCTAACAGTTTTATTTCAGAATAATCCTACCATGGTATTCCATTACCATGCTTTTCCCATCAATTACTGAAAATTGGCAATTTGTTAATGAGGTAATTTTCCATTCCTTTTGAACCATGGAATCTAGGTTGCATTAAAAAGGAATGATATAAAATAGGGTCTATGGAAAAGTTGGGTTGTTTTACCTCTGAGCAACACTTTTTTGCACACCATGGGCTAAATGACCAGGTCACAAGGACCCCAAAGACTCAGAGAAGGTTGGGGGAGGGGACCCACTGGAGCAGCTGTTGGGAGACAGATGGTAGCCTCCTGTCAGGCCATCCAGCACGTTCTTTAAAATGCACATGGTATGGCTCTCCTGCACATGGGGCCATAGTTTATCATCCCATCCGATGGATAGTGGCCTTTCCAAGCCCATCGGTGTCCCCTATTGACCGTGGGCAGGGCAGAGTTTTGTGGAGGTAAATCTCAACTCTGATCCAGCGTAACTCGAACCTGGGAACTGCAGATTACGAGCCTGGTGCGCTACCGACTGAGCCACCCCTGCCCTTAGCTGAAAAAGAAAAAAAGACCGGGGAAGGGGAAGGCAGTACCTGGTAAGCAGTAAGCAAACCTCATTGTCTTCACATTTTACTATCAAATGACAAATTTCTATCATAAACACATATTACAAAATATTCAAAAAAAATTTGCAATTTTTAAGCTTTTTCACATTTAGAGGGCGTAATTTAAACATTTGAGTGAATCCAAAAGTGTGAATCATAATATTTCATCAATACCTACCTAAATCAAAAAGGATTTTTAATTTAGCTGCAATAACAAAAAATTGGATCAACAGATGGATGCACCGACAGACAGACAATATTAGCTCATTTGTTTTGAAAATGAGAAAAGAAAAAAATTAACCTGTTTTGTTTCTTCAGCTTCAACACTGTTTTATAACTATATGTAAAGAATGGCAAATATATTATTTTTCTCTCTCTCTATATATATATAAAATTCCCTCTGTGAAGTGGAAAACATTTTAAATAGTGTATTTCGGCAAAAATTTTTCTTTCACATATGCGCTGCCTGTTCCTTCAACAAAGGAAGAAACTATGAAAATGCTTTCAATATGTTCATTTCTCAGTTCATTTCTTGCTTTTGATTTCGAAACTTACTGCATTGCTGTGAAGTGGGTTACTGAGATTAAAAAAAGAACAGAAAAGAAATAAATAACAGCAAATGAAGACTTTGTATGTACTTTTGCCGTTGCTTTCAAAGTTTTGCACAATGGACTAAACTTTTCCGAAGTGGATTATTGAAATAAAAAAAGAGAAAAATAAAGGAGAGAAAATAAACAACAACAATACTAAAAACTGCTACTACCAATTTTAGTTATTACTATTATTCATATTCATCTTAAATATAGTGGAAAAATTGCAATTTGAAACCCATAAAGTAATAATGATGACAAAATAAGGCAATGGCTTAAACTGCTAATATGGCAGTAAATTATAACTAATGACAAGTAGTATATGCATGATATATGTATAAGGAAAAAAATGATATAAATTATCCTAAGTGATATTTTACTAAATTATTGGTGAATGTTTCAAAATTGAACCTTATGTTAATGAGCATAAGCAGGCCAAGTTATACAAAAAAAAAAAATTGAGGTGGAGTAATGCAATCATGCTGGAAAAAAGTTAAAGAGGAGGAAGCCAAGAGACTAAAATGCATTATTGTGTAACATTTTACCCTCTGTTTTCGAGGTTTTTTAAAAATTCCTTTAAAAAATGCATGAAATATGCTCTAATTAATAATACTTACTTTCATTACTCTTATTAACATTCTCAAATGGGGGGATGTCCCCTTGCCCTTCCCCCTAGATCCAGCCCTGGGGTAAAATAAAGGGGAAATTGGGGCTCAAACACTTTCTGAATAATTTTATATATGTGTCTGTGCATTAATCATAGAAATAATTTTGAAATCTACGCAAAAATTGTAAAACCACCTCAAAAACCTTTTCTTAGCTAAAATTCTACTTAATCCACCACTCTGACCAATCGTAACATTTTATGAATGAGTAATGGATGAATCATACCATTGGATGAAATGATATTGGAAGAATCGTACCATTGGCTGAAAAGTCCATTGGACCAATTGGGATTGGATGAAATGTCCCCTTTGGACGAATTTGCATTAGACAAATTGTCAGGGACTGAAGGAAATAGATCTATAGGGAGTTTGTTCCAGGCATTCCCAACCATATCTGTTCAGTGTGTTGTTGTTACTTGGGCAGTATGGCAGTAGATGCAACAAAACAACCTTCCTGTCCAAAAGTTCTGGACACTTCAATTTTATTTCCTGCCTTAAAATGCCCATCATTTTGCATTATCATTGTAAGTTGATGGTCACCACAGTTCAGAAGCTCAATCAACAGCAAACCCTAAAAACTAAATTGAAATGTCAACATACTACACATTGTTCAATTTTGGAAACTTCTATATAAGGTTTGCCTGAAATGCACATACTGTCTATGATGTTCAAGTCAACACTTGCCACTGATTTTAGAGCAGATGAGTTTCGTCTATGTATACCCACTTCCTTGTGTGAAGGCACAAAGATCACTCAGTCCTTTATCCAGATATAGGGATTGCCTACTTTCATTTGAACAACCCTTATAATAAGGTCCTATGTGATAGTCCAGTCTCTTCTTTAAACCCTTTATTCTCCCTCTTTTTTTTAAAATTGTAAAATTGCATTATTATTCTTCAGAAGGAATACACAGTCGTATCAGAATAATATGATCACCTACCATAGTATATGTATGATAAGTGGTCATATTATTCTGATACGACTGTGTATATGGTTAAACCAAAACAACCTCTGCCTATTAAAAAGCTCCTTAAAAGTGGCTAACTCCTTTATTGAACATCTTTATTAAGAAATCAAACCAACAATCACTGGTACACACAATAAAACTTTACTAATTCAGAATTTGGGAGGGAAGAGGTAAGTTCTGTATGAACTGTACACTTTTTTTTTTATAAAAGCATTATGGATCCTGATTTTGCTGCACTGGTGGGCTTCTGTGGAGGGAAAATCTTCCGCTGTGTTTTCTGTTTGTTTGTGGGTTGACAGCCCCAAGTGAATAGATTCACAGGATATGTTTATCAGCTGGTGGATAATCCTGAGCAGAAGTCATCGCAGGCACCTGAACTCTTTGCTTCTATTGGCATCGTCAAATTCTACATTGGAGGAAGTCTTCCAGTGTAGATGGCTTCAGCCTTTAGTAGTGGGGGAACGGATCTTTGCCCCATGTCTGCGATTAGGGGGCTGTTTGATATTGTCAGCATTCCCTCTCTCAATAAACATAGTTTCTTTAAACATCCCACTAACCATTTTCTCTCCATAGGTAATTGGAATGTGAGGACTCTGCACAGAGCTATTTCTCTTGATGTCCTCACACAAGAATTCCACCGTTATAATTTAGATATTCTCGGCTTGCAAGAGATCAGATGGACAGATAAAGGTCAGATTCTTAAAAATAATCTTAAATTTTTCTTTTCAGGGAGGGACGACAATAAGCATCACCAAGGCGTGGGTCTGCTTCTCAGCAGACACGCTAGCGATGCTCTTCTAGGATACGAGTGCATTAATGAAAGGTTTCTTACAGCAAAATTTCAGACAAGTGTTAAAGACTTGAATGTTATCTGCTGTTATGCCCCCACTGAGGATGCTGATGAGGATGAGAAGGATAGGTTTTATGAACAACTTCAGGATATTTTGAATTCTGCCAAGAAAGGAGATATTACCCTTGTTCTTGGTGACTTCAATGCCAAATTTGGTACTCACTCTGACCTTTGGGGAGGAGTAATAGGCCCTTTTGGTATTGGTAGCTGCAATGGCAATGGGCAACGTCTCCTACAGGTAATTAAACTCAATGGTTTCAGAATAACTAACACATATTACAAACACCGCGACTTATATAAGTACACATGGGTTTCACCTGATGGGCTGCATAAGAATATGATTGATTATATGTTAACAGCAAATGGGTAGTTCTGTTAGGAATAACAGGTCATATAGGGGAGCTGGAATTGGATCTGACCATTACCTTGTTAAAAGTGTGTTGCAACTTAAACTTAAAAAGTGTTGTGCTAGGGTTAAAAAATTTACTTTTAATACTGAAGCTCTGAAAGATCCAGTTATAGCCAAAGCTTACCATGATAGGTTACTTAGTCATTATCACAGTCATGGTTTGCTTACTACTGAAGTTGAGGAAGAATGGGATCATTGTAAACAGGCTTTTTTGAACACTAACAGTACACTTTTAGGAAAAAAGGAGCAGAAGAGGCAAAATTATCTGAGTGATAAGGCACTTGAGCTTATTTCGGAAAGAAAGAACTGCAGGAATGCCCTTAATCAATACCCTTCTAGTCCTAATAGAAAGCATTACAGAGACCTTAATAAACTTGTAAAAGGATCAGTTAGCTGCTGATAAGAATCTTTGGCTTGATGGTTTGGCTGACAAAGCCGAGGAAGCAGTTAGACAGCACAACAGCAGAGAGCTGTACCAGATAGTTAATGTTTTGTGTGGTAGAAAACGGACGGGCATACAAGGATTGAAGGATAAACAAGGTAAGGTTATAGAAGGGGAGGATTCTGTCATGGCTAGGTGGGCTGAGCATTTCAGTGATTCTAAACAATGTAGTTAGTTCTACTCCCATTGTTTGCAATGATGATAGATGCATTGGTGGCTTTAATGTTGGACCTATAACACAATCTGAAGTTCTTTTGGCTGTTTCTAAACTTAAACTTCATAAATCCCCAGGGGTAGATGAAATTACTACGGAAATGCTTAGAGCTGGGAATGTTTTGGTTACCACTTGGATGACTGAAATTCTGAATATCTTTTATGATAAAGGCATGGTTCCTAGGGATTTTACCAGAGCTATTGTTATCCCTATTTTCAAAAAAGGTGATCGCAGTTCTTGTGATAACTATAGGGGTATCAGCCTACTCTCTGTTCCAGGTAAAGTTCTTTCCATGATTGTGCTTAATAGAATTAAAAATCTGGTTGACAGTCAATTGCGTGATGAGCAATGTGGATTCAGAAGTGGTAGGGGATGTGTGGATCAGATATTTTCACTTAGGCAGATTCTTGAGAAATGTTTAGAGTTTCAGAAACCTTAGGTTGCTAGCTTTGTTGATTTCAAAAAGGCTTTCGACTCTGTTGATCGTCATAATTTGTGGTTGATTGTGAGATCATATGGTATACCAGACAAGTTAGTTAACATAATGAAAGCTCTCTATAATAACACTGAGTCGTGTGTGAGAGTTGGTAAGGCTTGTAGCAATTGGTTTAGCACTACTACTGGTGTTCGACAAGGGTGCATTTTGTCTCCTTTTCTCTTTAGCTTGGTTATTGATTATGTTATGCGAAATTCACTTCAAGGGAAAGATTTTGGCCTTAAATGGGCTGGAGATACGAAAATTTCTGATTTAGATTATGCTGATGATTTAGCCCTTTTGGCAAATGATGTTGATGAGATGAACTCTTTCATTCGAGCTGTTGATGAGACTGGTAGTAGAGTAGGTTTGGTTATAAACAGAGAGAAAACTAAAGTGATGAAAATTGGTCAGGCAGGTTGTGATTCAGTTAATCTGAATGGTTGCAGTCTTGAGCAGGTGTCACAGTTTAATTATCTTGGGAGCTATGTAACAGATAATGGTGATGTGCCGCATGAGATTAACAGACGAATAGGGATTGCTGCCGGGACTTTTAAGAACCTATGGAGAGTGTGGAGAAATAGGCGTATACACCTAAAGACTAAAATTAGACTGTATAATAGTTTGGTTCTTTCTAGGGTTAGTTATGGTAGTGAAACTTGGACACTTTGTAAACAAGATAACAGGAAACTAGATGCTTTTGATTCCAGTGAGTTTTGATTCCAAAAGTCCATTTTTAATACATCTAGAATAAATATAATAGTACAAATTAGTGTTTCAAAAGTGGGGTTAATGAATTTGTCTTCAGGGTTCTGCAATGTATTCTAGATTCTAGAGGATTTTCATGATAAAAATCATTCCAACAGCATAACCAAAAAATTTAACACAGAGCAAATATCTATTGTTATTTCAAACTAAGTAAGATGAGAAATAAATAAATTAGTACTCAAGTTACTTTTCTCTAGGGGCATTACCCCTTTCATGATATTGCTATATTTCAAAGCTGTGCCATTAAATTTAAGTAGTACCGGGTAAGGCATGGATGTATGTATCATTTTTCTGCTGAGGTCCTGCCATCCTCTCAGACCTTCTACTATGGCATATAAACTGACAGGCTCCTGTCAGCCTCTGTGGCAAGCAGCTGCTTGAGGGGTTTTTTATTTTTTTTTATTAGTAAAAATCTGAATTTTAAAAAATATTTCATCAGTTAATTATAACAAAATCTATTTCCCCCCACTAATTATCCTTTACATATAATTCTTTTTATAGGTGTCTTCAAAAATTTGGAAAAACATAGAGGAATCTGAAAGCTTAAATAATTTGGGAAATACTGGTACAGATAGTCTGTAAGGAAAATATATCAGTAAGGAAATTTTAAAATAAATATATATATATAAATAAAATAAAGTTTTAATAATACTGCATATCAAGAACAAATAATCAATTTTCAAGCAGGCTAGTTTTTTAATTTCTTTTAATTCTGAGTCATTTTGTGGGCGAGATATAGAGAAAAAAAAAGCATTGCCCAGAGAAGACAAAAACACAGAACTACTTTTATAAACAATAAATTACCATTAATCCAACCATCGCTAATCTGTAATTCTTGGGAGTGAGGGTGGCTCAGCCAGTAACATGCCAGACTCGTAATCTGCAGTTCCCACGTTCGAGTCCCACCTGGGCCAGAACCTGCCCTGTCCTCAGTCAGTAGGGGACACCAATGGACTTGGAAAGGTCATTGTCTGTCAGATGGAATGTTAAGCCGTGACCCCACATGTGAGAGAGCCATACCCTGTGCACATTAAAGAATATGTTGGATGGCCTTGACAGGAAGCTATCATGTGTTTCCCAACAGTTATCCAGTGGGTCTCCTCCCCCAACCTTCTCTGAGTTCTCAGGGTCCTTGTGACCTGGCCATTTAGCCCATTGTGTGAAAAAAGTACCGCTCAGAGATAAAACCCCACTCAACCTGGAATTCCTGTTTTCCAAAATTTAGACCGGGAACATCTGTCTGGTTCAATTTAGTTACCTGAGAATGTGCAAAATATCAAATGGAACTTTTAATTTTAAATGTAGTATACTGCCATCTACAGATTCAGAATATAATAACTTATGAAATAAGTTTTATAAAAAAATGTGATTGAAGATAAAGAACTCAATCAAATCATTTTAAACTTAAACCTTTAAATTTTTAACCTTTTTGATTTTTCAAAAATATTAGTTTAAAAATTTAATAGCTACAAAAGCTGAAATATTTGACATCAGCAATGGCTACTTTCTTTCTGCTCCACCAATCTTCCCCATTCTGAGTGAAAGTTGTTACTCACTTCTAACATTATTATATGAGTTTCAAAGTCTATGAAATACCCACAGCTTTGTCCAAAGTAAGTTTAATCAGATGCCAGTCAGGTCAATAGCAGATAAAAATGATTTTCTCAGGTTGAGTCCCAGTTATTCCAGCACTGAGATTTACCTCTGCTAAACTAATACTCTTTCCTCAATCAGAAATTGTGTATCATATAGTTTGATTCTGTAAATAATGATGAGGTTAGATAAAGGAGTCATCAGCCACCATAAAGTAGTATCTCATGCTGAGATATGATCACATTATTGTTCATTGTTTTGAATTATATTATTAATATTGTTTCTCAAGAGTTGAGGAAAAGAGGGAGACCTAGAATGCAGCGGGTGGCAATGCCAAACTGGACCTCATTAGAATTAGACTACAGTGGCCAATGCAGTTGTTACTCAAAATAGATGCATTTGTTGAAATGAATAGTAGTATGACTGACACTCAATAGCCTGAATGTGTTATTATTATGTATGCATGCACACATGTATTCTTCACTAGTGAAAAGAAACTTACTGTATCAGCATATCTGGAGTGAAATTCTGTTGAATCTTTCAGAAACATCAATCCTGGATGAGTATTTATTATATCCTTAAATAAAAAAGAAAAATATTTATTTTTTAAAATATTATATGAATTTTTAAACATTATTAACAGGTTTTCAATGTTACTTTAAACATGAAAAGGACTACATAATTTCAAAATTGAAATACAAGAAATTTTCATTGCTTAAACATTCTTTAGTCAATCTAAAAAAACAATTTATATTTTTTGCTCGTTGAAGCAAATGCATTATGTATACTGTTGGAAAAAAAATCAGGATTTATAATTTAAAAATATCTCAAAACACAAAACCATTGCTACGCATGTAATTATATATACCTGAATCATTGGCATGAAATCTTCATGGAGAAGAAAATGTCGCCTTCCTCTGCTTAAAATTTGTACAAAACGAGAAGCTTCATCATGATAAGTATTGATGATCCTACATAATAATTAAAATGATTGTAAAAATACAGTGCACTAAGTGCATTAAATAATGTATACACATTTTAATGTTACATGTTCAAGAAAAAAAAAAACACATTAAAGCAGAGTTCAATGATTGATAATTTATGGTCAGCATTTACCTGCTAGAGAATATTTATGAATTGGCTTCAATGGGATTTTGTCTAATAATATGTAAATACTGTGATAAAAATAATGTTTAAAGTTTTCAAATATATCAATGATATATTTGGTAAACTTATTATAATTTACAGATTTTGGCAATTTTAAATTTAATTAATAAGCACTTTTTCAGTTAGTTTAAAAAAAAAGTAGCTATTTTTACTTTGCCATCCATCTGTACGTAAAAATTTTTTAATAAATAAATGAAAAAATGTTTTTGGACTACACTGAAGTGCCATCGAATTAGGGATAGCAACCTAATAATATGGTGGACTTCCTCTGGCCCTGATAATGGCTGCCACACGATGAGTCAAGGACTTCACAAGCTTTTGTAAATGTTCCACAGGTATGGTGGGTGACACATGCATCCTCCAGAGCTGTCCACAATTCTCTCAAGGTCGTCACTGATGGAACACGGGCCCAAACACTCTGCTCGATGGTATCCCAAAGATTTTTGATGGGATTTAAATCTGGGCTTCTAGGTGGCCAATTCATTATTTCAAAGTCAGCAGAATGCTCCTGCAACCATGCAGTAGCCAACCTGGACCTGTGAGATGAACAGTTATCTTGCTGGTAGACACCATCTCCATTGGGATGCATGATGGCCATAAATGGATGTAAATAGTCAGCCATGAGTTCTACGTAATGGGATGCATTGAGAGTCGTCAGCACACATACATCTGTGGAACCTTTGGGTCCCACAGATGTCCAACTGAAGACACTCCAGGCCATCACTGAGCCACCACCAGCTTGTACTGCTCTGACCTGACATGCTGGATCCATGGCTTCATGGGGTTGGTGCCACACCCTCAGTCTCCCATTGGCATGATGGAGTTTAAATCAGGATTCATCACTCCAGGCTATCCATTGCCAATTTTTGATGGTCAGTTTTGATGTTCTTTAGCCCAGGCAAGGTGTTCAGCCCGGTGTCATGCCATTAGAAGTGGGACTCTCATAGGCTGGCGGCTCCCAAAGCCGAGATGATGAAGTGAGCATTGCACGGTCCATGCACTGACTTTCCAGCCGAAACCCATGTTCAGATGGGAGGTGATTTCAGATAATGTCTGGCCCCTATTGGTCTATACGATGCGGGTCAGACGGTGAAGTCCACAATCATTCAAGACTGGTTGTCCTTTGCAGTTTGTCCAGGTGCTTGTTTTTTTGCCAGAATTTTCATATTCCCAGAACACTCTTGAAACTGTCCTACAAGAAAATCCAAGTTCGTTGACAATTTTGGAGATCGAGTGTCCCATCCATCAGGCACCTACAATCTCCCCTCTGTCAAATGCATCTAAATCCTGTGCCTTTCCCATTATGCTTCTCACAACAAATGCTTGGGAAAGACAAAGCTGACAGCTATATGACCAGAGTTTCAGCCATTGTGTGCACAAATGCGGGACTCGCAGTACTGAATTTGGATAATGTCTCCTATCACTAATTCAGTAGCACTTCAGTGTAAGTGCTAATGAAATATTAAGACTCGCGTTTTCTGAATCTAGAAAAAGACAGGGGGGGGGCAAAACATTGGATTTTCATTCTAATGAAATGTTTTTCCCCCTGTTTTAGGAGTCTTAAAAATCTTTTTTGAAAAATGCATGAAATATGCACAAATTGAATATTTTTTGCCTCCATTGGCATTTTCTAGGGGATGATTCCCCTATCTAGATCTTGTCCTGGTGACCCCTACTATTATTTCTACTGTTAGAAGCCACTAAAGTTGGATAATAGCAAAATTTTAAAGGAATGTTATAAATAATCAATTAATCTTATAAATTTGGATGGCAGAATGTGGTAGTCAAAGAACTTTATTGGTAGTAGGGATTAAATGAAATTTATTTTTCATGTTGGATAGATGCTAATAAAATATTGCTAATTTTATTTCCCAAATCATCTATTAGTTTGAATTTATTCTGTTTTTATCTGTGGCAAGTATACAGTAAGTTCCACCAAATATTTTATCAATAACAGTAGAGGAAAGCCTTGCAGCCATGAGGAAACTTCCTACTAAATATGATTTCAAAATACAAGGTAGGGATTTTTAAAAAAATGTGTTGAACCCATTATATTATTAAAGAGGCTGGTGAATCATAATAATTCATTAATTTTGCATGAAATGGTATCAATATTGTAACACCAATATGCCCTCAATGACAAAACTTAATAATATCATTTGAATACTTACCTTTTCCAATAGTCAAGGAATTTATCACATGCAATATTGTTTAATTTATCACTACATGCTGCCAGATACAATGGCATTTTCCAGTAAAGTGGAAGGTCACATGCCTAAAAATTAAAAAATTCTAATCAAACAGATGTCATTCATAATTGCTTAATTCAACTACTTTGTGGAAATTCTCCACTGCAGAAACTGAAATGTACAAGCTCAATCTATTGAAAATTTTTGTTTAATATACTGAAAAAAATGATGACAAATAAAAATTAGCAATATATCAAATAACAGATTTTGGTCACATTGGCTGGCATAGTACATGTCTTTGTGAACCTGGTGAAAATATTTATTTCAATCAAAACTTTAACTTACACCCTGTTACAAAATGCAATATAAGAAAGATGCATAGATGCTTGACATCTGAAGAAAATTATTTACAAAGGAAATTTTATATTCAAAATTTATTACCTGAATGTCCTACACATGGTTTCTACCAGACACTTCAACTAAAATATATTATGTATTCAATACTCTTCACTCAGATACTTTAGAGCATCTATGCATATTACATATATGTATGTTATGAATGAAGATTGCCCTATAAACTTGAATTTCTTTCTACTTTTGACAGTGGCATAGGTAATGTGTTTTTTTATGCATATAAGGAGACTCTTGACAAGTTTTCAATGGAGTCTCTAATCCATTTAAATTTAAAGTTTGCTTGATGAGATTATGAATTATTTAATTAGAAATCCATAAAGCAGAGACCATGGCAAGCACAGTCTTTGCTTATGAATTCTGCTGCTAGTTTGATTGTCATCTTCTCAATGAAATTCTGCCTCCTAAATCTGGTTGTCTGTAGAAACAAACTTCTCTATATAATTTAAGTGTTCAGAATGCATCACTGTTCTGTAAAATTTGATAAAAAAACTTGTTTCCTTTCTCACATTTTACTTTGAATATGTGTTTATCTAATCTTCGCCCTTTTTCGTTGAACTGAAAAAAATTCTATCTTACATGTGTCAGCATCTTTGCTATCATGGTATTCCATACTGAGCAGGATAAGTATGAGGATCACTACTTTTTTTCATTTGGTAACAGTTATTTTTTTTTCTCTTTATTTTGCATTCTTTTACATTTATTTTTGCTAACTGATGTAACGTTTCCCAGACACCACTTCCAGCTTTAAATTTTTCATCTCAAGCTCTGATACCAATAGTGAATTTCTTACTGTATACTTCTTGAAGCATGAACAAAAAGGTGCATGTATATTGGCTTGCCAAAATGCTAATTAGTTTGTCACACAGCTCATCACTCATGCAACTTTAAGTACCTGTGATGATAACATCACCATTTAATTGAAGTTAACTAAAGATAGTTGATGTTGGATTTGCTAACATTTTAGAAAATTTATTGAGCTAAGGAACATTTTTTTCTTAGAAAAAAAAATTGGTTGTTCTGACTGGGGTTCGAACTTAGGTCTTCCAGAAGCATGCCAGGCATCTTAACCACTAGACCACCAAGGAGCTGACCAACTCTCCGAGTAAGTGACATATAAGCTTTCCTGTTTGATTCACCAGTGGTGCCACCTATTATCAGGAGTTGGGCAACCAAGCTGCCACATATTTGATGGTAGTAATATTTTGTCACTCACACTCACAGTGTTATATAATCTATTCAGTAATAAATTATCACAAGAAAAGTCCTGTAGACAAGGAACACTTGAAAAAATGAGTTGAAAAAAATTGGTTGAAACCAATTCTTTTCAACTCCTTTTTTCAAATGTTCCTTGTCTACAGGACTTTTCCAGTGATAATTTATTACTGAATTTTTTTCTTTGTCAAACCCAAACACCATACTGTGCAATGGCTATGATTTCTTAGGATGAAAGTTATGGAGACTATCAAGAGTTTACTCTTTTTCAGAGCTCATATACACTACTTGTCAAAAGTTAGGCATGGAGTAATATAATGTGCATATATCCAAATATATTTGGACTAACTGAATCAAATTTAACAGGAAGATATAAAGATAATATTGAGATGTCATTAAAATTGAAGTCAAAATGATTTACATATACTTTAAAACATACACAAAGGAGAAAAAGTACAGTAATACCCCGACTTATGCGAACTCGGAGTTACGCGGTTCTTGATTTTTTCGTTTGGCAACACTGCTGACCACTATCTTCAGTGTTTCTCTTGCTGTGATATGCATTGGATGTGTTTCGCGCGAACTCTACGTGCACGATTACGATTCTACGATCGACGAAAGTTAAGATTGTTTCGTTAAATGTTTTCTAAATCCTTAAAAAAAATGTCGTCCAAACAAAGTAAATCTGATTCTCCTGCACCTAGTAAGGAAAACAATATCTTTGGAATGTAAACTTAACATTATCAAGGATTTTGATAGCAGAATGAAAATTGGTGAATTGGCAAAAAAGTTTGAGCTACCGGAATCCACAGTAAGAACAATCATAAAAGATAAAGAAAGAATTCTCGATGCGGTGAAAAATGTCCAATCCTTGAACTGAAGCATAATTTGTAAACATCATGGTATTATTGCTGAGATGGAAACAATGCTGAAATTATGGTGTGATAATCAAGTAAAAGTGAAGAATTGTCCAGTCGATCAGAACACTGTGTGCTATCAAGCTAAGTTGATTTTTGAGAGGTTGAAAGAAGAAGCTGGGGAGGCGGGCAAAGATGAAAACTTTGTAGCTAGTAATGGTTGGTTCAACCAATTTAAAACTCGCTGTAATTGGCACAGCATCGCAGAGAGTGGAGAGGCGGCAAGTGCTGATAAAGAAGCTGCATCTTCTTTTCCTGAGATACTCAAGGCTACGATAGAAGAAGGTGACTATTGCAGTGAAACCGTATTTAACATGGATGAGACTGGCCTGTTCTGGAAGAAGATGGCTAAAAGAACTTTAATCACACGTGAAGAAAAAAACTTTCCAGGCTTTAAGGTTTCTAAAGACCAATTGACAGTGATAGTTGGCGGGAATGCAGCTGGTGACGGCAAGTTAAAACCTCTCTTAATTTATTGCTCTGAAAACCCAAGAGCCTTAAAATATACATCTAACATTAGCTTACCAGTGATTTGGAAGTCAAATCATAAAGCTTGGGTGACAGCTTCAGTTTTCGAGGACTGGTTTGGTTACCACTTCATACCCGAAGTCGAATGTTATTGCAAGTCTAAACAGATTCCATTTAAAGTGTTGCTTCTTATTGACAATGCACACATTGACATTTCCTGCCACCCTAATTGATTTTGACCCACGTGTGAAAGTTGTGTTTTTGCCTCCAAACACAACCAGCTTGCTTCAACTGATGGACCAGGGAGTCATCAAAACATTCAAGGCTTACTACACGAGGCATTTGTTTGCACATCTGAATGAAGCTATGAGGCAAAACAGTGAGATATCTGTTAAAGACTTTTGGAAACAATTCAATGTTTTAGATGCCATAAGAATCATTGGAAAATCTTGGGATGAAATTTCCAAAAAAACATTGAATGGTGTCTGGAAGAAACTTTGTCCATTTTTTTTCAAAAACGAGACAGAAACAACGCCAGAAACTGATCATGTTGCTCATGTGATAGAAGAAGTTGTTAATCTTGCCAGGCAATTAGATTTGGAAGTCAATGGTGATGATGTCAAGAGCTGTTGGATTCACATAGTCAGGAGCTGATAATCGATGAACTCATAGAGATGCGTGAGCAAAATGTCACTGAAGTATTCAACACTTCAGACTCAGTTCCACCAGAAAAGCACATGGCAATTGCAAACTTGACAGAAGGTCTCAGCTCAATTGAAAAGGGCTTAAAAATTTTAGAAAACATAGACTCCAACAAAGAATGCGTTATAGCTACAAAGCAAGGAATAAAAAAATTATTGGCTTGCTACGAAGAAATTCTGCGTGAAAAAAAGAAGGCATTGTGTCGTCAGATGAATTTGTTAGATTTCATGAAGCCATCGACATCGAAAAAACTTTTTTTACATAACTCATTTATTTTTTTAATATTTTGTATTAATATGTACTGTAATTTTATTAAATATGTTTCTTCTAAACCAGTGATTTTGTTAGTCCTTGGTCCCAATTAAACAAAATTTATATGTATTTATATGCAAAGTTGTACCCTGACTTACTCAAATCCGACTTAAGCGATTTTCGTCGGACCCACCTATCGCATAACTTCGGGGTATTACTGTACATAAAAAGGGTGGGTGGTGGTTTTGAATACAAAATGCATAGTGAATAGGGGATGTGTTGACTTCTAATGCTAATGCCCAGCCTGATGCCAGACAAAGAAAATGACTCATGCCCTCAATAAGATAATCCAGAGAATGGAAGACCAATAAATTTCACTGAGCAATAAGAGAAGTTTTGAGGTCTGGAGGGTTTGGGGAGAAGGTTAAAGGTCAGAAATATGTCTCCCCAGGGCATCCTATAAATATTCAATCTGGTTGAGATTAAGAGAGAATGCAGGCTACTCCATTTGTTGGATACCTTCTTCATAAAGATATCAGTATGTCAGTCTTGTTCTGTGTGGAAGGTATTATCATTCATTAGGAAGAAATCATTACCCACAATAGTCATGTCTTAGAGATCAAGGATCTCATCCCAATAGCTCAGAGCATTAACAGAACCTCTGTCAAACATGTGGTCAGTATGGCCATCCAGTAAAACCTGGCCACAGCCAAACCTCCACCACCAAATTCACTTCTCTCATTGATGTTGAACTGGTGGAAGATTCCCACCTCTCTTCAATCAATACATGTCTGCTGTCTGATTGTAAAGAAATTTTTTTTCTTTGTCAAACCCAAACACCATTACATTATTGTTCTGGAATTCAGACTATGTGCTCTTGACACCATTTCAAGTAAGCTGACCTGTGTCTAGTAGATAAAGGGATATTACAATAGATCAGCAGATGTACAGTGTAGCCTTATGAAGTCTTCTGGTCACATATACATATCTTCTTCTGGCTGCAATAAGGTTCAGATATAGAGAAGATGCTGTTGCTCTCCTGTTCTGTTGGGACAGTATTCCAATATAATGATCAGCTTTATGAATTGTAATCTTAAGATGCCCTTGAAAAAGTCTTCTGATAACTGTTTGGGCTGTTTGGAATTTCTCCCATAGTCTGATTGTAAAGAATTTTTTTTTCTTTGTCAATTTTGTCAAAATTTTTGTCAATTCTGCTATTGTAAGACTATGAGAATCCTTGATCTCCCATAGTCTTGCAATAACAGAATGATGGACATTAAAGAATATCACCATCTCCATGGACTGTTTGACCAGCTTTTAATGGCCTTTCATTTTTTTGAATTGTTTACATCTTCTTTGAAGCATCATGTTACAGTTTGTTATTCCAGACTGGCAATATAGAGTTACAATTTGAAATGATCAAGCATCAGTAAAAGTACTCCTTTTATAGCATATCTAGAATTTTCCCAAACTACACATTATATTACCTAGGTATGTTTAAAATATTCTATTTATCACTAATGATTATTTTTTTCACATTTTGATACAGCCTATGATGAGCAGTGTGCATAGAAGAGTGTTTTAAGGATTTTATTTACTACAACAACTGAAGTAAACCTGTTATCCATGGTTGTTCTTTTCAATGTTATAGAGTAGTTAACAGAGTGTCATCAAAACTTTTAATACTAAATCACAACTTCTGTTCAAGCTTTTCTAGCATCATGACTGTTTTACAAAAGTTGTATGCTGGAAGAAGTGCATGGTAATATAATTAGATGAAACAGATGAAAGAGAGAAACTTGATATTTAAATTACATAGTTGTATAAGTATACTTTTCTTCTTTTTGTAGTATGTATAGTTTGCACAAAATTTATGCCATCATTATACAGTTACAGCAAAGAAAAATTATGGTATAAAGAAAAATGTTTTATTTCTTAAATAATTAGAATTATATAAAAAAAAAAGGTTAGAATCCACTTTGTCAGCTCTTCAAGAGTTAATACCAAGTAGTGTACTTACTTTGGTCACAGATAGCAGTATAATCAGAATAACAACGCAGCATCTGACAATGGATAAATTGAAAGGAAAATAAAAGGTTGGGTAGTTTCACTTCTGTGTTCTGTTCTTCAATTATATCAAACTCAATCTAAACTATGGGTTAAATAGTGAGATCATAAGGACCACAAGAGCTGAGATGGTAGGGGAAGGGATCTAATGGCCAGCTAGTGCATACTGGCCCTCAAGATTAGAGGTGGGTAATACAGGGTGTTTCAAAACGGATGCAACCCTAAGTATAAGAGAGTAGAACTTATGTGCATGTACATTTTATACCATAATGTTAGTCAGTTGGCTTTACTGTACTCAAGGTTAACAGTCTTTAGCAGTTGAAATAACCTTGTCACACATTAGTCTCACTCAAACATTCCTTCCTTTGTGTTGTGTCAGCTATATCGTCTTCCAAAAATGAATGTATATTTATTGTTGAGATTTATTGTGTGTACAAATCTTACAAATGTGTGAGAGAGGAGTTTGAGTTGAAGTTTCCTCAGTCTGCAATTCCTAACAAGTTGACAATATCTCATTTGATTGATAAATTTCATGACACTGGGTTTGTACAGGATTGAAAGAGCCCAGGCCCGCCATCACTGTAACTGCCGAAGTTCTTGATGACGTGTCTCAGCGTTTAAATTGCTTACCCAGAAAATCTCTTAGAAAGTTATCTTCACAGGTTGGACTGTCACCAGCTACTGTTTTCAGAGTTACAAAGAAGTTAAATTGCTTACCCAGAAAATCTCTTAGAAAGTTATCTTCACAGGTTGGACTGTCACCAGCTACTGTTTTCAGAGTTACAAAGAAGTTAACATTTCATGCCTATTGCATTGGTGTCATTCATGAACTGAAAGGACCAGACCATGAAAAATGTTTCCGGTACTGTCGTTGGTTTCGTTCTTTTGTTGATGAAAATGGAATTGAGGTGTTGGACCATGTTTATTTCAATGATGAGGCTTGGTTTCACTTGGATGAGTATGTGAACAGTCAAAACAGTCAAATATGGAGCAGTGAAAACCCTCACTTTTCACGAATGACCATTACAAGCAAGGAAATTTGGTGTTTGTTGTGCAATTTCTCATCATCATGTGATAGCGCCTTTATTTTTTGGCTCAGCTGTAACTGGTGAAGTTTATCATGACCTCATCCAACAGTTTATTGCACTATTGGATGTGAATGAACAAGAGTATTGGTTTCAACAAGATGGCACGACCACCCATACTGCAAATGACACAAAGGACATGTTGCAGGAATTTATTGGTGATCATTCGTTTTCAAAAAATTTGTGGCCCCAAAGATTCCCAGATCTTACTCCTCCAGATTTTTTCCTTTGGGGATATCTCAAATGTGTAGTGTTTCAAAACAATCCTCATACACTTGAAGGCTAACATCAAAAGAGAGATTTTAAACATACAAAACACAACATAAGAAATACACATAAGAAAACAAGCATTATGAAAGGTGGCTGCAAATGCCATGAAACAGGTATGAACCTGCATCAAGGTTGCAGGAAATCACTTTCAGCATCTGTTGCAAAGATAGATATATGTCTAATTTGCATCTTTTAAAATTTGTCTTTTGTCAAGTTTAAATAGAAAAATACAATAGAGGGTTGCATTCTTTTTGAAACACCCTGTATGTAGCTAGCTAGCCACTTGGCCCTTAGAAGCATTTTGTGTGGCTTGCAAAACTTTCTGAGGAAACTATAAAACAATATATAAAATAAATCTGATTGTTCAGAAGTAATTATTTTCCTTCAAATATAATTTTTCAATGAATCTTGTTGTCATGTGGTGCAATGCAAACTCCAGTCTGTGCAAAATTGTAAAAACGATGATTCTAATGATCATCTTACTGCTAATACTTTCTAAGATCTCTCACTACTAAGGATCACTACAGATACCTATATATATACAATCCAGAGTTTTAATAATATATATTACTATTGTAAATTAAAGAACAAGGTTATACTTAAATTAATATTTATAAAATATATTTATATTATTAAAA
The DNA here is from genome assembly GCA_038380435.1 of Ryuthela nishihirai. Lineage (NCBI taxonomy): Eukaryota > Metazoa > Arthropoda > Arachnida > Araneae > Heptathelidae > Ryuthela > Ryuthela nishihirai. The sequence continues at coordinate 10,658,561 of JAWZYU010000009.1, read as the reverse complement.
TATGATTTTTTCACGTTTCGAAGTTATTAGAATGGCAAATCAGAAAGTTCAATCTCACCACCACCACCACACACAGGGCATAGCTTTGGGGGGAGGGTAAATCAGAGTTGGCAAAATTCAAAGCAACTTTATAAAATCCAGGTGAGTTGTGAAAATTTTGATTTTTTTTTGCAAAACTAAAGGGAGTTAGAAAAATTTATACAACTTGGCAAAATCGAGGCAATGTGGCAAAATCATGACAACTTGGCAAAATCTGGGGGAGTTGGCAAAATTAGGTGTGACTTGAGATGAGATGATAAAATTTCCAGTGAGATGTAAAAATAGGGATTTTTTTCTCTGAAATATGGGGAATTGGCAAAATTGAGCAACTTGGCAAAATCCAGCAGAGTTGGCAAATCTTTGGTAGCTGGCAAAATTCGGATGAGATGTAAAAACTAGGATTTTTTTCTGTAAAATTATGGCGTGTTGGCAAAAATCTATGGGAGTTGGCAAAATTCGAATCCACTTGGTAAAATACAGGCGAGTTTGAAAACTGGGATTGGTTTGTGAAATTAAGGAGAGTTGGCAAAATTGAGGAAACCTGGCAAAATCTTGGGGAGTTTTGAAGTGACATGGAAAATTTAGTAAAATTTTAAAAATTGGGATTGTTTTTATGAAATTAAGGAGAGTTGGGAAAATAGGGGCAATTTGGCAAAATACGGGGAGTTGGCAAAATTCGAAGTGACTTGGTAAAATTCAGGCAATATGTAAAAAGTGCGATTTTTTCTGTAAAATTATGGCAAATTGACAAAATTTAGGGGAGTTGGCAAAATTCAAAGCCACTTGGTAAAATACAGGCGAGTTGTGGAAATTGGGCTTTCTTTTGTGCAATTAATTAGAGCAAGTAGTGTGGCATGCTCCCAATCTATTGTTGCCATGTCAACAGACAACAATAGACTGGGAGCACATCACACTGCTTGCACATGCGTTCACTTTCTACGGACCCATAGTCTGCGAGGCTATTGAAATAATGACCTCGTCCATCCCCACCTGCAACCGAGACATTGGAATCACCCTTCGTGACATGTGGAAAGAATCTCTTTATCTAAACAGACCTAACATCACCACATAGCGTCACTTCACTGAAGACAGAGCGTTGTCATTGCTCCAAAAAGCTTCCGAGTTTTCTCCTAAAACTTTCAACATGCAAATAGTTTGAAGGTTAAATTTTAAAATTTTATTGCTCAATGACAGAGAATTTTAAGTTATTTTTAATTAATTTCTGAGCAAGAAGGTCCTTTTAATTGTGTATTTTTAAAGTATTAGATAAATAGAAAACCACACATAATTTTTTCCATTATTCAAATTATAAATGTTTTTAATTGCACATTAATATAGTTTTACAATTGGCAAATGAATTTTTTAATCATTAGGTTTTATTTCAGAAATCTTTACATTTATATAGCAGAAAAGAATATCTTACCTTTGTGACTGCTCTGAAATTATCTTTTGTTAGTCTGCCATTTCTGCTGGCAAATGCATTTTTTATTTTTTCCATCTGAATTTGTACATTTTCTGATGCTGGTGGTTGACCATTTGGAAAGTAAAATTTTGGAATATGGCTGGAATTTGATGGGGTAGTAAGCAGAGACTTGTTGGATTGTGGAGCACCTGACTGAATTGGATGGTAAGTTTCTTTCTCTTTGTAATGGCGAAGGTACTGCAAATAGATCAATATATAATACTATTAAAAACTTCCAAAACAAGTTACAGTTTCAAAAACAGGGAAATAATTAGAAAAATATCTGATACTATAGTATATTTCAAAACTGAACATTTTTATGAAGTCTAGATCGGCAAATTTTTTTATTAGAATAAATTTCCTACGTGCAATGATTGTGATGCTCAATCTTTTGCGAATTTTTTTATCTGTTTTATCCATTCAGTTTAAGTTATAATTCACCCAGATTTTAATTAATTTTTGTGGATTTCTAATTTTGCAGTACACTGAACATGGAGTTTCTATCATGTACACTGCATTTACCTAATTTCAACACGGATATATTAAACATCAATGATATACATTGCTTAAAAGATAGGATATACCTTTCCACAATCTTCTTGTCCACACACTGCATCGATAAAATGAGCAGACTAAAGTTCAAGGATGTCTAGCTTTCTCTTTTTTCTGGTTAATGTCATGTATATATCCCAATAACTCTGGGCAATCAGGGATCCTCTATCAAACACTTGGGAGGTTGGTGTGACCATTAATGTTGATTAAACTACCACCTCCATATTGGTTCTTTTCCCTGATTTTTGAGGTATTACACCATACCCCATATTCTCTCTAGACAAATGTTCAATGAGAATTAGTCTGTAAGCTGAATCTGTGAAAAGAAATCTCTTACTCTTCCTAGGTATCATGAATATCTTGCTGAGACCAATTCAGATAGGCTCTTTTGTTGGAGGGAGTTAAGATGATACACACCACTGATCACCTTGCACATGCTTCTAGAAATTATTCACTTCAAAATCTCCTTCCTATAAACAAAGCAAGCTTCAAAGCAAGTCAGGGAGCTGTCAGTGCTCTATGATATCTGGCAATTAAAGCCAAATATTAGTCATTTCGAGATGTTGTTGTGACTCATGTGGGACTTTGTACAGGTTTTCTAGCAACACCACCTGTATCCTGCAATTGCCTGCAGAGCTTATAGACCACTGTTTGACACTTTCAGCTGTCTAGTTACATAGTTTGGGATGAGCAGCCCCCATTCTTCCAATGGCACTCCATCTTAATGAGTCATCTAAATGACACCCTTTAGACATTTTAAATGAAATAGCAATCTCTAACTGGCAATTTATGGTCAAACAATGAAGCATACACACATTTGTGGAAAAAAGATAAAAGTGCACAAATTTGTTGTTAGAGACCACCTTTTCTACTGATGGTTCATTTGCAGCCTCTGAAAGGGTTTTACTACTGATTTACATATTCACAACATGCATAACTTTTGATATGCAATGTACATTGGAAAAATTAATTGTTGGCCAATGAGAAACTTTTTGAATGCTTAATTCTTTAGCTTAGAAATACCTCCTGGTGTACGCATTTAAGTACTCAGATTAGGCAATGGTGACAACTAAAGATAAGATTTGTTTTGAAAGAACTAGCTTTTAAATCTGATTAAGCTACATGAACAGCAATAATATTACATGGTTAATAATCCAAAATTAGTGAAAAATTAATTCAGCTTTACATATGAATACATTCTATTAATCATATAAACAGAAAGAAAAATCTGTTTCCTACATTCATAACACAAGGAAAGAAAGTATCTACTGCACTCAATATAGTGTACAATATGTGTATCAATTGAGTAATTATTGCAGTCAATAAAAAATAAAATTTTGATTAAAATTTCAACTATTATATACTATACTAATTATATATGTATATATGCCAATAATTTCTATGAAAAACTGTGTTTCATTTAGGGAAACATTCATTGGAATATGGAGTGCATTTGCTATTTTAGTGTCGAATAGACACGGTTCTTGATTGTTTCACTTTCCACACGGGACGCACGTTGCACAAAAAGCAACCATTGCATGTAACAAATATCGAATTCTACTTTTAATTTCATTATAAAGTTTCCCGCGCAAACAGGAAACCGTCACAATATAGTGAACCTATCTTATATATTATGGCAATTTTTGAACTTACTAATAGCTTTTATAGCTCATATAATACAAAACACTATTTTAATAGGGTTATCCTTGTAATCAGTAGTATTGTCAAGATTTTTGGAATATAGGGAAGATTAAAAAATGTTAATGTCATTGCTACTATAAATTGATTAATGATTTCTTTAAAATTTCTTCAAAGCAAGAGTTAGAGGGAAGATTACACATTTCACTTTCCTTCCTGGATTCTGAAACGTTATAATACTCTGAATAAACACGTTTTAATGATACATATTTCATTTGCAGTTTGTCTAAACTATGAAAGCTAAATAATGAAAAACTAAAAACTTGCTAAACTATGAAAACATTTGTAAGAGAAATTTTATGTAATTAAACTCCATGTAAAGAATAATTCCTATTAAATTTATTAAAATTTAAAATGTTTGTAAATATTTCTATAAAGTGAAATGTTTTATAATATAAAAAGTTTTATAACATAAAAACAATAACACTGAGAAAATATTTATACCCTTCTCTTTTAAACAAACTTCTTTCTTTGAAACACAGTTGATGAGATATCCCGATTGCCATATGTTTTGGAGTCCCGTGTGAGCTATTGCTGGGATTTCAGAAACATGGGTTGTAATCGATCAAACATATGGTATAACCCGGAAGGCCCAGTTTCGTCAGCAGTGATGGTCCCAGAAAGCACTTTTATTTGGTAGAGCACAGTAGATGAAGAACTCTTAAAACGTAATTCATTGGAACGGCTATGTTTTCTTCCTACCTTCTCTCAGTCTTTGAAAGGGAGGGAGTGGAAGACAGTCCTCTTCCTTTGAGACAGCTACTGATCCAAGGCTAGTGAAACTATACTCCACTACACTATCTGGCTAATAAAAGCATTTATCTTAGCACTATAAATCTTTGAAATAAAATTTCTGCAAAAGAATAAGTGGGTGATTGACTTTATAACACCCGCCCTCAAAAAAAGAGACAATGCTATTGTCATAGCTACTGTTAACCATAATATTAAATATGTAAATTTTAAATGTAAATAGGGCTCAGAATGAAATTTTTTGTAATATCCCATATTAAACACGCAAAGAAGTAAAATATTTGAAGCCTTATCAAAAATTAACCTAAAGACAATTAGACAAAACTGCTCTTTAAAAACACAATAGATGGCGCTAGTTTACGCAGCATACAGTTAGAAGAAATTTTACTTCATTAGCTTGCTATCCGACGCCGACACTTCCTGGAAGCACTGAACATTCTTTTAAGCTCACCTCATGAGAAGCTTCGACGTATCTTTGCCAACTGGACGGCAAGCAAACTGCGAGTGGACCAAGCAGGACGGCAGTGAAGTGAAGGCAAGCTGTAAGGACTAGCAGCAAAAGGCGGCACAACAATGTCATACCAAGCCTATCAATGTGGACGCAATGGGGTCATCTCCAGAGCATGAGTACATCTACTGCTGCCCGGCGTTTCGTTGCCATGGTAACGGCCATACGGATTCGTGAGCGAAGATTCTCTGATTATATTCATGTTCGTTCTACTTTATAAGCTGCATTTTCTTTTGATGTTATAGCTAATAGGCGAAAAATTTCGTCGTCATTAGAGAAAATGCTATCTCATATTCATTACGTTATCTCATGAAAGAAAAACAAGACTTCTGTCCCACATGAATATGATCGAGAAGTATCATTCATAATTTGATCTCATCAGATAAACAATAAACGGAACGGAACGAGGTAGAATAAATGACTTCTCTGCAAATTATGCATAATACATGTTTACTGTTTTAAGAGGCGTATCCCCATATTGCAAGCAAGAAAAGCAATCACCGTGACCCAGAGTACAAGGGAGCCCACAATAATGTACAATTCTTTGCACTTTCCTATTAGTCTTCGACAGAAATAATAACAATGAAAAAGTGATAAATTATTTGCCATTTTATGAATTTTAACGCAGTGGTTATCAACCTGGAAGACCTATTTCAGGGGAGAGAATGGGGTGACTCAGTCAGTAAAGTTCTTGGTAACAACCTGATGCCCTTCTCAGGTTTGAGTTTCTATTGTGCCTGCATTAAGATTTTTTCCGCTCACCTTCTCTCTGCCCTCGACGTGAAAGAGGACACGAATAGGTTTACAAAATCCTTTATCCGTGGGATGGGGCATAAATCATGTCTCGTGCAGGAGAGCCATACCCTGTGCATGTTAAAGAACACCTTGGATGGCATTGACGAAAAGTTCGATTTATTTCCTAACAGCTCTCGATTGAATTTTCTTCTCCTACCAACTCCGATCCCTTGGGGTCAATGTAAATAATTTATATAATTTATTGTCTACTGAAAAAAAAACGGTACTCAGAGGTAGAGCAACCCAACTTTATCTTATTTAGTGAAATAATGAGTTGGCATCACTATTAAGAAAAAAGTCGATTTGTGTTTCTATTATCTCAATTCGTTTCATTGGTACTTAGATCAAATGGAATGTGCTGCAGATAATATCTATTTCAGGGCTGAGCTACCAAAATTTAACAAAGAGCCATTAAAGAACTAAATTTTGAAAAAAAATTATCTATAAACGAAAACAAATGAGTAATGAATTGGAAAAAAAAACTTGAAATTTTAAACAATCAAGAAAATATCTTTTTATTATATGCATTATGTTACATACTTTATCACATATACCTTGTCTTTATACTTATGTAATATAGGTCAGGATCTAAAAAAAATCAAGGAGAGGGCAAGAAACAAAATCGAGCCGGAAAAATGTAAAAAGGTGGGGGGGGGGGGGGGGGGGCAAGCGATTGGATTTTTTAATGCAGTATAACATTTCCCCCTCCGTTTTACAGTTATTTAAAGAATTTCTTGAAAAATGCATGAAAGATAAAAAAAGATTAAAAATATTTTGCCTCTATTACCTATTTACTAGCATTCTGAAAAGGGGAAAGGGGGCGAGGCCCCCTTGCCCCCCCCTGATCTGGCCTTAATATCATATATACCTTGTCTTTACATACAAAAAAAAATGCAAGAGTTACTCCTCCCTGATCTATTGGTCGAATCTTTGGTGTAAAATTTCAGTGGCAATATCCAATATTTATTAAAAAGTTCTGCTTCAATCTTTGAATCACTAAGGTATTTATCTGATTATATTTCAGAATCGAACTTTTTTTTTCTTCTGGGAATGCACACTTCTGTAATGCTCTTGCCAGTGCTGGATCTTGGCCTGGGGAACGGAAGGAAGTATCCTTGACCGTTTCGCCTCGGCCAAGATATTTTACAGATATTTTGCAAATGCCAGTGCCATTTTGCAAATGCCCCTCCTCTTCCTAGTTTTTTTTTCTAGATCTGATTCTATGCTGTGTAATACTTAACAATGAATCGTCATTACAACCGAGATGTACACGGCGTGGCTTTGTTTATAACTGACTCGTGACTATTCAGAGAAGTCATGCAGCACACTCTACAGACACACTTCCCAAGAGCCCGTTTTATCCAATCATAAACTATATAATAGAGATCCTAGTAGGACTGCTCTAAGTATGGTGACGACCTTATGGAAAATACAGTTAAAGAGCTTCCTCACCTGCGCAAAAGAAAAATAATTCCTGGCAAGAACGTATAGAAAAATTTATTTAGAAGTTCTCGTGACATCCGCAATCGGGATAGGTCATTAGGACTTTTTGGGATGTTCTCTCGGTCACCCCGAAAAGGACAGAATTAATCTCAGAGGGTGGGCGGAGAGAAATATTTCTGTTATCTTGGGTTTCCTTGCTATGTTTTTTTTGGGGGGGTGGGGGGTGTCATGTCACTCGAATTTTATATTTAATTATTTATTGTATATTTTTGTATATATTTTTATGTGTTCTTTGAAATGTTTGTGCTGGGATGACTCACTGTTGTTGTTGTTTTCGGGTCTGAAGCCTGTTGCTTGTGGAAAGAATCAATGCCAGAAGTTGTTTGTGCTGTATGACTAACTAGCCTGCAGCATGAAGTACGCGCATGAGGCTAGGGGAAAGATTTGAAAACTTTAGTCTGTGCGTTAGCTGTCAAGCGAAGAGGTCGCGTTGACACCCGTCTAAAGGACTCTGCCTTTCTCAAATTAATCCTTGAAGTCAGGGTGCAATTCCAAGAGGGAATCCAGATTCTTGGAGAATCTTATCTTTTATTCTTGTGGTTCAGGAGGAGCCACAGTGTAGGCAAAGGAAAATCCTTTCGCCAAGTTTTGAGGTCTGTAAAATGAGAAATTGCAGAGTGTGCAATTCTCCACCTCATTATAGTAATATTTGCAGTAGCAAAGCAGCAAAGGCTCACGGAGTTGAGTGGTGAATTTGATAGTAGTGTTGTGGATTCAGAAAGAACCACAGTGTGAAACAGCAAAGGCCCACGGAGTGGAGTTCATTCCCAGAAGGTAGCTGTATATAGTGTGAATAAAAATTGTGTCATCCCTATATAACTCTCGTGCAGTAATTGATGGACCATTGTTATTCTTCATTCAACGCAGTAAGGTTGAGGCATACAGTGGCACGGGCATAAAAACCCGCGAATCTGTTATTTTCACCGAAGCGAATTAAGCAGTAATCATCGTCGTCTCTCTCCTGTTCGGATTGGGTCATCACATCTGTCATAGTTGGACAGGATCCGAACCCCCGGTCACTACAAAGGGGGGGGGGGGGTTGCCTAATCAATAGCGCTCCAGGCTCGTAATTTGCAATTTCAAGATTCTAGTTCCTACTCGAATGTGTCATGGTTGAGATTTTCTCCGCTAACACCACCCTGCCCTCAGTCGGAAAACGGACATCAATGGGCTTTGAAAGGCCAGCGTCCCTTGGATGAGAAGTTAAAACGTGGCTCCTAGGGCACGGAGCTATACCCTATGAACATTAAGGAACATGCTGGATGACCTGTATCCTAATTCAGCCTCTCCCATCCAGAGTGTCTCTTTCCTCAAACCTCAGCCCACAGGATTTTTTGTGTCCTGGTCATTTAGTCCTTTGTAAGATAAAAAACTTAGCCTCTCAGAGGTAAAAACAAAAACAAATCAACCCCATCTTTTGCGCACATAATTACATAATTACTCTCTCTAGCGGTGGCTTGCACTAAGAATAATCCATGACAAATAAGTGTTCGGCAGCTCAGTTTTCCAATGGTATATTGCCACAAACTGATGAATGAGAAAACGGTCTTAACAGTTTGGCGCTCCTTGATTACCAGCGCTTTGATGCATTCTCTGTACCAGGTATCACAGTGTCCTAATAAAATTCAACAGGGTCACATTTGTATTCCGAAGTTTTTAATTTTATTTTTTTTTCTTAGTCTTTTTCATGGAAAGGAAAAGCTAAGGCGTCTAATGAGAGCCCAAAGCACTTAAATATTTTGGACCCCCCCCCAAAAAAGGTTAATAACTCTTTGCTAATTTGGAGTTCTGCATGCAGGCAACATGATCAAACCAGTCTCCTTACATAAGATGCTGCCGAAAGGTAGTTGCTGACTATGTCTAACCTTATTTTTACATATATACAGGTACTGGACAGAAAAATGGGAACAGTTTCATGTTATCTCCATAGAAAATCACATTCAGAACACAATAACTTCTTCAATATACATAATTTTTAATGAAAAATATGTCATCATAATTAAATCGATCAAAATCTCGATTTTAAACAATATTTGTTCAATATTCAAAGAGTTATGAAAGCTGGAATAGTTAACAGGCTACAAAAAAATTTACCCCAAAATATAATTTGCATTAAACAGGTTAAAAGATCAGATAACATTGTAACTCCAGCAGAGTAATTGTTCTGAAATTTTAATTACATTTTGCACTCAATATCTTTTACTCTGTTAAATATTCCAGCTTTCATAACTGTTTGAGTATTGAAAAAATATTGTTTAAAATCGTGATTTAGATCGATATGACTGAGGTGTTTAATTTTTCTTTAGAATATTTTTCATTAAAAATCATATTGAAGAAGTTATTGAGTTTTGAATGTGATTTTTTATTGAGATAAAATGGAACTGTTTCCATTTTTCTGTCCAGTACCCGTACTTGAACAATCTAATACCCAAGATACTGCGTAAGATCCAAAATCCAAAACATCAATTTCTCTGTTATCTTACTTCCAGCAAACTTTAGACGAGGAAACTTTAGAAATGACCAAACTGTTACATAATCTAATTTTAGTTTTTAGTTATAGCTGCTTGTTTTTCCATAATTTAAACAGATTCTTAAAAGTCCTTTAAATAAAAAGGTAGTAATTCCTATTCTTCCATTTTTTTCATGTGGCATTTATCTGTTACACAACATCCAAGATATTAAATGAGAAATTTGTTCAAGAACACATCCGTTCAATAGAACTGAAGCACTAATTGTGAAATGGCAACCCAACTTTGAGGGCTTGAACAACATATATATTTAAAGGTGGTCCCCGAAAATCACGGATTCAATCATGTCAACCTGCCTGCATTAGATTCAAACATGAGATCCATTCCTTCAATTAGAATATTCTGGTTATGCCACTCCACTTGCCTGACCAATTTTCATTCCTAGTAGTAGGCGGACAATGAGAGTTCTGGACTAGTGGCAGGTCAATGTTAATCCTATGAGACCTGCCACCCATGTGTTTCAAGCTGGTGGCGGGTCATTATCAAGCACATTGTTCAGAATTCTCACTGTTTTTAAGACTGAAGTCGGACAATGGTGAATAAAATACCTCCCTCTAGTGATGTAATAATCTGAAATTATATTATTCAGTTAAATTGCAGATAATTCACTCGTAATTTCCACCGACGTCCATCTTGGTTTCTACAAAGCCCGAAATTTTTTCGAGTCCACCATTTAGAAACCTGACGTCACCACAAACTCCCGCGATTTTGCCGTTAGTCCACCATCTTGGTTTCTAACCTCATCCGAAATTACTAAGCAAAGACTCTGCCATCTTGGTTCCTGATGTAATAATTAAATGCTTATCAAAAGTTCCACTCCCCTTTATTAAACCTCCCCTATCAAAACTGTCTCCCCCTCATTAATTAACCTGTTATCAAAAGTCCCTTTCCCCTTTATTAAAAAAGAACCCCCTATTTTCCTCTGATTCCATCATTTTGACATCCCCTGTGGTTGTGTCATCCTCCTACAGCGTGAAGTCTGCCATGTTGAATGGCGATGACACCTATTAGAAGTTCTACCTTTTACAATATTTTTACCCAATAGCATTTTTTCTTTTCGTTTCTGTGGGACAGTCTTTTATTCCAGTTTCTGCGGGATAGTCCTACTTCTAGTATAAATCCGACATCCATCAGTCAAATTCCTCATTCTATTGTCAGACGTTGACAGTGACGGTTCTCTGCTGATACGTCCGTGTGATTTTTTCAACTGCTAGAAGTCAATAGCGACAGTTCTCGACATCCGCGTGTAGTATAAAATCATCTATTTTACAACTCACTGTTTTATAATGTATCCATGTGATATATGTGAGAAGGCTTTCCTTCATCAGACCCATCTCATTCGTCATAAGAGAAATCATGATGGAAATAACCTGTTTAAGTGCTCTCAATGCGAATCGACATTCCAAGGAGAGATAACGTCCGACGTCACAAGTTATCCCACACCTCCAGGAAAACCTACAAATGCGAAGAATGTGCAATGGAGTTTGGGAGAAAAGACAGTCTTTTACGACATCAAAGAAAGCCCCACAATAATAAGCGAAAACGTTCTGAAGACGAAAGGATTCCCCAGAAGAAACAAAAACCAGACCTTGAAGACCCCTGCCAGTTTACAGAAGAAATGAAACGGACCCTGTCAACACATAAGCTGATGACAACTGAAGAAACATCTGTTGACCTCACCTTTTTCCTTGAATCCTCGCGGGAGTCACTCCTAACTCATCTGAAAGAAGAATTGGCAACGAAAGGTAGCATTAAATGGTACCTTGCCGTGCAAGTGCGCTTCAGGCAAAAAGTCTCCCCTTCTACCTACGAAAACTGCACCCCATTTTTCCGAATTAACTGTGTCACAAGTCTTCCTACATCATTCCTAAACAGAGAACTGGATTCAGCGTGCAAGAAAATCAAGACTTCATTTGAAGAATTTGAAGGAGCACATAGTGGATGGACACTGGATGCTGTACTCCACGCTGAAATGAACATTGGAAAATATATCCCTCTTTCAGGGTCTAGTTATATCCCTACTCCAAGAGAATTACTGTTAAAACACGCTATTGTCAATGTATGTAATTCTGACCAAAAATGTTTCGTCTGGTCTGTTTTAGCCTCTTTGTATCCTGCCACAGATAATCCACAACGCCTTAACAACTATATACATTTCGAAGAAAAATTAAACACATCTGGCTTAATTTTCCGTGTTAAATAAATCAAATATCTAAATTCGAAAAAATGAACAATATTTCTGTTAATGTTTTTGGATATGAGAAAGAGGTGTTCCCACTCTACATCACACCATTCAGATTTAAAGCGCATACAAATCTCCTTCTGTTATCGGATGATGAAAAGCAGCATTATTGCTCCATTAAGAATATGAGTAGACTTCTCAGTCCTCTCACTAAACATAAATGCCAGGCTTTCTACTGTGATTACTGCGTTCACCGTTTCACAAATGAATCACTCTTGAAGGATCATATTCCGTATTGTCGAGAACATGGACCCCAGAGAGTAGAATTTCCAACTGAAGAGCAGAAATGGTTGAAATTCACAAATTTCAGCAGCCCGTTCCATACGTGATTTATGCCGACTTTGAATCATTCCTAGTGAAAGTGGACACATGTATGCCTAACCCTGAAAAATCTCACACCACTATCACGGCAAATCATGAACCCTGTGGATTTGCATATCTTGTTGTTGGACCTGACGGCTGCAGCTATAAACCTCCAGTAGCTTATAGAGGTCCTAATGTAGTAAAAGAATTTTTAGAACGTTTGCTTAAAGAAGAAGAAAACATCAAAAATTTACTGTCGATGATAAAGCCAATGCAACTCTCGAATCATGAAGAGAAACTGTTTCACAACGCTACTGACTGTCATATTTGTAAGCGTGCCCTAGGAGCAGATCGTGTGAGAGATCACGATCATATAACAAGTAGATTCCGAGGAGCGGCCCATAATTCCTGTAATCTGAACTTTAAGTTAACCAATAGGATTCCAGTTATCTTTCACAACCTAAAAGGATATGACAGCCACCTTATTATGCAAGGAATCGGCAGATTCAAAAATAAGAAGATTAATTGCATTCCCAATAACATGGAAACATACATAGCCTTCTCCCTGGGGACATTACATTTTATAGACTCCTATCAGTTTTTAAGCACATCTCTTGAGAAGCTAGTAAATAATTTATCACCAGATGAGTTCCATATTTTAAAGGACCACGTTGAAACTGAATGGCTACACATGGTTTTAAGAAAAGGAGTTTACCTTTATGATTATATCAACAACAGTGAAAAGTTTGAAGAAACAGTATTACCACCACGTGAAGCATTTTACAACCAACTCACAGAAGAAGCGCTAGGGGAAGAAGTCTACATCCATGCAATAAGAGTATGGAATGCATTCAACATAAAAAATCTAGGCCAGTGTCATGACTTGTACCTGAAGACTGATGTGCTCCTCTTAGCTGATGTTTTCGAAAGTTTCAGAAAACTATGCATCAGATACTATGAAATCGACCCCTGTCATGTTTACACAGCTCCTGGATTAGCCTGGCAAGCATGCTTAAAAATGACAAATGTAAATCTTGAGTTGATAACTGACCCTACAATGTACCTTTTCCTGAAAAAAGGCATACGAGGGGGAATTTCTGTGATATGCAATCGTTTTAGTACTGCAAACAACAAGTATTTGGACACCTATGATCCTCAGTTACACTCTAAATACATTATGTACTATGATGCCAACAATCTTTATGGATGGGCAATGTCACAATGTCTCCCTCAAATCGATTTTCAATGGCTTAATAAAGAAGAAATAGCAGATCTAGATATTACAACAGTTGCTGATGATTCGAATAAAGGGTACATATTGGAAGTTGATTTAGATTATCCAGTTTCTCTGCACGAGAAGCATAATGATTATCCACTAGACCCTGAGAAACTTCAGATTACCAGCAGCATGCTATCACCATATTGTCAAGAGGTTGCCCAAAGCCTTGGAATAAGTACAAGTCAATCAGTCGTGAAATTAGCCCCAAATCTAAATTCTAAGGAAAAATATGTCCTTCATTATCGAAATCTCAAACAATATTTAGCCTTCGGTATGCAGCTGAAGATAATACATCGCGTTTTAGAATTTAATCAGTCTTGCTGGCTAAAACCATATATAGAATTTAATACGAATCAGCGGAGGAAAGCTAGAAACGACTTCGAGAAGGACTTCTTCAAACTGATGAATAATGCTGTGTTTGGAAAAACGATGGAAAATTTGAGAAATCGAGTGAAAATTGAATTGACGCAGAACCCGAAGAGAGTATGTAAACTTGTAGCATCACCTGCTTCTCACGCTTTTCGTGTTTTTGACAACGACCTCGCATGTGTACAATCAAAGCAAACTAAATTGAAACTCAACAGGCCTATTTATGCTGGATTCAGTATTCTAGATATTAGTAAACTATTGATGTATAGCTTTCATTATGACTATATTAGTCCAAAATATGGAGAAAAAGCTAAATTATTGTTCACTGATACAGATTCACTGTGCTACGACTTCAAACCGAGGACGAGTATGCTGATATGAAAGCCGATATAGATCATTTTGATACGTCCGACTATCACATAGACCATGTTTTGCGTAGTACACATAATAAAAAGGTACTAGGTAAAATGAAAGATGAACTTTCAGGAGTACCTATCAAACAATTTGCAGGTCTTCGTTCTAAAATGTATTCTCTTCTGAGTTTACATGAGGAGAAGAAGACGGGGGATGGAGTCTCCAAATACATCGTAAAAAGAACCCTTCGCCACAAGGATTACAGAGACTGGTTGATAAACAAATCACCTTGTCGAGTAGATTTGACAAGGATTCAAAGTAGCAACCATGATCTTCATACAGTGAAAGGTGTAAATCTTGGTCTGTCCCCATTTGATGATAAAAGATATATTTTAGAAAATGGTTATGACACCCTTTCGTACGGTCACTATAAAACAATGAAAAAATATAACAGAAAAAAAACGAATATTTTGTTAAATGTCTGATTTTTAATATGTTTCAGCTATAAGTTAATATGTATAAAAAATGTGATGATTTTATCTGAATGTATGTATAATCTTTTTGTATAACCCCTGTATATGTAAAAAATATCACATGTAATTACCATATGTAGACTGCTATATGTAAAACCATTTCCTCTGTTAACTGCATTTTTGTAAGCAGGCTGTAAAGTATATCTGTAGTCAATGCAAAAAAAAAGCATCATTGTGAAATGTATAAATAAAATTGCAAACCAATGGAAATCATTACTTGTATAAAATATTGTGTGAAACCTATGCATTGTCATTGTATCTCCCAATACTTTGATATCAATAAAAAATTTTAAAATGTAATATACTTGTGTTGTCTGAATTACTAACAAGTTGGGGAGGTAAACAACGTTATCGCAACTTCTAAAGTGACTCTCCCGTGACGCTCCCGGAAAGCTCATGCTCCAGAATCATTTTCACAGGCTGTAACATGCTTGCGGAATCACCTCACTCATTGGGAAAAAAGCCTTAAATACATCCATTTATGGGATTACACTTATAATAAAAGGTCGGTAATTCTCTTAATTTTCATGGTTTATCAAATATTAATTATAATTTTACGATGTAGAGACATTCTCAAGTAGTAAGAAGTGATGAAAACATAAGATTTCCTTTCAAAGTTGTCGGGAGATGCTTGCTTGCTCAGTAGTAGACCATTACGCTACCCAGATCGAGCCACCTCGAAATCAAAGTTTTTCTTTTTTTAAAGCAATCACCTCTCAAAAGTGGTAGGACTTTAATAAATTCGTCGGAAACTGTGTTCATGAGAAATTTATTAGCACGGGATGAAATTCTAATTTTTACATTGCAGAGGCGGAAACTATCGCTATGTAAAGTTTTACAGAGAAATAATCGAAATTATTGTATCAGCCATTTGGCAATGAAGGAATTTATCAAGTGTTTTAGAGCAGATTTTACTGAATATTAATACTTTTCAATAATAACATACAGGGAAAATGATAATTTCTCTACATTATATAATAGACTAAAGGTGAATTTTATATACTTTTCCTATGAGTAAGAAAAAAAAATTCAAATGTCATACTATTATTCGAATTACAAGTTAATAATTGTTTTACTATGGAATGTTTCCATGACAAAAAAAGGAATAATGTTTTTTCCTAAATCCATAGAAAATTAAAGGGATTTCACCATATAATTTAAGTGATTTAAATAAAAAAGAGAAAATTCTCTAAAAAATGAGATTTTTTTAAATTCATCATCATCCTCAAGCAACCATGGGCTACGGAGGTCCAACCAGACCGTGCAATTTAGTTCTCCAAGCAAGTCTATCCTGAGCTGCATCTACTGCATCTGGCCACTGCACACCAATTCTAACAAGGTCCTGTTTGACATTGTCTGCCCACCGCATCCTAGGTCTCCCCTTCTTTCTGAGGCCTTTAGGCACACTGTTCATAACCCTATTCGCCAATCTATAATTATTCATACGGGCAACATGGCCAAACCAACGGAGTCTCTCTCTGCACAATATGCTGCTTAAAGGAGGTTGCAAACTCCTTCGCCTAATCTCATCATTAGTTACAAAGTTGAACCACCTAATGCCCAAGATACTGCGTAAGCATCTGGAATCAAAAGCATCTAGTTTCCTGTTATCTTGTTTACAAAGTGTCCAAGTTTCACTACCATAACTAACCCTAGAAAGAACCAAACTATTATACAGTCTAATTTTAGCCTTTAGGTGTATACGCCTATTTCTCCACACTCTCCATAGGTTCTTAAAAGTCCCGGCAGCAATCCCTATTCGTCTGTTAATCTCATGCTGCACATCACAATTATCTGTTACATAGCTCCCAAGATAATTAAACTGTGATACCTGCTCAAGACTGCAACCATTCAGATTAACTGAATCACAGCCTGCCTGACCAATTTTCATCACTTTAGTTTTCTCTCTGTTTATAACCAAACCTACTCTACTACCAGTCTAATCAACAGCTCGAATGAAAGAGTTCATCTCATCAACATCATTTGCCAAAAGGGCTAAATCATCAGCATAATCTAAATCAGAAATTTTTGTATCTCCAGCCCATTTAAGGCCAAAATCTTTCCCTTGAAGTGAATTTCGCATAACATAATCAATAACCAAGCTAAAGAGAAAAGGAGGCAAAATGCACCCTTGTCGAACACCAGAAGTAATGCTAAACCAATTGCTACAAGCCTTACCAACTCTCACACACGACTCAGTGTTATTATAGATAGCTTTCATTATGTTAACTAACTTGTATGGTATACCATATGATCTCACAATCAACCACAAATTATGACGATCAACAGAGTCGAAAGCCTTTTTGAAATCAACAAAGCTAGCAATCAAAGGTTTCTGAAACTCTAAACATTTTCACTAATTTCAGCTGTTTAATATCAAGAAATATAGGTAATTTCCTAAAAAACCTGATTTGTAATGACTGAGATAAAAATAATATTCCGACATCAGGCATCTATAAGCATTCTAAACAAATACCCATCCTTGGTGTAACGGAAGAGAGCAAGTTCAAATCCCCTCATGGGAACTATTTTTTTAAAAATATGAAACGTGTGTAAAAATAGTACATATATGAAACACTAGATGGCGCCACAGTTAGATTTACTATGAGTCCTTGCTGGAATTCGAAATGGCGGATGGAATGATAACTTGAGGCCTTTGCTCAGAGTGCCACCTAGTGGGATTTTCGAGTAGTGTAGTCGCAGCATACCAGTCTCCACCAGGTGCTTTCATGACCACGCCTACCGGAAGTGGGGGGCTTTTAATTAATTAATTATCAATATTAATTATGAATATTAATAAGGGGGCGTGGTCGTCGACGTCATAGGTGCGTGACCGGGAGTAACATCATATGTCGTGACCGGAAGGAGCGTGGTCGGCGACGTCATAGGGGGGAAAGCATTGTGCAAGGGGGAGGGGCTATTCTGGGGCTACACTAGTCGAAAATCCCGCTAGGTGGCGCTCCGAGCACAGACCTCAAGTTATCATTCCATCCGCCATTTCGAATAATCTTATAAACAAATTAACTACAATCATACATAAGTCATTAACCTTTTTATACAGAGTATACAATATCAGCTCTGTCTGTTCTATTAAAATACTACCTCTTCACTTTGTTTACCATGTCACTTGAATACCTTCAGACGTAAACAAACTCTCGTCCTTTGCTAGTTCACTAAATTTTATTACTAACAACAGAATAGAAACACCGCGCACACACTAATAAATATACTAATTATTTTCACTTAACGTGCACTGACTCATACTATCTGATTAATTTAGCCAACGATCTTCGTTGGCTAAATTTAATCTCACGTAGAAGCACACACAAGTGTTCAAGTCACGTTAAGTCATGAAGTCACTGTTGCTCGTTCATCTGTCGTAACAGTATTCACCGGGGAAGTTGTTAAAAAGACGAAAGAGGACCACTTCAAATTTAGCACTGTATGTCTTCGGAAGTAACAGTCTTCCCAGTTTTAGCAAAGAGAAACAAGCTTAAGCACGTGTATCCGCAAAAATGCATATTCAACGATGTTTTTGATGTAAAAGAAAATGTTTGTTTCTTTTTGCTACTTCAGTCTAAATTTAACAAATCTGCATAGGCCACTTCATCAGTGGAGTTCTAGTTCATTCATCTACGTTTGAATCTGACAGGAAGTGAAACGATAAACAAATGGTAAAGTATTTCCGTCCAGGAGGAGAGTTGGAGATTTAAGTGCTAATTTCTGCTTGGGAGTGGGAGGCAAAGGTGACCTTGGAGAGGTGAGTTGCGATGTAGCCGAGGTGAGTTGTGAAGCATGTGACACCTTAACAGAGAGTGGAAGACGTTGAGAGATGTGAGGATAATGATGGGACAGCCAGAGATGTGAGGATAATGATGTGACTGCGAGAGGAATAAACATGGTCTTTAGCAGGGGGGGGGGGGACTGGAACTGCTACATCAGGGGACCCAAATTGTAACAAAAAAATTCGATTTTTTGTAAAATTTGAATATTTATTCTGTTAAGAGTTCGTATTTACAGCTTAAAATAGTGTTTCTCTGTTCCGTGCAGTGGCGGTCCCAGTAACCACATTTTGGGGGTGAGGTCTGTTGGCAACTCTCAAAAACGGATTTCTTTCATTCTTCTTTTGGCCTTTAAGTGAGGGGGAAAGAGGATCCCCCTCCCCTGAGACGGTCACTGATTCCGTGGAACTTCTGCCAATCTTGCCGATAATTTTCTTCGTGGAAGGTATTATCGGTCTTCAGTCCACATCATTAACAGTGACTCCAGCAGTTTTTGAGTCATTGTGGAACGCAGACCATTGGTTTATGATTTAAAGCAATGAAAGCGTTCTTTCAAAAGTTTACTTGCGTGCAGGCCAGTGTTAATATGAGTTTGTATGCAATATAAAAATTTCTTGTATGCGACAGAATGAAAGTCATCGTCATCGTGTTAAATAATAGCGGTGATTACGGGTGGGCGAATACGTCTGACGTCATCGGTAGAGAAATTAACAATTTCCCCATGGTTCCGCGGCTACTTGACCGATCGGTCCCGAATTTAGTGGGATGATCCAGCGTAGCTCTCACCCTATTTGTGTGACAGATCGAATTCCTCGCTGCCGTAGGTCGGAAGTGATCCCTCAAAAGGGGTCCGAGATTTCTGGAATGATTTAGAATTTCCGTTTCGCGCCAAACGTTTGGCGTGGGTATTACTAGTATTTATATAGTATTAGTATACTATATTTTACTATATTTTATTACTAGTATTTATAGAGTACTAGAAAAGCACTTGAGCACGAACGTGTGATTAACATGTTATGTGTTTTGTCTTCATGGTTTAAGATCTCTCGTAAGCAACACTGATGACATACTTCCGTTACTTGTAACATCCGACGCGATGATTAATGTATGTGTAAAAAGTAGAATTATTATTATTATTAAAAAAAAATTCTTGCTCCTATGAGAGTCCTATAGAACTCCTAGTGCCCTTGGCAGTTCGCGCCTTGTCAGTGGCGATATTCTCGGACCAGCTACGGTAATACGATTTAAGATTTTTTCCGTCTGAAAAGTATTATTTTAAATTGATTAGTGAACTTGATTATTAATTAACTCTATTAATTAATAGTCCAATTACCTCTGGTATATGAACAGTGAAAATTCAAACTTATGGAAGTTTCGGTAAATGCGAATAGTAATACAAATTTTACTAATATCTATCACACCAAAAAAAAAGTGTCTTATATTTCTTGAAACAAAAAATGTTGGATTTCGCCCCCCTTCTCCTCTAGGGAGTAGGAGGCTAATTAGTGCTGCCAATGCAAATGCCATCACTCCACTATCTAAATAAGGGTAGGGTTGGTTCAGTCTGTAGCGTGCCAGTCTCGTAATCTGTAGTTCCAGTTTCGAGTCCCACCTTGGCCAGTGTTGAGATTTATCTCCGCTAAACCTCCACAGTGCCTTTGGTCAGTAGGGGACATCGATGGACTTGGAACAGGAAGCCGTCCGTCGGATGAAACGTCAAGCTTTCATTCCGCGTGCAAAGAGAACCACACCCTGTGCGCGTTAAAGAACACGCTGGGATGGCCTTGACGGGAGGCTTCCATCAGTCTCCTAACAGCTGTCCAGTGAGCCCCCCCCCCCCTCTCCCAACGTCTCTGAATTCTGGTGGGGGGGGGGGCAGTTCTTGTTATCCAATTGTGTGTAAAAGAAAAAGTACCTCTCAGAGGTAAAACAAAGAAAGCGAGCAAATAAAAATTCCATTTATTCCTGAATTACGTCCTCAACTAACAAATAGAATTCTGGGCTTCAGTACCGTTATTTCTAAGCAGGCCTCGCGTTCGAAAGAGGATCGGGGAGAGAAAGATATCTGAATCAAATGCAGATCCTGTCCCAGAAAGAACCGTCTTAATTACAAAAGGTTAATGTTTTGTAGGATTCTTTACATATAGCCCAATCTGGCCCAACCCATCTGGCTCATTTGCTTTACCGAGTCTACAACTGCCACGATCGTTAAACCGTATTAAACATGAACTGACGCTAATCACGTTTAAAAAATATTTGCACAAAAGATAGTTTCATACATATTGTTTTTTTCAAATTATTACAGCATCAAGATTTTATTGCTCGCCTGTGCCTTGTCCTTGACAAGAAGTGGACGCCGTTGATTTTCGAAAGACTTGTCCGTCGGATGTAAAATTTAAACCGTGTTAATATTCTTGTGCCAGTGCTTTATGGGCTTGATGAGAAACTTCGATCTTGTCTTAAAGCAATGGTTTCAAAAGTGTGGGTTGTGAATCCTTGGTCCCCCTTCGAGAATGCTGGTAAAGGTAATACAGGCAAAAAAATTATTAAACTTACAGTCGCTCAAAAAAATATCCGAACACTATGGTTGATTACAGAAAATGGTTGAATTAAAAAAAAATACCTGGCAACGATTTTTTTTAGAAATTAGTGATCTGGCAATCTTTGTGTGGCCTGTAAATGGTAGCTAGGCATAAACTGGAAGGAGAGCTGTGTACCAATCCCTAGTGATGATGCACAGAACCGGCCAGGTCTAGCACCTAAAGTCCGACCCCGCCTTCTCGTGATGCAGGCCGTTAGTACCTTTCAAAAGAGATACTCTCTTTTGGAAGGGAACGGAAAGGGAGGGCTGCCAGTTCAGTATGGCCTACTGATCTGGTCATCTATGGCAAATTTTTTCTTTTTTTTCAACCCTGCTGAGCAGTGGTCAACTTTACAAGGTCCTGGTGCTGACCATTTATACCTACTAGACTGGACTTGTTTATGGATTTGAGCTTGATTATTGATCCTGGACTTGCTGCACTGGTGGGCCTCTGTTGAGGGAGAATCTGCCGCTGTGTTTTCTGCTAACTTCTGGATTGCCAACCCTAAGTGAACAGAGGCATAGGATACCTTATATCAGCTGGTGGATAATCGTAATCAGAGGCCATCGCTGGTATCTGAACCTTACTTAGCTAGTTGGGCATCGTCAAGCCTAAACTGGAGTAATGTGTCTCAGGCAGGCCATATGGCTCTTGAAAAAGTCCACTTGAAAAGGTGGTGCCTGAAGTTCCTACCAGCATCGGTGACTTCAGCCTTTAGCAGAGGAGGAACAGGTCTTTGCCCCATGCCTGCGATCAGGGGGCTGTTTGATATTGTTGGCCCTACCAATCTCAATAAACCTATTTCTTTAAAAATCCTACTAATCATTTTCTCTCTGCAGGAACGTGGAATGTGAGGACATTGCATGAGATTATTCTCTTGATGTCCTCACGCAGGAATTCCAGGGCTATAACCTAGATATTCTAGGCTTGCAAGAGACCAGATGGACAGGTAAAGGTGAGATACTTAAAAATAACTTTAAATTTCTCTTTACAGGAAGGGAGGATGGAAATCATCACCAAGGCGTGGGTCTGCTGCTCAGCAGATATGCTAGTGATGCTCTTCTAGGATATGAGTGCATTAATGAAAGGTTTCTTACAGCAAAATTTCAGACAAGCATTAAATACTTGAATGTTATCTGCTGTTATGCCCCCACTGAGGATGCCGATGAGGATGAGAAGGATAGGTTTTAAGGACAATTTCAGGATATTTTGAATTCTGTCAAGAAATGAGATGACATTACCCTTGTTCTAGGTGACTTCAATGCCAAAGTTGGTACTGACTCTGACCTTTGGGGAGGGGTGATAGGCCCTTTTGGTGCTGGTATATAATCAATCATATTCTTGTGCAGCCCATCAGGTGAAACCCATGTATACTTATGTATGTTAGTTTCCAAAAAGCCTGTTTAAAACGGCCCCATTCTTCCTGAACTTTCAATAGTAAGCAAACGATGACTGTCATAATGCCTATGTAATGGCAATAGGCAACGTCTCCTACAGGAGCCTACATATTGCTATGCAATGGCAATAGGCAACGTCTCCTACAGGAGAGTAAACTCAATGGTGTCAGAATAACTAACACTTATTACAAACACCGCGACATACATAAGTATACATGGGTTTCACCTGATGGGCTGCACAAGAATATGATTGATTATATATTAATTAACAGCAAATGGACTAGTTCTGTTATGAATACCAGGGCATATAGAGGAGCTGAAATTGGATCTGACCATTACCTTGTGAAAAGTGTCTTGCAACTTAAACTTGTGTTGTGCTAAAAAGTGTTGTGCTAAAGTTAAAAAATTTACCTTTAACACTGATGCTCTGAAAGACCCAGTTATAGCTAAAGCTTACCATGATAGGTTACTTAGTCATTATGACAGTCATGGTATGCTTACTACTGAAGTTGAGGAAGAATGGGGCCGTTTTAAACAGGCTTTTTGGAAACTAACAGTACTCTTTTAGGAAAAAAGGAGCAGAGGAGACAGAATTATTTGAGCGATAAGGTACTTGAACTTATTTCAGAAAGAAGGAACTGCAGGAATGTCCTTAATCAGTACCCTACTAGTCCTAATAGAAAGCATTACAGAGAGCTTAATAAACGTGTAAAGGATCAGTTAGCTACTGATAAGAATCTTTGGCTTGATGACTTGGCTGACAAAGCTGAGGAAACAGTTAGGCAGCACAACAGCAGAGAGCTGTACCAGATAGTAAATGTTTTATGTGGTATAAAACGGACAGGCATACAAGGATTGAAGGATAAAAAAGGTAAGGTTCTAGAAGGGGAGGATTCTGTGGTGGCTAGGTGAGCTGAGCATTTCAGTGATGTTCTAAACAATGTGATTAGTTCTACTCCCATTGTTTGCAATGATGATAGATGCATTGGTGGCTTTAATGTTGTCCCTATAACACAATCTGAAGTTATTGTGGCTATTTCTGAACTTAAACTTCATAAATCCCCAGGGATAGATGAAATTATTACTCAAATGCTTAGAGCTGGGAATATTTCGTTTACCACTTGGATGACTGAAATTTTGAATATCTTTTATGATAAAGGCATGGTTCCTAAGGATTTTTCCAGAGATATTATTATCCCTATTTTCAAAAAAGGTAATCGCAGTTCTTGTGATAACTGTATAGCCTACTCTCTGTTCCAGGTAAAGTTCTTTCCATGATTGTGCGTAATAGAATTAAGAATTTGGGTGACAGTCAATTGGGTGATGAGCAATATGGATTCAGAAGTGGTAGGGGATGTGTGGATCAGATATTTTCACTTAGGCAGATTCTTGAGAAATGTTTAGAGTTTCAGAAACCTTTGGTTGCTAGCTTTGTTGATTTCAAAAAGGCTTTCGACTCTGTTGATCGTCATAATTTGTGGTTGATTGTGAGATCATATGGTATACCAGACAAGTTAGTTGACATAATGAAAGCTCTCTATAATAACACTGAATCATGTGTGAGAGTTGGTAAGTCTTGTAGCAATTGGTTTAGCATTACTTCTGGTGTTCGATAAGGGTGCATTTTGTCTCCTTTTCTCTTTGGTTATTGATTATGTTAAGCGAAATTCACTTCAAGGGAAAGATTTTGGCCTTAAATGGTCTGGAGATACGAAAATTTCTGATTTAGATTATGCTGATGATTTAGCCCTTTTGGCAAATGATGTTAATGAGATGAACTCTTTCATTCGAGCTGTTGATGAGACTGGTAGTAGTCTCATCAACAACTTTCTCTTTCCCTTGAAGTGAATTTCGCTTAACATAATCAATAACCAAACTAAAGAGAAAAGGAGACAAAATACACCCTTGTCGAACACCAGGAATAATGCTAAACCAATTGCTACAAGACTTATCAACTCTCACACATGACTAAGTGTTATTATAGAGAGTAACTGTTGATGAGACTGGTTAACCAAAGTAAAGATCTAGGATGCGGTGGGCAGACAATGTCATTTACTATCTGGTACAGCTCTCTGCTGTTGTGCTGCCTAACTGCTTCCTCAGCTTTCTCAGCCAAGTCATCAAGCCAAAGATTCTTATCAGCAGCTAACTGATCCTTTACACGTTTATTAAGCTCTCTGTAATGCTTTCTATTAGGACTAGTAGGGTACTGATTAAGGATATTCCTGCAGTTCCTTCTTTCTGAAATAAGTTCAAGTACCTTATCGCTCAAATAATTCTAAATTCAAGTACCTTATCGCTCAAATAATAAAGCGCGTGTAGGTTTGGTTATAAATAGAGAGAAAACTAAAGTGATGAAAATTGGTCAGGCAGGTTGTGATTCAGTTCTTCTGAATGGTTGCAGGTGAGCAGGTGTCACAGTTTAATTACCTTGGGAGCTATGTAACAGATACTGGTGATGTGCGGCATGAGATTTACAGACGAATAGGGATTGCTGCCAGGACTTTTAAGAACCTATGAAGAGTGTGGAGAAATAGGCGTATACACCTAATTAATAAAATTAGACTGTATAATAGTTTGGTTCTTTCTAGGGTTAGTTATGGTAGTGAAACTTGGACACTTTGTAAACAAGATAACAGGAAACTAGATGCTTTTGATTCCAGATGCTTACGCAGTATCTTGGGCATTAGATGGTTCAACTTTGTAACTAATGATGAGATTAGGCAAAGGAGTTTGCAACCTTCTTTAAGCAGCATAGTGTGCAGAGAGAGACTCCGTTGGTTTGGCCATGTTGTCCGTATGAATAATTATAGATTGGCAAATAGCGTTATGAACAGTGTGCCTAGAGGTCTCAGAAGGAGGGGGGAGACCTGGGATGCGGTGGACAGACAATGTCAAACAGGACCTTATTAGAATTGATGTGCAGTGGAGGAGAATATTAGAATTGATGTGCAGTGGAGAGAATTGATGTGCAGCAGATATAGCTCAGGACAGACTTGCTTGGAGAACTAAATTGCATGGTCTGGTTGGACTTCCGTAGCCCATGGCTTCTTGAGGATGATGATGATGATAAATCTTTGTGTACGTACACGAAGGTGGCCAGATCACTAATTTCTAAAAAAAGTTTTGCCAGATATTTTTCTGAATTCTGTAATCAACCATAGGGTTTGGATACTTTTTTCAGCGACTGTAGGTATATTTCAAGCATTTTTCCGGACAGGAATTTATTTGAAGACCTCTAAAACGGGGAGGGGGGATACGTTATACTGTACTGCAACGGAAACCAGTCTTTTGGTCAGCTATTTCTCTCTTTTCTGGCTGGAATCAGCTGCTTGTCACACCCCATTTATTTTTTTTAGATCCAGGTATGTTGTCACTACACGTGTATTTGAGGGGTTTTAATAAAGCGCTGTAAAGCTGAAACTAAACGTACTCTCTAATATTGTCTCTCATACCACCGATTTTGGGAAACTGGATTAAAGCCAACTAGATGAGACCGGATCTGGACCGTCACCACGTCTGGACAGTTTCGGACGAAAGAGAGACATTTAACAACGTGTAAAACATAATGATTTAATTCTTCTGCAACTGGGGCGGGGGTGGCTCAGTCGGTAGCGCGCATCGGACCGCGCCAGGCTCGTAATCTGTAGTTCCCAGGTTCGAGTCCCAGCTGGGTCAGCGTTGAGATTTATCTCCGCAAAACTCCCCGCCCTGCCCACGGTCAGTAGGGGACACCGATGGGCTTGGAAAGGCCGCCGTCCATCATATGGGACGTTAAGCCGTGGTCCGTGTGCGGGAGAGCCATACCTTGTGAACGTTAAAGAACACGCTGGATGGCCTTGACGGGAGGCTACCATCTGTCTCCCAACAGCTGTTCCAGTGGGTCCCCTCTCTCAACCTTCTCTGAGCCTTCGGGGTCTATGTGACCTGGTCATTTAGCCCATGGTGTGCAAAAAAGTGCCGCTCAGAGGTAAAACTACCCAACCTTCTGCAAATGAATTACAATTTTAATTCAAAAACATGTGAAATAAAATTATTTTTTATGACTATAATGAAAGAATATTTAAAACTAATGACTAACCTTTTTAGAATAAATCACTTCCTGTCGAATTCAAACTTTAATTTTTTTTATCTCATTATTGACTTTAAATGTTTAATTGCAGTTTCAGCTATAAAAATTCAACAAATAGCTTTTCTTTTTTGAATAGTTAATAATAAATTCTAAATTTTTCAATAGCATAGCAATGCAATCGTAATAAATAAATAATCTTTCACATGACTTTAAACAAAAAATCTTGCAATTAAGTTTTAGAAAAATTAAATCACTTAAAATATTTTATGCTTTATTAAATTCCGCGCCTCGAGGGCTCAGTGGTATTGCGTTGGCTCGTATTTTCTGTCTTGTATGTTGTGACTGTCCCTCATCAAAGAATT
Source organism: Ryuthela nishihirai (assembly GCA_038380435.1). Classification (NCBI taxonomy): domain Eukaryota; kingdom Metazoa; phylum Arthropoda; class Arachnida; order Araneae; family Heptathelidae; genus Ryuthela; species Ryuthela nishihirai. The sequence continues at coordinate 10,631,451 of JAWZYU010000009.1, read as the reverse complement.
GTTCACTTCTCAATATATCATAAAAAATCGATGTTCTTTTCGGACATAAAGCGAACATTGGCTAAAGTCCCATCAACCAAACTGAAAAAAATATATATTCCTCCTGGCCAGTCATATCTAGGTGGCTGTGGTCCATTCCCTGAGCTATGCACATGAATATTTCCTTTGATGTCTTTCTTCTGAGGTCTCGCCTTCCTCACAGGTATTATACTGACAAACTCCTGTCGGATGTTTGTGGCAAGCAGCTGATTGAGGGGGATTTTCAAATTTTTTAGTTTTTTAAGCATAATTTTAAAAATATCTTTTTTTAATCTCGGGGGGTTGTTTTACTATGAGCTTTGGGTTGTTTTACTATGAGCGTTAAATTGGGTTGTTTTACTATGAGCGTCACGTATTTTGTACATGAATACCTAATTGGTCACTTCACAATGGTTGGGTTGTTTTAGCTCTGAGTGGCAATTTTTGCACACAATGGGCTGAATAGCCAGGTCACAAGGACCCCAGAGACTCAGAGAAGGTTGAAAGAGGTGACCCACTGAACAGCTGTTGGGAGGCAGATGGTAGCCTCCCGTTAAGGCCATCTAGCGTGTTCTTTATCATGCACAGGGTATGGCTCTGTAGCATACAGGGCCACAGCTTAACATCCCATCTGACGAACGGTGGCCTTTTCAAGCTCATCAATGCCCCCTACTGACCGTTGGCAGGACGGGGAGTTTTGCGGAGATAAATCTCAATGCTGACCCAGATGGGGCTCGAACCTGGGAACTGCAGATTACGAGCCTGGCCAGATCACAAGGACTTAGAAAAAGTTGATGGGAAAAAAAACGATCTTAAAAAGTGTCCTCAGGACATTTTTTAAGATCGCACTCTCTTTAAAAGATCTTTTTTTTTTAAGAAGTTTGTTTTTTAAGATCGTTTTTTAAGATCGGACACTTTTTAAGATCGTTTTTTCAGATGGAAGCCTCTCGTCAAGGCCATCTAACGTGTTTTTAACGTGCACAGGGTAGGGCTTTCCTGCATACGGACAGACGGCTTAACGTCCATCCGGCGGAAGGCAACCTTTCGAAGCCGATCGGTGCACCATTTCTTGACGAGGGCAGAATGGAAGTCAATAGAGAAAATCTCAATGCAGGTCAGTGGCTGTCTCGAGGAGGAGGAGCGGGTTCCAAAAGTTAAGAGGAGTCAGAGAGAACCATTGCGCTATTCCAAAGAGTTTGGTGTTTCAAATTTGCCCCCTCCTCCCAAAAAAAGTGGTCCATGGGATCACCCTTGACTCAGGTGCAGTTGGAATTCGAACCGAGAACAGTAGATTATGATTATGAGGTGTAGTTAATATATGACAGTCAAATGTTTTGGAAATAAATCTTAGGGATTTTAAATCTTTCTGATTTAAACGTTTGGAAAATACGCGGCCTCGAATCAGAACAAATGTAATTTTTATTTTAACATTTCTTTCGAAAATTGGGGCGGGGGTGGCTCAGTCGGTAGCGCGTCAGTCTCGTAATCTGCAGTTCCCAGGTTCGAGTCCCATCTGGGTCAGCGTTGAGATTTTTCTCCGCAAAATTCCCCGTCCTGCCCACGGTCAATAGGGGACACCGATGAGCTTGGAAAGGCCGCCGTCCGTCGGATGGGACGTTAAGCCTAACTTTGACCTCCAACATGTCCTTCTAGGTCAAATAGAAATCACGTAGAGGTCATACACTGTGCACGAGAGCACACCCTGTGCACGTTAAAGAACACGCTGGATGGCCTTGACGGGAGACTACCATCTGTCTCCCAACAGCTATTCCAGTGGGTCCCCTCCCCCAACCTTCTCTGAGCCTTCGGGGTCCATGTGACCTGGCCATTTAGCCCATTGTGTGCAAAAAAGTGCCGCTCAGAGGTAAAACAACCCAACCCAACAACAACTTTCGAAAATTAAATATAATGTGATTAAAAGTATTGACTCCAAAATTCAGTTCTTAGTTATGCCACTCCCTTCTTAGCAAAGGAATGAAGGAATCAAAGGGATGAGAGCAATATCAGGTAAAGAAGCAGGGTACAAGGGACGAAAAAATTGGCAATGGCGTGAATGATAACAAACATTGAGGCCGTTCTGATTACTGATTAAATGGCAATGCAAACACTGGGCGTATCGCTGCTGATAATGTTATATTGTTTCAACTATTTGCCTCTGTGGGATACTTTGGATATGGTATCTTGACCTAAAATTCATCTCTATGGAAAAACATTCTCTTCAGGTAGATGAAAATATACGTAGCGAGTTTTATTACTGACCTTTCCTTTTCCTGACCGACCTTTCGTTTTGTCAAAAGTTATTTCGCATCCTGTCTCCAAACTAAGAGCATTAGTTGTAAAATATCTTTTCCTTTCTTGCATTCCTTCCCCGTTGCTCTAAATATGGAAGTTTGTAAACTGTTTGATAACATGGGGGTTGATCGTAACTAGGTATGCATCAAGTAAAGGCTTATGGCCTGTAGAGTTTTATAGGTTTATGTGTCTATACTAGGAATCGATGGGAGATTTTGGCGCCTCTTGATTTCTACACCTTCACTCAGTCTATTATTTGGCCTTGAATGCGACAGCGGATCTGCAATTTCTTAACATTTCTGAGATCTATGGTGTGAAACAACTCTATGCTCCATTTTTTCACTCTCTGCCATTGGTGTATCGAAATTTCACCTAGAAGAAGCGATCGCGCACAAAATTTATCATCGTTTCTGAGATCTACGAAACGAAATACTCTCAGGCGCCATTTTTTTTTTAACTCTCTAGCACCGGCAGATCCTTTTTGACCTCGAAGGACTGGTCGGATTTGGAACTTAGTAACGTTTCTGAGCTCTACAATCTGAAACAACCCAGACACTAATTTATATGTTTCTAGCACTCATAGATTAAAGTTTGACCTCTACGTGATTGCTATTTGACCTAGAAGGACATGTTGGAGGTCAAAGTTAGGATTTTCCTCCGAGATCTACGACCTGGATTACCCCTTGGTGTAAATTTTCAGATCTCTAACGTTTCTGTGTCATAGTTAGAATTATCGTGATACCTTATTACTCAGGGGCGGGGGGTGGCTCAGTTGGTAGCGCGCCACACTCGTAATCTGCAATTCCCAAGTTCGAGTCCCAGCTGGCTCAGCGTTGAGACTTATCGCTGCAAAACTCCCTGTCCTGGGAGTTTTGCAGCGATTAATAGGGGGATACCAATGGGCTTGGAAAGGCCGCCGTCCGTCGATGGGACGTTAAGCCGTGGCTCCATGTGTGTGAGAGTCATACCCTGTGCAGTTTAAAGAACACACTGGATGGCCTTAAGGGAAGCTGCCATCTGTCTCCCAACAGCTGTTCCAGTGGGTCCCCTCCCCCAACCTTCTCTGAGCCTTCGGGGTCCTTGTGACCTGGCCATTTAGCCCATGGTGTGCAAAAAAGTGCCACTCAGAGGTAGACCAACCCTTATTAGTCAGTCGCTCAATATTTCACAATTGTCTATATTTGCTGCACCAAATACTTTGTTCCTTATCCTTCCCCTCGTAATGAAGGGCATAGTTTTTTAGCTGTTTTACTCTATCAGCCGAATAGAGAGATCTATTGTAAAGACGCTCTGTTCAAGAGAAACTGCTTCAGCCTAGAAGGAGTGGATGGATTCGTCTGATATTTCGTATGCATGCACAGTATGGTGAGATATGTAATTCTGAATGAAGTCGCTGCAGAAACAATCATGCAACATAGCCAGAAGTTCCTCCAAACCAGAAACATTGCCAGAAGAAAGCTTCTCTTTGGCCGTAATTCGTTGGTACTCAACATTGTATTTAGTTCGAAGCTAATTCGAGAGCGATGAATCGGTGTATTATCATCCCGAAATTTGCCATCACCACTTGGGTAAAAATAATGCATCGTCGACAGCACTTTATCGTCCAAGATGCTTTTATGCTTCTGGGAAGTAATGAGAGTCTGCATATAAATCAGAGGACCCAGTCTCTGTCAAAAAAATGCTTCGCACACCAAAATATTGCCTCCAGCACCTTGATCAATAGGAGCTACACATGACGAGTCCATCGCTTCAAAGGGTTGTTACTACAATCGACGTCGACCATCTGTTGTAAACTGTGTATAAAGTGATTTGTATGATCATAGGATACGTTTCCAATCTTCCACTGACCATTCGTTGCTTCAAACACCATCGGAGTCTTCGCATCCTGTTGTTTTTGAAAATGAAAGTCTTTCGTATCGTGATACATTCCCAAAAATTTAGTGTTCAATTCTCTGGGCATTGTTCACGTTGAAATAGGTTTTGAAGTTCATACTAACGGCTATTAGTTTTGCCATACAGTTTGTGAAAACAAACGCCTGTTCCTGGCTGTCAGAGCCTTTTTCCTCCCACATTTGCTACGATTGGCCGATTTTTTTTAGATCATTGTCATTCCCCATGCACTTGAGGTATTATGCCGCGTGATTTTCCATTAAGTTCCATCACCTCCATTACTCCTTCCTATTATGTTCCAACGATGATCCCTCTTTCGAAGTCAGTCAGATCAGGGTTTTTACCCATGTTGCACTTTGTTTTCTGTGGTGGGGGGTTGGCTTAATCGGCAGTTTTCCAGGCTCGTAATCCGTAGTTCCCAGGTTCGAGTCCTACGTGGCCCAGAATTAAAATTCATCTCCCCTAAAACACACTCACTACCCTCGGTGAGAAAGGGAATAACGATGGACTTGGAAATGCCGCTGTCCATCAGATGGGACGTTAAGCCGTGGCCCTGTGAGATCAGGTATGGCCTGACTTCACAGGGCTACGGCTTCTTATTGACCTGGATCCTTCAGGTATGGCATGTGCAAGACAGCCATACCCTCTAAAACATTGAAGAACATGCTGGATGACTTTGACTATAGGCTACCCTTTGTCTCCTAACAGCTATTCAGCGGGTCGTCTTCGTCCAACCTTCTTAAATCCTATGGGATTCTTGTGACCTGATTATTTAATGTGTCTCATTTTGTGCAAAAAAAAAGTGCTGGGCATTTTTTTTTTGCCTTTACGGATTTTATAGGACTTCATAGTGACGTAGAATTCTAACACCATGTGACGTAGAATTCTAACACCAGTAATGAAATTTTCGTACATTGTCATATTTCATGGTACATCAGGTCGGATATTGGGACTCCAGGATGCCAGTGTGTCAGCTCGTGACATTGTCTCCTATGTTGTCTGGAATGTGAAGACTCTCATGCGACGATGATAGCAGTGGGTACAAGACAGTGACACATACCCAAGGGAGTTTTTTGGAGTTACCTCCCACTAGAGGATTGCCACAATATTGGTAACTTCTCTCCCCTGAAAAAATTCCTGCTGAAGCATATGATCAACCTCCGTGAAATTTACCTCCAGTGACATACCCAAGGGGGAAGGAGAAGAGGAGGATTCGAATAACCCTTTAAGGCTTGAATATATACGTATACATATTTTCTTAGCCATTTCTGAATATAAGTGATTAAAACATGCTACCCCCACCCCCTCCTCCTCCATTAGAACTTTCTGGCATTTCCTGGGGTAGAAACGAGGATACAAAATTAAAGGTAGGAATTCTAGTCCAGGTTGGAAATGTAATTTGTAATTTGTTGCAAATGCAAATCCTGAATGCTTAAGTAATCGTGTTAATGTTGTAACAATGATTTCCATAAATTAAGGAAAATCCCCATGTTAAGCCAATGGGAAGCTAAAGTCAAAGCTCTTTAATTTCTAAGATAAGCTTTTTTGTTTTGGAAAATATGATTGCAGATAAAGATCTCAATCCAATAAATCAATATCTCGATTTTCAACAAAATTTGTTCAGTATTTAATGAGTTATAGAAGTTTAAATATTTAACAACAGCAATGCCAGTCTTAAGAAACTTATACAAAACTGGAGAATAGTGAAAGAATTCTTTGCACAAAGTTCTAAAATACAAGCTTTTTTTATTAAACACTTTGATATACTTATTACTAAGTTTTAATTAGCTTCTGAAGTCAATTTTTGAGACTGGCATTGTTATCGCTAAATATTCAAACTTCCATAACTCATTAAATACTGAACGAATATTGTTGAAAATCGTGATATTGATTTATTGGATTAAAATCTTTATCTGCTATCATATTTCGAAAAAAAAACTACCCTTATTTAGAAGCTTCGACGTTAGCTTCCCATTGACATAACATAGGGTTCTACCTTAATTTTTGGAAACCATTGCAATTTCTCTAATACTCAATATCAGCAATTTACACCAGATTAAAAAAAGTATGCACTTTAGAAATTAAACGAAATTTTGTTACCATCCATAGATAGATGGCGCTGTGAAAGTTGACGGTAACAGGTTTTTTCTTTACAACATAGAGGACAGTGTAGTTAGTATCTCGGAAACTACTTCTGGTTTGTACAGGCCTTAATCCGTCCCTTGGCCGAATGGTTAATGTGCTTGGCTACTGATCTAAGGGATCTGGGTTCGAATCCCGGGTAAGGCATAGATGTATGTATCTTTGTGGCAAGCAGCTGATTGAGGGGGTATTTTTATTCGTACAACACAAGCCCACAAAGTTTACCTGCTAAAATAGTAGATAGCTCCCTAATTAATTACTATACCAGTTAGGGTCAAATAAATATTGATTGCTTATCGAGTATGAATAAAACTCTGCACGTCATATATTTTAAGGTGGCTTTTTCTGACTACTAGTCTGTACTTGAAATAAACTTAGTGAAAACAGTTTCTTCTTTTAATTTGCAAATTGAAATTATGTCCTCCTTTTACTTCATTTGTAACTTTTTTGCTCCCCTTTTGGAACATTGGTATCAGGTAACCCTACTGTTGACGTCACATGATCTGTTTCGAGCTAAAGGACGATTTCTCTCTAGGCCACGCCTTGGCAAACATTTTAGCTGAAGTGCTGAATAGGAAAATTAATATGGAAGGGCGGGAGCATAGTAAACTGAAAATGGAAGGGAAGGACGCCAAAGAAATATAGTATAATCAATAACGTGTGCATTACCAAAGCAAAAAAAAAATCTAAAGTGAATCATAAACGATATAATTTTATTAAAGTTAATTATTTTAATCAGAAGTCGCCTCCTCGTCCCTTATTCTCTATTCGTTTTTTTTTATTCAAACAATTACGAATAAATCACTTGTGTTTACAGATGTCCCCAGAAAGCTACAAATTATCTGCAAGAGAGAATAATACATTGATTTAATATTTTACGTCTTCTTCCTGTCTCCATCAGATAATCTTAATACATTTACATCTTGATGCATTTATTATACTGTTTTACTATTTCAGTCGAAAACTTCACCACTGAATAATTTGATCTCTTTACTAAAATATTTAATCTTTTTTCTTTCTGATTTTGAATTGCGATTTTTATATTTACCTTCAGCACTACAAAATTCGTTAATTTACTTTAATTTTAATTTTCTAATTCATTTTTGAAATCTGATTCACGTTATAATTCTGTAAAGGAACTTACGGTTAACAGTTTCCTTGGTAACAGATTGAAAATATATACAATGTTCTAGCCACTTGTGCACCTTCCATAGTTATTCGAAAAGTTCGTTAGTTAAAAATAACTTTTTTCTTTATATCTTGTATTTTTTTTTTCATGTTGGACTTTTATTTTCTGTGTGTTGCCAAAACGATACGTATAACTATGTTATATTTATATACTCTGGTAAGGTGAAATGTCCAAATAAAAAAAAAACTATCTTGCGCTGTAGTATGATGTATATACGGCCTTTAATTGATATAATATTTTTAGCTATTCAGGATTGAATACGTTGTGTTTTTCTAATATTTGTTAAGTTGGTCGTACAATGTGTCGTTATGGCATAAATTTAATTTAATTCTCATCAATAGATCGCTGCACAAAAAGAGTTGGCGGACTATAGTTTGCCGAGATCTGTCCAAGGCAATTGTCAATGAACGCTCCCCAGGGTCAAAAGAACTCAATTTCGTGCAATGTTCCAATAAAGCCCATTTCAGATTTCGAAATATTGTTTCGCGGACCAACTAAAATGACTTTGCGAACCAAGGTTAAGACCCCTGTCATAAAGAATTCCAAACTGCACAGACAATGCGATATAAAACGATCATGGCCTCTTGCAGCCATAGACAATAAAAGCAAAGCAACAACCTCGCGTTTCATGTCATTGAAAACTATGCTTGCTTTCTAGAAGCATTTCTGGCTCTTAGCCATTTTATTTGAAAGAATATTTCGAAAGAAAAAACCCTTTTATTACACGATCAGTGTTTGAGTTTGCAATGTTAATGTGGATGAACTCTCAAGTGATGCGATACCGGATGTGAGGTTATTAACCAATAGAGAAGGATTGGTACCTAGGTTTATTCTTCTATGAATACAGAAGTCTAGCGTGCGAGGTTTGTTTGGGTTGGGTTGTTTTTACCTCTGAGCGGCACTTTTTTTGCACACAATGGGCTAAATGGCCAGGAAACATAGACCCCGAAGGCTCAGAGAAGGTTGGGGGAGGGGACCCACTGGAACAGCTGTTGGGAGACAGATGGTAGCCTCCCGTCAAGGCCATCCAGCGTGTTCTTTAACGTGTACAGGGTATGGCTCTCCCGCACACGGGGCCACGGCTTAACGTCCCATCCGACGGACGGCGGCCTTTCCAAGCCCATCGGTGTCCCCTACTGACCGTGGGCAGGGCGGGGAATTTTGCGGAGATAAATCTCAACGCTGACCCAGCTGGGACTCGAACCTGGGAACTACAGATTACGAGCCTGGCGCGCTACCGACTGAGCCACCCCCGCCCAGGTTTGTTTGGAACCTAGATTTACAGTTTCGTGTGCACATTATGTGAAACGTTAAATCTCTATTGCACTCGATGGAGTGAATTGAATGGTTGCTGTTGCGAACTTTTTCGAAGGTCTGAAGTTCAATGACCTAATACCGTATGTCGATTGACTCAATGACAAAGGGAAGAATGACTTAAAAAACTTGGTATAAAAAATAAAAGAACTTAAAATTAAAATTTCCTTTGATAGATTGAAAGGCATGGATTCTAGACATATTTTCATATACTGACTTTAATATACTAGCAGATTTATGCATATTGCTCTGGTCTTTAAACTCAAACTTTTTAATGTATAGCTCGTCAAACTCGAAGCACGGATCACCAAAATATGTATAAAATAATCATTAGAGTTAGAAGATTTTTAACGTGCTTGGGTAAATACGTTTATTAGGTTTTAATGTACCTCCCATTTCTTGAATTATCTTATTGTGGGGATGAATCAACGTTGTTAGGTCGGCATTAATGTTCGAAGAGGCAACATTTCCTATTAACTAAACTTTTTTTAATTCAAAACCATCCCTCCCTTTTCACGTACTTTATATTATTCGTTTTTTTAAGGTATATTTAAATTATTCTGACTTAAATTTTCATGACATCACAACATTATCTATCTTCATCTGAAACTTGATTGAATTTCTCCAAATGTATTTCAAGATTTGAGCATTTTATTGATCCATGCATGACTTTTAGGTATATAGTAGCAAACACTCCATACGTCCCAAGCGTCCATTTTTCATAAAACTGATTAGATCGACTTCCGTGAAATGAATTTTTTTGCGGAGGCAGACAGAAAGGGATGTAGGTAATTTAAGTTAACGACCATAATATTCCAAATTTGCGACTGAAGTTTTCATTTGTGATATGTATGGCTCGTGTTCTTGAAAGTTTATTGAGGCGAATTCGACTAATTATATTAATTAATTTTTACTAAAATAAAAATTCTCGACTATCGTTTAAACATTTCCCTTTTTTTGGATGAGATGAAGATGGAGATTTGGGGACGAACTCGAGGGTTATTTTATGTTACGATAAGAGGAAGCTCTATATCGAATGTGTTGGTTCTAGCTCTTGATCCTAAAGGAGGGTTGGGTTGTTTTACCTCTGAGCGGCACTTTTTTGCACACAATGGGCTAAATGGCCAGGTCACAAGGACCCCGAAGGCTCAGAGAAGGTTGGGAGACAGATGGTAGCCTCCCGTCAAGGCCATCCAGCGTGTTCTTTAACGTGCACAGGGTATGGCTCTCCCGCACACGGGGCCACGGCTTAATGTCCCATCCGACGGACGGCGGCCTTTCCAAGCCCATCGGTGTCCCCTACTGACCGTGGGCAGGGCGGGGAATTTTGCGGAGATAAATCTCAACGCTGACCCAGCTGGGACTCGAACCTGGGAACTACAGATTACGAGCCTGGCGTTCTACCGACTGAGCCACCTCCGCCCTCCTAAAGGAGGATTTCAGAATAATGGAAAGATAAGGTCTTTAAAATATATAATAGTTTTTTTTAATCGGGATTTACGTTATTTATAGTAAATAAAATTTAGAAACGTTTGGAAATTAACAGAAATTTGATTGTCGGTAGTGATCTGTTGATAAAACTTTAGGGTTTTTTTGCTGTCGTCATTTGGCAAATTATCACTTATTTATTTATTTATTTTGCACGAATATTTGAAAAACCTAGCTTATGAGAAATGGGAGCTAAGGCTCTCACTTCCAATTCATTTACATGCCATTACCACTTCCAATTCATTTCACATGCCATTACCACTCCCAATTCATTTCACATGCCATTACCACTCCCAATTCACTTCCAATACACATGCTATTATCACTTCCAATTCATTAATTTTCTCCTTATTCACGTCGTGAATAAGGAGGAACTTGAATAAGGAAAAAAATTAATTACTTGAATACGGAATTGTTAAAGATTTGAACGAGAAGAAAAGCTCAACTCCATTAGCAGAGCTGTGGGCTGATGTAGCCACAGTTCAGTGGTGTAGCCTGGATTGTTTTCGATTTGAGGGAGAAAGGGATTAGAATTTTGTTATTGTTAGGATGAAGAACTAACGATTTCTTAAAAATAAAATTTCCCCAATAGATGTGGAGATAATATAAATTTTGCATAAGCCGCTGCTTCAATATACGTCAAAATAAGTATATTGAAGTATTATTAAGCGCTTTGCCATATAAGTTTTCAATATTTAAAAAAAAATTGTTTGATATAACCAGCTACGATTCCGTCGATGACTGGCTTTCCCTGAATTGGAAATGTGAACCGCCGGGACCAAGTATCAGTTATCAGTTTTTCAGTATCAGTTTAAGCGATCACGTGAGCTGTGTAAAGGCAAGCTACTCCCACAGCAGAATGGTTATTTTGTTTGGCTGCTTGCAAGGGAGATCGAGGTTCAGAGGGCATCGCTGTTTGTGTTGGCTCTCTGTTGAAGTTCTGTCTCTCTTACAGGCCATGTTGACTAGTAGCAATACTCAGACTCTGCAATGACATAAAGAACAAGTTTGTTTTTTCTTTGCAATGAAAATTTAATACTCGAAATTTTTGCCATTAACCAACCTTAAAGGGATGTTACTGAACTCTATAGACCAGGCCCTGTTAAAACCAAATTTAGTGGAGAATCATAGGAAAAACATTATATTCTTAAAGAACGGCGGGAAAAATTATCTACTTGAAAATAAATATTTCTAATATGTAATGAATTGGAAACCTCAATAATGAAATAAATACCCTCTCAAGCAGCTGCTTGCCATAGAGGTCTGACAGGAGCCTGTCAGTTTATATGCCATGGTAGAAGGTCTGTGAGGATGGCGAGATCTCAGTAGAAAGCTAACACAAACGTCTATGCCTTACCCGGGGCTCGAACCCAGGTCCTTTAGATCAATAGCCAAGCGCTCTAACCATCGGCCACAGGAAAAAAAATCTCGAATATAATACAAAAAATATGCCTTTTTTAATGAATACTGTGAATTGACTTAATCGTTTGGTTATGCATCTAAAAACATAAAGATTTTCGGTGCATAAGAAGCTTTGTGAATTTAGTCAAAAGTTTAGAGAAAATGAGCTGGATTCAGTACATTGATTATTTGTTTTATGAGAAGCAAGTTCTTTTGCAATAAGCCGCGAGCGAACGGGCCTGCTGTAGATGATACGAAACAATGTAATTCAAACTATAATTTTTTTTATGTCTCACTACCATTTTATCAACGTTTTATTCATAGGAAATAGGAATAAGTTTAAATATTGAATCAACCATTATCACATAAACATTTGCCCTGGGCTAATGTTGCCGCAAATTATCGGGTTCAAAGAGCTCAGTAGGCAAACGCACCAAAATTGCAATCTGAGATTCGCAGTTTGAGACCATTGACTCTATCGTAATGAAATATTGTCACTCAAATGTAAACAAGAGCGAAACATGGGATAAAGGGTTTGCTCAGCGGTAGTGCGTCAGGCTCGTAATTTGGAGTTCCCAGATTCGGGTTCCAAATGTGCCTGAGTTTAGAATTTTGTTCCGCTAACTTCCGTTTTGCTCTCAGCGAGAAAGGGAACAGCGGTGGACGTAAAAATTTTGCCTGCCCCTTATGCATTGTTTACCGCCTAACGACGATCTGTTCCAAGGCTTTCGATTTTAATGTTTTTATGTGTTTTTAATTTAAGAACTAAAAGCTCAATACTTACTGCTTTGCGGACCGCCGGCTGAGTCGTCCCCCTGCTACTGCTGCTACTGATTCTCTCGATAGTCCAATCAGGGCACTTTTCAAACACTAAAACTCTTTCAGCAACAGATGCCTTCGCGACGGCCAGTAAATGAGGATAATCTCCGACATACGGATGGCGCTCCCTGGTAACTTGTCTCTGAGCATCTGTGATCTGAGGATGAGGAATATCTGGCAGACTAACTGCAGTTGCAGCTCTCGAATCTTTGCTGTGCTGCAAGTTGGACGTCGCCCACAAGTCAGCATTTTCTTTCTTGGTGCTGCTCCCATCGGAGTGTTTCTTTCTGGATGTATTGGATATGTCGGTACGAATGCCATTCTTGTTCCTTATGCCCAATTTATCGATGTAGTTTGTAAACGTGACATTTTCTGCATGGGACTTTCCTCTAAGTCGGTCAGAGCTTGTATCGTTGTTGTAAGTTAGTTTCCTTCTGCTGTGAGAATGACTCGTTTTGGTTTTGGTGTACCTTTTAGACTGGTCGCTCTTCTGAGATTCGTGATGAGTGTGAGACCACGTACGGTCCGATGTGTGGCCCTTATGAGTGTTATTTGGCGACATTTTATTCCCTATATGAGGCGCCAGATGCTTGCTCTCTTGACGGCAAGCTATTCCTCCTGGTGAAGAAGTTTCATCTGTTATCGGCTTCTCTTTAGGCGAAGTTTTGTTTACCGAGTGCAGAGCATCATCAAAACTCGTGAGTGATACATTCATTAGGGAGATGAGTGAATCTAAAATATCAGCATCATCTGAGGATGCGGAGCTCTTGTGCTGTTTAGTGCTTTCGCGATATTTCTGCGCATTCATTTCGCAAGGTTCTTGCAGTAAACTTTGCCTAGAAGGAGAAAGTGCAAACTGATTGTTTTCTCTTTGAAGAGAACATTGGCAAGCCTCGACACTGTCACTGACTAGTTTCTCCATTTCTACAAAATGTGGATCAGTCGGACGAAGATCGCGACCAGTTCCTGATGGAGAAATATCTTTTTGATTTTTCATGAAACTTCCAGCTTCAGATTTCATTAAATCGCCAAGCAAATTAAACTCCCTTTCTACTTCTGATACGGCTGATTTCAACTTATCACTCATTATCTGGTCATGAGGTTTGCTCCATAAATGTGACATTTGAGTCTCTGGAAAGGAAATTTCGTTCGCTTTATGACAGACAAGTCCGTCTCTTTCGGCACCAGAATAATTGCCAGCATCTTCATTCGTTGACCACAGATTGCGAAACGAAGTTTCATAGGAAGCAATATCGGCTCTCCAGGCTTCATTTTCACTGATTGTATTGGCAGCTTGTTGGCTTTGCTGCTCTTTAAATGCAGAAATGAAGTTACCTAAATGATGTTGAAGTTTCGACACCAACTCTCCTATTGATTCGTCATTACCTTCTCCTCCAACTTCAGATGTTGTGCTTAAGCTTTCCTCACCCGTTGCCTCATTTAGGGACAGAATAGTGACCAAAGGTTTCAGATGTTCCTCCAGATTCGTAGCTAGTACTTCTAAAGAGCACGGTTCTTCAGAAGGAGAAGATTGGGTAGGAATTCCTACACGAGTCATTGCATCAGATGAGGCTGATTTCGCTGCCGATTCGCTGGCTTTGACAGAATTACTTTTGTTCGCTGATGCCACCAGAGCACCACTAGGCAAAATGGAAAACGTTGGCAACTTCAGCAGACTGGAGCAAAGGCCGTAATGGACAGCTCGGCATTCTGAGCTGGACAGAAGAAACGGATCAGGGCAGCAGGGTTCGTGTTCTGTCGCGTGCACACTTCGACTTTTTGACAAGTCCACAACAACACTATAGTAAACCGTCACTGACGTCACCACATAGTGGCAGCTGGCAGGATCGCTCAGCAATGTGCTCATTGTAGAAACGTTTCTCTACTCAAACTGAGTACATTTATGTCTTCATAAGCTCTAAAATTGTATCGAAATCCAGAGAACAGAAAAAAAAACATTTAGTTATTTCCACCTACAACCTTACCTTATATCATTGGTATTGAAAAGAACAGCAGTTATTGCTAAATGAAGTCTTTTCCTATGACATTTCCCCATCATCTTAAAATCTGACAACGTAAAATATCATGACATTAAAACCTTGAAGAAGGATAAGCAGCAAACATTAAAAGTATCATTTCCTTTTCCACAGTTTTCTATATCAGTTCACATCATAATTCACCAACGAGAGCAAAAAAAACCCCAGTAAATCTCAGAAGCGCTTTAATCAGCAGCGAAACTTCATAGCTTGGGGTGGAGACAGCAGATTTAAACGCGAGAACGACGGACGAGACTGAGCACCTGGCGAGCCACCCAGTCTTTCAATTAATCCTTTCTTCGTGAGTAAAGCAAGCACAAAACGTGATAATACCTACATTGAATTGTCGAGAAAGAGAACCGTTCAATTCACAACGGGGAAGTACAGGTCACTTGGAACACAGCTGTTTACCAACCAGAGAACCGGATGAACACATACGCCAAAAATGCCTTTTCCTATATCCTTCGTGGGGAACCGCCAGTGTTGGTCTAGGGTAGAAAGTCACTCACAGCACCGTGCTGCCGAGCGAGGTCCACGCCGCCAAACCAACCTGTCCCGTTTGTGAACCAAATAAGGTCATGCTTGTAGGCGTATGGAGGTTGGCTGTTGGAGAGTTTCTCCACGTGCGTGCGTGCGCGCGCTTGAGGGTACGTGTATATAAATATTCGCAGGAAGACCGGAGGGAAAGAGCCAAACGGAATCCGTTTTTTTTTCGTTTGGGCTGCCAACGATGTGTTGCAGTAGAAACACACATACATTATCCCAAAGAATTGGGCGATGGCGTTAGCTTTAAACGGGTTTTGAACAACCCACGAATGGGCGGCTGCGACAAACAATCAAACCTGCCGGCAATTCGTCAGACACGGGCTGAAGGTGTGGCACCAGCGTCTGGGAATCATTAGCTGTGATGGCGACAGTGTCGTTTGACACCTGTGAATTTTTGTCATTTTTTGCTACGCGTTTTTCTCATGTCAGTCACCGATAGTTAGAAAGATGTCATCGACGATGTTAATAATTGGAATTTTCCGTATAAGGGCCCAAATTAATCACTTCCTGCAGGTAACACCACTTAAATGCGCATCGTACAGAAGCTAGCAGACGGTGCCTGACTATCAGTGGCTTGACAAGTTTATTGGCTATAAGACTGGTCAATTTATTCCGGTATTCAGGACACGTGCCTCGAAGTGCTTCACTGAGACAGTTTCAGGACTCTAAGAAGTAACGAGTGTTAATGCGATTACCGATTCTCTCATGTGGAGTACATTTCATTACACACAGCGAAATAGAATGATGACTGATGACTACATAAATGTCTTGAAAGATGATTCCTACGCAGTGGCATCTAAAAATTTTTCAAACTAGGACAAGTTAATTGTTCAGATAGGCTTCTCTTCCAATGATGTTCCTAAGAGGAGCAATATAATCCCCCCTCCCAAAATTTCAATAATACGTATTATCTAATACAGTCTATAAAATATCTGTCACTTACTTACACCAATTGTATATAGATAGACAAAGCATCATTGTACACCTAATGTAATATAAGTGAACGACACAAATTCAGGGACCTACTTCAGGATCTCCAAAAGTAGGAAAAAAAGCCCTATTAAAGTATCCATTTGGAAGTTACGTTGAATTTTAATTGAAACGCTTTATTTGGAAGTTATGGTAAACAAGTTTGTGCTATAATAATTGTTCAAAGTGTCGTCCTTGAACCTGAATTCAGGTATTAATATATAATATAATTAATGTATTAAATATTATATGTAACGACTCATATAATAAATGATCGTCGAACACGTTCAAAGTTTCCTGGAGTGGTTCTAATGGTTTCACAGGAAGTTTCTTCAAGGTTCTGAATTGTCTGTTTCAAACAGCAAGCGTTTTAAATGACCCCACAGGAAACAACCCAGTGGATTGATGTCCGGTGACTGCGTTGGCCAAGTAACAAGCACGTAACTGTCCTAGTTTAATTGTGTCATACAATCTCAGAGATGTCATGACAAGGTGCGTATGTAGATATGCACCGTAGGTACGACTGGATTCGAGGACATCAGTAGACTCAAGGCTATTCGACAATTGTAGTAACATGTATGCTATAATTTCCCAATAAATCGTTTCCGGACATATGTTTATAGGACTTATTCTTCTTTTAGATCCTGATTTTGGGATGTGTACTTACGTTCCATTAAAATAAGAGCAAATAACGTTGGGTCACCTGGAGTAAGGGAAGTTTTCAGTTTGTGAAGCTCAGCGTTGTCCCCCCCCCCGATACGCTACTGTCTCGCATTTCGTTCTCATTTTCATTGTGAATTTCAGTTGTATGACGTCATGCTCCGTTTGCTTCTATTAGGTCGCCCTGGCTACGTCATTTCCTCTCTTCCCATTGGAACTCTCTGGACCTGTTATTGCTCTCAGTGGCGTTTCAGAAAATAAGGCTAATCAGGGATGTGCCAACTTCCTAACACTGGGACCGTAGATTGAAGTTGACCCGTGCCTCAAAGCACATCTTCCGAATTACATGGTAATTTTTTACTTTATGTGATCACAATTTCAGATTTCGGTAATCCTAATTTCCAATTTATTTTGCAAATCTTTCGTCATCTTAAGGAAGATATCACTCTGAAGTTAACGTCGATCAATTTTATACGAAAAATTGTCTTGAGCCACGTGAGATACGAACCCATGACCTCCAGATAACACGTCAGGTGCTCAAGACTACTGAGCTACCGGCCGCCCGATCAAGATCTCTTTTAATTGATGACATGAACTTTCTACCAACAGTAGCGTCAGTGGTCCAGAGCACCTGACATGTTATCAGGAGGTCGTGGGTTCGTATCCCACCCGGCTCAAGACAATTTATCCTCTAAAATTGATCGACGTTATCTTCTTTAACATTCATTAAATACGTCGAAAAATATCTCTTCAATTTTGTCATCTATATTACAATTCGGAATAGACAAAGCCGCCGCTTGATGGCGATATTTTAAGGGCGACATGGTAGTAACTGGGTGGAGTTCAACTCAAAATAGAAGTACCAAGATCTTTACATAAACTTTTCAAGCACAGTAATTCTAAACCCCTGTTACCAATGATTTAGTTGGTATTTTACATCAAATATGGAGGTAGTAAAACATACTCAGAGCTACAAAAATTGTAAGATCTTTTGAGATTGCAAAAATGATATTCCCGCTTGAGGAAAAAAAATTAAATCGGCTGTAATGGCAGAAAGAAAAACACAAATTCACTTAAGATGGTAAAACTAATTTTTTGGAGGGGAGGGGGTGAAGAACGACAAAAATAATGTTACTTGGAGCGGCAAAAGTAAATTTACTCGAGAGTTCAGGGTTATGAAAAAAGTAAGATCGCTTGGGGCGGTAGAATATCTAAAAATAAGTTATTTAAACTGATACCCATTCTATTGGCAGTATTAAGTGAAAATATCGGCAAAACCAAATATTTACCAGGCACTAGAAAAAAAAAATCGTAAACAATATAGATTATTAGAACTGTTGTTTAATAATACTGATTTAATTAATCTTCAAACTTCAGATCATACTAATAATATTGCAAAAATTATTGATTGGAATTATTCACAAAAGGCAAAAGAAATGATTGAGATTATGAGAGTAATGCAATAAAATATCGATTGATATTATGTACAAAATGTAATCAGTAGTTCATTGAAATTATGAGAAGAATATGATAAAGGTTTGATTGAAATTATGCACAAAATATAATCAATAATCCATTCAGATTATGAGAATAATACAATAAATTATCGAGGTTAGGCGAATAATGAAATAAATGATTAATTCCTACAATCAAATCCTTCCAAAACAAAACTTTTTTATCTTAAGGGATAAATGAGAAATTCTTTTTGCGTTGTACAGGGCTTAAAATATATTACTATTCAAAGTTCTCAATCATCCGTCAGTACGAAATATTACCATAAAAGGGAGTAAAATTTAGAAAATGCAAAAAGTTAATTTTTTTAAAAACTAGAATCCAGTATTCGCCAGAGGCGATATATTATTCTTCTAGTTTTGATTGCTACTCTTCTAACGTTTCAAGTGTTACGAAGGAAGTTGAATCTTTTGGCGTACATCTAATTTCACCAAACGCCCTCTTATGAAAACAGCAGATCGATAGGTGACTTTGGCAAAAAGGCAAATATCCGGTTTGGATCGTTGGACGAGGGCCAAAAGAGCGCGAATTCCAGTCACCTTAAAGCATTATTGTTGTGGCCCAAGTCAGATGCAAACCTCAACGTAGGTGAAGCAGTTAGAAGGTGGAGGCCTCACCACCAGCAACGCGCGCGATGCATGGGAAAATAAATGATGCCTGCACAAGGCCATTTGCTTTGAAAGTGGGCTGTACAGCCTTCGCAAGTTCTATTGTAACTCCTACTTTGTAACATACTGTTCCTGATACCGCGGAACAACATTTCCCACTAATGCATCTTATCATTTCGTCACCGTTCAGGTATATTGTATCTTTAGTGTTAAATATAAACTAAAATCGATTTAAAATTTCGAATTTCTATTACGGATCTGTTTGTTTTGTCTGCCTTCGCTATTTCCATTTAGTAATATTTTTACTTTTTGAAATATTAAAAAAAATATATTAGGTTTTGGAAAAAAATAGTTCTCGAAAAGCATCTAATTGTGGGTTTGATATTTGCTCATAGTTTACCACAGAGTTAATCAAATGGAGGTATATGAAACAAAATTTTGCAATCCATGAGCGTGGAAAAAAATACAACAAAAAATACAAGTAAATAAGAAATTTAGTGTTAAAGTTAAAAAAAAAAAGTATTAATTCGTTTCTATAAACTTCTTTTTAGATGTATATTTTTCGTTGTCTACTGATCTAAGGGACCTGGGTTCGAGCCCCGGGTAAGGCATGGCTGTTTGTGTCGTTTTTCTGCTGAGGTCCTGCCATCCTCTCAGACCTTCTACTGTGGCATATAAACTGACAGGCTCCTGTCAGACCTCTGTGGCAAGCAGCTGCTTGAGGGGGTATTTATTTTTTTATTTAATGTTCAATGTCAGTTGCTGAAATTTAGTTCTTAAATAACTTGTATGTTAGTAATAATAAGAGAATTTCATATATATGATGTATGTAACATTATTTTTTTGATAAACTAAAAATATAATTGTTTATGCGAAAGAAAGATAAAAAGCAAACGAACGTGTAAAAAGTGTAAAACATGCTATACAAAGATAACTTGAAGACTTACTCAGCGTTGTCTAAAATGAAAATCTGCAGAGTGACAATAGATGTCATTCTGCACGTTGCAAACTTTCATTTGACATAAAAGACATTCTGATAGATTCCCATGATCTTGATCTGCCTGTTTTTCATTTGGTGGTGATGTAACAAAAGAGGGAGCATAAGTTTTAATATGCTTCCCTTGTCAGAAACTTTATTTCAGATATAACTCATCCCTCTCGGTTTACGCATTTCTCTCTTTTCTTGAGGCGGCATGTCCAAGAAAGGCAAGTGGGGGGAGGGGGAGATGCCACCTTGGTATAGAACAATACTGCCTATTTCATTATGTCTCACTCTGAGAGATGGTTTCCATAGTTACGTGTTTACTTATAACTAGACTACGCTTAAAACTGTTTTAATTTTTACTTCATGAGGTTGAATCCGAGAAGGAACTTAAAAATATTTCACTCGTATACATGAATGTATTTTGTTCTACATGGTTTTATTGAATATAGTATAAATGTGCTTATTAATGTGCAAGCTACAGTAAACATTCTTTTTTTTACTTTTTTTATGTATAATCTTTGTAATTGTCCTCTAGTAAGGATATGAAAGTTGTATTATTTTCCCATTAGTAGGAGATTTTCTTTAATTTTATGAAAGTAGCTAAAAACTTGACTCTTACATAATTGTATGCAGTAACCTAATCTGCGATCCCAATGATCTAAATGAGTTTGGCTCTCATAATTTCTACCGAAGTTCACAATTTTGCAATATGAGGAAAATAACTCAAAACAAGGATTGTCTTTCTTATACGAGTGGTAGTAGTTTAGAATTCCCACTGTGCCAGTGTTCGGATTTTTTTTTTCTATTAACTTCACTGTGTCTCGGCGAGAGGGGAGACATCTACCGTCGGATGGGACGTAGAGCGGGACGCTAGAGAACATGCTGGATGAGATCATCTTAATGAGAGGCTTCAATCTTCTTTATAACATCTGTCATAGTGATCTCTCTTACCTAGTGAACTCTGAGCGCATTGGGATTTTGTGACCTGTCCATGTAGCCCATTGTGTACACAAAAGTACATCTCAGAAGTAAAACAACTCAAATTAACACTTCTCTGACGGAAATTATGGGAGAGTGGAGATGTTGTACAGAGGTGTCTAGATGGAAATAATTATTAGTAAACGAACTTTAAGAACTTTTATTTTCAAAATTATTCTACAGAACCACGGTAGGAACGTAACATATCAAATCATATCACCTTTGAAATGCAGAGATTAAAGGTTTTGAAAGTTTTGCCACAAAATTTGAAAACAAAAAGTTTATTTCATTCGAAACATTTTTATAAAATATCTGCTTACTAGACTTACTATCAAAACTCACATTTGTGTTTACATTAATAACATACGATGCAATGGTTTTAAACTTAGATATACAAAAACTAATTAAGCAACGGAATAAAAAAAACCTATTTTTTCTGCATACAGAATTATAAATATAGAAAATATTACTATCTGAAACATATAATATAGAATAGCTCAGGCCCTCAATACATTTATTAATCATTTTATAAAACACTGGATAAAACGAACATCAAAATGTATGAATATGAAATGACAGTAAACAAAAATATTGTCTTGACGAAATGTGAAAAACCTCGTGATAGAATATTATCCAAGATACATTTAACACTTGAAAAGGATGAAAATATAAAGGTCTTCGACCACACAAAAAACACAGAAATTTCTGTAAAGTAACAAAACTTGGATCACTGCCTTTGTAGCCATTTACAGTAATACCTATTTTACACTTAAAAAAAGTGATGATCCAGTCTTTCAATTCAGAACGATGAGGTTAAAAGCACAGGCTTGCTAATAAGTCCACTTTTCAAGCTTTCGTTACACATTACTGTGGGATCTCCAATAGCAACATCTCTCAAACAGTGAGATTTGTAGCGATTGGAGGAAGGGAGTGATATTTGGGAGTATCTCGGGGTTTTTTTTTAATTCGTTCTCTCCGCTAAAAGGAAGGCACAGGACTCTCTTGTCGTTAAATGAATGAAATGACAGTTTTACTATTGCTTATGAAAAGCGAAGACTAAGGTCAAAAGTGCAAATATTGCTGTCATGGGTGAAAAGGCAAGTCCCAGAGCTCCGTTGCACTGAATGCCTGAAAAGAAAAGAAAGAATTTTATTTCATGGTCTGATGGCTTTAGTATTTTGTAAAACATTAACGTTTAATATTTTGGTTTCTACTTTGAATTTATATTCGGATTAAAAAGGAAATATGAGCAACGTCGTAAACATGGCTCTCAAGTTAGCTTCGTTTTAGAAGACAAATATAGACATTCATATTAGAGCAAGACTGAAATCCTTGTAAACTTAAATACACATTTAAAGATAAGCTTATGAAAAGAACAATTCGTAAAGTTCGCGTTTTATTTCTCAAGTAAAATTCACATTAACGTTCTTTTGTAGAGATCCTTGTACAGCAGACGCTTGAAGTAAATTAAAATTGCTTCTGAAGTCACATTTTCATTTCATGCAATGTACTCAAGCATCTTTAGAATGGTATGCTCGAATCTGAAATCATTCGTGGCTCGGTAATTTACCAGCTCGATAGAAAATTTCTGTAAATTATGTATGTCCATAGATTTGTTCAATTCTGTAAATTAAATTATTTCCGTAGATTTATTTAATTCTCTAAATTATATATTCTTTATTTCAACCGCAAGTAATTTTATGTACAAAAAAAATAAATCATCAGTGCATGGAAAATCTATGAAATACTGTAACACCAAATTGTGATTGAAATGGCAAATAATAAGAAAAGTGCAGGATCTGTACTAACAGCTTTTTAATTACCTAAATAAATGAGAAAACGATGAATTATTGAAATGTGCACTGTACAGTCGCTCAAAAAAGTATCCGAACGCTATGGTTGATTACAGAATTCAGGAAAAATATCTGGCAACGTTTTTTTTTTAGAAATTAGTGATCTGGCAACCTTCGTGTCACGTGATACGAAGGTTGCCAGATCACTAATTTCTAAAAAAAAAAACGTTGCCAGATATTTTTCCTGAATTCTGTAATCAACCATAGCGTTCGGATACTTTTTTGAGCGACTGTACACAACAGGTTCGGATCTGGAAAATAATTGAAGGGGCGGGAGTAAGAAACACAATCTAACCAGAAAAATGTAAAAGGGAAGCCAAGAGACTGGATTTCCAATTCAGTATAACATTTCGCTCTCCTTTTTACAGGTCTTTAAAAACTTCCTTGGAAAATGTATGAAATGTAAATTAGTTTAACATTTTTTGCCTCTATTATCCTTACCAGCATTCTGAAGAAGGGGGATGGTCCCCTTCCTCTCCCCTTATATCGGGACCTAGTACAGAGTACTTTTACTTGATAAAGAAAATAAAAAGGAAAGACACATCGTCCAGCATCATCCCAATGCTGTCGAACTAAAGATGCTGAAGTGTACTTGTGTTTATTTTAATCTCATCATCTTCGCCAACATTGCAATGAAGGCTCTTCCTCAGGCCCTAATCTACGACAAAATAAAGGGGGAAAGTGACTCAACCGAACAGAAAACAAGTAAAAGTGTTGGTGTGGAGGAGACTTTAACTCCATCGCAGTAGAAAACTTTCCGTCTCCTTTTCAGAGGTCTTTAAAACTCTTTTTGAAAAGTTCATCAAATATATATAAGTTTAATAATTCTTCCCTTCAGTGTCCTTGCTTGCATCTCAAAATGGAGAGAGGGGCAAAACCTTGCCTCTTTCTAAATCTACCTCTGATCTTACTACATCCCTAATGACTTAAGAAAGCGAATAACGCAAATAATAAAAAAAAAGAATTATATACTTATAGATAGACAAGGCTAATTGCTTCGCGAAATAATTCGTTTGGTGAACATGGCAAATTAGACAAAAAAATTTTTTTCTTCATATTACGCTTGGCAATGTTATCTGTAATACAACAGGATGTTGTAGAAAACATCGCTGTAATGACTAAGCGAGTTCAAGGTCAGGGCTTTGACGATCTAGAAACTCCGAATACTCAAGAATTTGCTCAATTACAGTACTTCAGGAAGA
This sequence comes from Ryuthela nishihirai, assembly GCA_038380435.1. Lineage (NCBI taxonomy): Eukaryota > Metazoa > Arthropoda > Arachnida > Araneae > Heptathelidae > Ryuthela > Ryuthela nishihirai. The sequence goes on along the minus strand of JAWZYU010000009.1, from coordinate 10,607,549 downwards.
ACTAACAGCAGAAAGTCTGGAGGCGGTGATCAATCACAGTGATACCAAACCAGAGAAATTTTTAACGACCTTTAGACGAAATCTAAACAGCTAACAATAAGAAGCTTCTTCAAACAAGCTGAAGATGATCTTAAAATAAGTTAAGAATTTTTAAACTGTTTGCTCACTTAATGAACAGAAATGTGACAAATGATGTAATGTTTGAAGAAAATGTACGCTTTGAAACACTTTCAGTAGAAAATTCATACCGGGAGAATGCAACCTCTTTTTTCCCATAAGGGAAATCTTTCCTATATATTCGTTTTTTTCCCCCGGGTACGTAATCTTGTTATTTGATTAGCTAACATACTAAATCACTTTTGATATATTATTTTTGTAATAAAAATCATTTTTTTATCATAAGATATTTATAATTTAGAGTTATGAACCATCTTCTACTTTTTCGTGAGGGCCAGGAACTGAACTCCTCTCCCCCCCAACACTGCCCGTAAGTTCCTTGTTTCAGTATTCATGCATTCGACCGAGCACTGGCTCGTAATCAGCAGTTCCTCGGTTCGAGTGACACCAATGGGGCTTGGAAAGGCTGTTATAAGTCGGACGTCGGACGGGGAATTAACACTGGCTCGCTGTTCAGGAGAGCCCTACTCTGTGCACGTAAAGAACACGTTGTCTCCTTAAACTCTCCCGTGAATCTCCTTTCCCATCTCCTTCTCTCAGCTTTCGGGATTCTCGAAACCTGGCCGTTAAGCCCATTGTATGCAAATGACGTGATCAGAGGTAAAAACAACCTAACCCATTGTATGCAAATGAGGTGCTCAGAGGTAAAAACAACCTAACCCATTCCTCTAACGCCGGAGAATCCAAAATTATTCACACTGGGGGATATTTTTAATTTATGATTTCACTGGAGAGCTACTGAATTTTTATTTGCATTTGAAAATAAAGCAATAAAGTGGGTAAAATGGAAAATAATTTAACTGGCGCTTAACGTGTTAAAACATATTTTATTTTTGCGGTAAATAAATCTAAACATTTTTAGTAGAAAAAAACCTACCTCTTAAAATCTAACTCTATTCCTTACCATGCCATGGGTGACTTTTACCTTAATAAAAAGTGTTAATGTTAAAGGGCGAGCGGTAGCCCGTGGGTACCGTAATGGACAATCCTGCTCTAACGTAAACCCAGCGATTACCGGTATCTGTGGTATAAATTCGTGTCGGCGAAAAGTTGTTGTTTGCGTTAGTGTGAACTTTGGAATGAGCATGGCCTATTTCTTTTTTATTTTCACGTATTTGGGCAGGGTCTGAGATGCCGAATATCAGTCTTAACGATGTGGGCAGTATCGGGTAGTTTTGCTTAAAACACACTCTCTGGACAAAGTCTGAGACAATAATTAACCTGTGGAGACCTGTACTGCTGAGTGACAAAATGTTTGGCAACTGAATGGAAAATAAATCCAACATTACCTTTGTGTTCCACTTCGAAACGGATCTGGTTTGGAGTTTCGCACTTCCTGAGTTCTGTATCTGTAAAAAGAAAAGGAATAAATTTTTGAAATATAAAATATGAATGAACGAAACGTAAATGAATTCCGAAGATAATACTGTATGATTCTCCATGATGAGAGAAGCAACGTAAAGGTACAAATTTAGAACTATAGAACAGAACACCAAAGTTCTGTTCACTGGAAACAAGCAGCAACTAGCAATTCACTAGAAGCCAATCTTAACATTAAAAACGCTTCCATACATATGCTTGTCTCCCCACCTTCCTCTGGAATACGTAGAGTAGCATTTTGCTCTCTCCCCTCCCTTAATCTCTTAGGGAACATTTCTGCTGATGCCTATGACGTTTCTATTTATTCTCATTAAAATAATTGCCTATCATTAGCTTATTAAATCACATTTTATTTTATTGTCATACTGAGATATGAATCAATTCTAAGAACAGTGCACTGTTAAGAAAACTATGCAAATATCGTATCTACACAAGATTACTAATTTAAATATATAATATTGAACATAATGCATTTTTCATTTTGTGTTTTGGTACTATACTCCAGTAACGTACCCAGAAAATTTTAATGGATTTCTTTGAAACGTGTTTGAGACCAATAGTGGTAGTAGGTTTAACATGCTTGAGTCTTTGATTTTCTTGGATGCCCTCGAAAATATACGATATTTAATCCCTAAAAGGTGGGATAGACGCCCCAACCTTAGTCGAAAGCGTGTCAGGCTCCTCGTAATCTGCAACTCTGGCAATTCCGTATTGAGTAAAGTGATTTATCTCCAATAAATCCCTTCCTGCCCTCGGTCAGAAAGGGATTTATCTCCAATAAATCCCTTCCTGCCCTCGGTCAGAAAGGGATTTATCTCCAATAAATCCCTTCCTGCCCTCGGTCAGAAAGGGAACACTAATGGGTTTGGAAAGAATGCATTCTTCGGATGCGACGTTAGGCCATGACTCCGTGTGCAGAAGTGTGCTACATTTTAACCCTTCAGCTAGGTTTGTGCAAGTTAAATATCACGCTGGATGGCCTTGACGGGAACCTACCGTCTTAAACTCCTCATGCACAGAAGTTGTGGTTCTGGACTCAGTTCTTATAGATTAGTGGTATTATAGAACGTAGAAGGTTTTTTTTTATTGTTAATAGGAAATTTTTTGAATCCAATTCTAATAGCTGACCAGTGGTCTCCTTCCCCTAACCTTCTCTGAGCTCTTGGTTTCCTTGTGAGGATCTTGGTTCGAAATTTGTAACTCTTTCATCACTGCAAAGCGGAATTTTTTGGGATCTTTCTTACAACACGCTTGCTAATGAAAGAACCGACAGTACATTTTCCCTCAGCTAACCCTTAATTATTGGCCTTAGTAAGCCCGACATCTTAGGCATTAGGCTAACTCTCATTTCCGTTCAGTAATACAAAAGCACAGCAAGAAATCAGCTTTGATATTAAAGAACCTTGAAGAGCATTCTCTTCTACAAATGAGTCCCAAATTCAACCACTTAGTTTGAATAGATATGTCTGAAAATGGAGTAGTTGAATGATGAAGGACGCTGACTGCTTCGATGCAAGAGCAAAAGTAGATGATTGCATGTCATGGAGAGACCCTGTTTGGTAGAACGAGAAAGCCCAGCCGATTGAAGCATGGCGTGATGTACAATCCTTAGTGCAGCATATTCCTGTTTAAGTCACAAACGCAGCACGACCCTACATCGATCAAAACAAAGAGTTGCTATGAAAATTCACCAATCTTTAATGTATTATTTAAAACTACTAGTGCTATTTGCGAAAGCGACGTTGATTCCATTTCGGGAAATTTTTATCTTCAGTCAATGATGTTGGAGGAAAACTCTAAAAATTCTAATGTTTTTTTTTCCTCTCGGGAATACTTCTGCACTTTAAACCGAAACTGACAAATAAACATTGGCAGTTCATCGAATTCTAATGTAGGATGTAGTTTGGATTTTGAATGAGGTTTATCTTCATTTGATAAAAATAAGATTTAAAAAAGTGTTTATTCTCTTTTTTTCGCACACGGAGTCAACATCCTCCTTGAGGGGGGCGGTGTGTGGCTCAGTCGGTAGCGCGCCAGGCTCGTAATCTGTAGTTCCCAGGCTCGAGTCCTGCTGGGTCAGCGTTGCGATTTATCACCGCAAAATTCCCAGCCCTGCCCACGGTCAGTAGGAGACACCGATGGGCTTGGAAAGGCCGTCGTCCGTCGGATGGGACGTTAAGCCGTGGCTCTCCGTGTGCGGGATAGACATACCCTGTGCACGTTAAAGAACACGCTGGATGGCCTTGACGGGAGGCTACTATCTCTCTCACAACAGCTGTTCCAGTGGATCCCCTCCCCCAACCTTCTCTGAGCTTTCGGGGTCCATGTAACCTGGCCATTTAGCCCATGGTGTGCAAAAAAGTGCCGCACAGAGGTAAAGCAATCCAAAATCCTCCTTGAGGGAATTTTGACTCCACCGCTCTCCTTAAGTACTCAAAAATTTTGTGAAAATGGGGTCTCTTAAAGTGTGAATTATGTATTATATTTCAACTAGTCGAATTTTAGATTTAGGTCACATTGTGGTGACGAATAGCATACATAGAGACTTACACTTTCGAATTTGAGGAGAGAGTAACGGCGAAGGCATACTTTTCTATTCAATGGCAGAGAAATTTCTTTTTTAGCATCAATCAGATACGTATCGTTAAAAAATAAGTTTGTGTACATGACACTAAGGTCCATAGCTAGGGGGGATGTGGGGAGGCTCCCCCCAAAGTAACTCGGAGTTGGGAAAATTCGAAGCGACTTTCGAATCGAATTCTCAAATCTAGATGAATTGTAAAAATTTCAAATCTTTTTTTTTTGTAAAATTAAGGGGAATTAGCAAAATCTAGGGTAGTTGTGAAAAGCGAGGCAACTTGGCAAAATCTAGGAGAGTTGGCAAAATCTTGGGAAGTTGTCAAAATCGGGAAAACTTGAAAAAATCTTAGGGAGTTGGCAAAATTCAGGTGAGATGCGAAAAATTGGGATTTTGTTCTGTAAAATTATGGCGAGTTGGCAAAATCGAGGCAACTTGCCAAAATCTAGGGCAGTTGGCAAATTTTGAATCCACTTAGTACATACAATACAGGCGAATTGTGAAAATTGGGATTGGTTTTGTGAAATTAAGAAGAGGTGGAAAAATCGAGGAAACTTGGTAAAATCTGAAATGACTTGGCAAATTCAGGGGAATGTAAAAATTTTGACTGTTTTTGTGAAATTAAGGAGAGTTGGAAAAATCGAGGCAACTTGGTAAAATCTAGGACAGTTGGCAAAATTCGAAGTGACTTGATAAAATTGAAGTGAGATGTAAAAATTGTGATTTTTCTCCATAAAATTATGGCAAGTTGTCAAAAGTCTAGGGGAGTCAGCAAAATTCAAAGCCACTTGGTAAAATGCAGGCGTGTTGTGGAAACTGGACTTGCTTTTGTATAATTAAGCAATTTGCAAAATTCGAAGTGATTGGTAAATTCAGGGAAGATGTAAAAATTGGGATTTTTTTCTCTGAAATTAAAGCTAGTTAGAAAAATCTAGTTTTGAATATTGAGATTGATTTTGGGAGTTATGGATAGTTGGCAAAATATTGTGTACTTGGCACAATTCGAAAATTTTTTTTATATTATTTTCGTAATGGCGAGGTTGCAAAATCGAGGCACTTAGCAAAATGAATTGGAGCGCCGCCCCCATTGAACGAAAATCTTGGAATTTATGTAAAGTATTTTTTTTTCTCAATTGACAAAATTCGACTTCTGAGTTGGAAAAGTTTCGTTTCCTACTTCTCCCCCCACCCCCTCCCCTCAAACCACAGTCTCATCGCTACGCCCCTGATGACACTTCTTAGTTTTTGCGATTTAGACCATTTCAGCATTGACGGTATCAAAAGTTTGTATTGCAGTAATAAGCGAAATAATTTACCGACAAATATTCCAAAAATTATTATTAGCATCATTATGAACTTATTGTTCAGAGCTATGGAAGGAGTTTTTGTTTGCAAAGTACCACTTACCGACACATGGCGTTGTAGGTTCAGTTTTTCCTTCCACGTAAAAGTAGAAAGGTGGGCAATTGTATTCTTTATATCCTAAGGAAGATTGCAACAAAAGTTAATAATCAGATCGCAGTTCGGTGCATTATTTACCTCTAATAAAACTCTCAAGTAATCATAGGGTAAAAGAGATCAGAGATATAAGAGGAAAAGAGCCAAATTTTTCCGGTTTATTTGAAAGACGCCAAAAGTCTTACAATAGATTACAATCTCAATGAAAATAAAGGTATCAATTCTTTACTCCGTTGCGAAAAATATTAAATTTAATTCAATACCTAAGAGTTATCATAAAATAATAGAATTGAGTATTTAAACTATTATTTTAATAAAGGTTTTTACTGACCTTTGCATGGATTTTTCACATAAAATGTGTAGGAATTATCTGAAATTCACAAACAGAAGGTAAAGAAATAGCAAAAAAAGAATTTTTTCATGTAAAATAAATTTTTTCATATCTTTTTTATATACATATATTATTAAACACTAAATACACTTTACACTATTATATTTATATATTATTAAACTCTTACATAGAGTAATATGTAACATTTGTTAAACCATGATTGAAATTTTTATTCCTTCTTAACATTCAAATTTCGACTTTAAAAATAATATTTTCCGTCAAAAAATGGCAAAAATAGAAAAGCAATTCCCATTTTTCTACCAGTTCTTATGTAACAGATAAATGTGGTGTCTTACCTTATTACCTTTACGTCCCCCAAGCCGTCCATTGCCGAATGGTTAGCGCGCTTATATAAGGGATCTGGGTTCGAGCCCTGGGTAAGGCATGGATGTGTGTGTTGTTTTTCTACTGAGGCCCTGCTATCCTAACAGACCTTCTACTATGGCATATAAACTGACAGGCTCCTGTCAGACCTCTGTGGCAAGCAGCTGCTTGAGGGGGGTATTTATTATTTATTTAATAGAAATAAGGTAAGAAACTTTGTGTGCTAATAAGTTCCATCAGAGAGATTATAGTGTTAGAAACTTCTGATTTTTTTAATACCTCCTTAATACCTCTTCAAATAATCAAACAATTCCTCCTAAAAACATTCTCTGAACACCATCTATGATTTCAATTTTTGGTGAATATACTGAGCTCCATTTCAGAAAATTCAATTTTAAATTTTTATATATATTGTTAGGCACTAAATCTATTGTATTGATTTGCATCGAGTTCCGAGATTACGTTTAAGAAAAGTATGATATTATCTTCTTTGTAGCAGAAATTAATAACTGGAATATGAAAGTTTTGAGATTTAACAAAAAACTAGATGAACACGTAAGATTTATCTAAACCGATTTAATCGCATTTGATTATTTCTGAAAAGACTATACAGCCGTGTTGAGAATTGAACGGATCCTTCTTTTACCTTGACGTTAAATGACACACAAACATTCATTTCTTATTAAGAGATAATTAAGGGATTATAGTCGTACATTAGTACTTTTAACTATCAACTCAGTTTGAATGTATGCGCAATACGTAAATAAAATTCCACTCTTTTGTATAATTAGTCAATCTTTCTTGTTTAAGCGAAGTCGGATTAAAAAACAATATTAAGTAACCAGCATTGTCTTGGATTATTTCAGTTCGACTCCGATAAGTGCTGCTTCATCCGACACATGCAAAACATTGGTGCGAAACTAAACGTATTAATATAAATACTTTAAGTTTTTCAGTTTTATTTTCGTACACATGTTATTCACATTTCAGATTTATCGAGCACTAGAAGTAGATGATTTTTAAAACAGTAGCTGATGGTCGGATTAAATGGTTTGAAGAAATAGCGAATTTCTTCATTTGAATTATGTAAATTAAAACTCAAATTTATCATGGTTGAACCATGATAAATGAACCTAAATTATTTTTTTAAAATCGTTAAAAGATGGATACATCTGCCATTAATGTGTTCATTTAACGTAACCATTAAATGGTGGATTTCTTATTAAAAGATTATTAAGAGATTATATTTCTTCTTATTATATTATTAAGAGATGATCATGGATTCGCAATCATATAAAAAAATATTTTTGAATTGCCATTGTTAAGAAATGCATACGAAAATGCAATTTTGCTACGTTTTTCTGTTTGGTTTCCGAAGTTTTTCTGGAGATTAGAATGTTTTACATCTGAAAAACAATTTTGTATATGTGATTGACTAAACGGCCAAGTCACAAGGACCCCCAAAGGCTCATAGGATAATAGGGGAAGAAGAATTGCTGCACACCTATTAGAAGACAAATGGGATCCTCCTGTCAAAATCATCCAATGTTTTTCTCATTGTGTTCAGGATATGGCTCTCCTGCGCAAGGATCATGGCTTAACATCCCATCCGATGGACGGCGGTCTTATCCAAGTTCCATCGATGTCCCTTTTCTCATCGAGGGAAGAATAGGAGAAATCAGAGAAAATATCGATGCAGGTAAGGGGGGAACTTGACCAGTGGAACAGTCGATTTCAGAAATCGAAACGTTTATCTCAAGGCTTCATTTGAATGCCCAGGGAAATGCACCTTCTTCAAAATATGTCCAAATTCGCAAAGAATTGTCCATATTTGTAAAATCTTTTATCAGAAACTTTTTTTTATTCTCCTCATGATCGTCGAAATTGTTTTATCGGCAGAGGCATGAAGGAACTAAAGTTTCTGGGCAGCAGAAGCGAAAGAGACAAGATTCTCCTCGATTCAGATGAACAACGCCTAGTGAAACGCTTGGCCAAAGGATGTGAAGGTTAGCGTTTGGATTTAAATTTTAATGTCTAGTACAGTCGCTCAAAAAAGTATCCGAACACTATGGTTGATTACAGAATTCAGAAAAAATATCTGGCAACGATTTTTTTTAGAAATTAGTGATCTGGCAACCTTCGTGTCACGTGATTACAGAATTCACCGTTCACAGCAAACTGGAGCGTGTGCAGTTACTGCATACGCTCCAGTTTGCTGTGAACGGTAACTGCACACGCTCAATATTTCCGTGAGTGAGCCCACACGATCTAGTATCAAAATAATATGACCACCTACAGTCGCTCAAAAAAGTATCCGGACACTATGGTTGATTACAGAATTCAAAAAAAAAAATATCTGGCAACGATTTTTTTAGAAATTAGTGATCTGGCAACCTTCGTGTCACGTGAAATTTGTTTTGCATGTTTTCAAGTAATGTCATCATCAGTCCAGTGCTGCATCCTCGAGTGCCATGCTCTGTACTCTTCACAACTTTAGTAATCGGAACAGAAGCACAACGACCTAGTGAATTTATACGTTTTACATTTGTTTCAAGCAGGACTGCGTCTAGGGGGGGGGGGGGGCAAGGGGCCACGCACCCCCTTTTCAGAATGCGAGTAAGGGTAAAAGAGGCAAAATTTATTAAACTTATTTATATTTCACACATTTTTCGAGAAATGTTTTGAAAACCGTGAAAAGGAGGGGAAAATCTTATATTGCATTGGAAATGAAGTGTCTTGGCCCCCTTTTTTTGCATTTTTTTGAGCTAGATTGTTTTTTTGGCCACCTTTGGTTTGTTTCCAGAACCGGGCCTAGTTGCAACGATATATATATATATATTTTTAAAAAAGCCACTAGAATGGAGGGTTAAATGCATACCGAAACGGCATTCTGGTTCATTCCTGCTCAATCCAGTCGCTTGCCTTTTCCTCATCCCTCTTTTAAATTATTTGTTTCAAAGTCACACGCTTCGTTCACGCAGTGATGTCATCCTAGTAAACAATTGGTTGCATTCAAGAAACAATTTTTATTGTACTCAGTTGTTGTTTTTTTATCATATATCAATACGAAACATATTTAAGGGACCAACCATTTGAAGAATTATCATCATCATCATCATCATCATCCTCAAGCAGCCATGGGCTACGGAGGTCCAACCAGACCATGCAATTTAGTTCTCCAAGCAAGTCTATCCTGAGCTACATCTACTGCATCTGGCCACTGCACACCAATTCTAACAAGGTCTTGTTTGACATTGTCTGCCCACCGCATCCTAGGTCTCCCCTTCTTTCTGAGGCCTTTAGGCACACTGTTCATAACCCTATTCGCCAATCTATAATTATCCATACGGGCAACATGGCCAAACCAACGGAGTCTCTCTCTGCACAATATGCTGCTTAAAGGAGGTTGCAAACTCCTTTGCCTAATCTCATCATTAGTTACAAAGTTGAACCACCTAATGCCCAAGATACTGCGTAAGCATCTGGAATCAAAAGCATCTAGTTTCCTGTTATCTTGTTTACAAAGTGTCCAAGTTTCACTACCATAACTAACCCTAGAAAGAACCAAACTATTATACAGTCTAATTTTAGTCTTTAGGTGTATACACCTATTTCTCCACACTCTCCATAGGTTCTTAAAAGTCCCGGCAGCAATCCCTATTCGTCTGTTAATCTCATGCCGCACATCACCATTATCTGTTACATAGCTCCCAAGATAATTAAACTGTGACACCTGCTCAAGACTGCAACCATTCAGATTAACTGAATCACAGACTGCCTGACCAATTTTCATCACTTTAGTTTTCTCTCTGTTTATAACCAAACCTACTCTACTACCAGTCTCATCAACAGCTCGAATGAAAGAGTTCATCTCATCAACATCATTTGCCAAAAGGGCTAAATCATCAGCATAATCTAAATCAGAAATTTTAGTATCTCCAGCTCATTTAAGGCCAAAATCTTTCCCTTGAAGTGAATTTCGCATAACATAATCAATAACCAAGCTAAAGAGAAAAGGAGACAAAATGCACCCTTGTCGAACACCAGAAGTAATGCTAAACCAATTGCTACAAGCCTTACCAACTCTCACACACGACTCAGTGTTATTATAGAGAGCTTTCATAATGTTAACTAACTTGTCTGGTATACCATATGATCCCACAATCAACCACAAATTATGACGATCAACAGAGTCGAAAGCCTTTTTGAAATCAACAAAGCTAGCAACCAAAGGTTTCTGAAACTCTAAACATTTCTCAAGAATCTGCCTAAGTGAAAATATCTGATCCACACATCCCCTACCACTTCTGAATCCACATTGCTCATCACGCAATTGACTGTCAACCAAATTCTTAATTCTATTAAGCACAATCATGGAAAGAACTTTACCTGGAACAGAGAGTAGGCTGATACCCTTATAGTTATCAGAAGAACTGCGATCACCTTTTTTGAAAATAGGGATAACAATAGCTCTGGTAAAATCCTTAGGAACCATGCTTTTATCATAAAACATATTCAGAATTTCAGTCATCCAAGTGATAACCGAAACATTCCCAGCTCTAAGCATTTCCGTAGTAATTTCATCTACCCCTGGGGATTTATGAAGTTTAAGTTCAGAAAGAGCCAAAATAACTTCAGATTGTGTTATAGGTCCAACATTAAAGCCACCAATGCATCTATCATCATTGCAAACAATGGGAGTAGAACTAACTACATTGTTTAGAACATCACTGAAATGCTCAGCCCACCTAGCCATGACAGAATCCTCCCCTTCTATAACCTTACCTTGTTTATCCTTCAATCCTTGTATGCCTGTCCGTTTTCTACCACACAAAACATTAACTATCTAGTATAGCTCTCTGCTGTTGTGCTGTCTAACTGCTTCCTCGGCTTTGTCAGCCAAACCATCAAGCCAAAGATTCTTATCAGCAGCTAACTGATCCTTTACAAGTTTATTAAGGTCTCTGTAATGCTTTCTATTAGGACTAGTAGGGTATTGATTAAGGGCATTTCTGCAGTTCTTTCTTTCCAAAATAAGATCAAGTGCCTTATCACTCAGATAATTTTGCCTCTTCTGCTCCTTTTTTCCTAAAAGAGTACTGTTAGTGTCCAAAAAAGCCTGTTTAGAATGATCCCATTCTTCCTCAACTTCAGTAGTAAGCAAACCATGACTGTCATAATGACTAAGTAACCTATCATGGTAAGCTTTGGCTATAAGCTGAAAATTCGAAATGGCGAACTAAAGTGAATGGCTGGTAGTGGGGGAGGGTCCATGTTTCGAAGTCGGGTTTTATTATGAGCAAGGAATTCAGAAGTTGCAATTTACAACAAAATGCAACAAATTTACGTTAAAAACAACGGTTGCTTTGGATTTCCCCTCCCCCAATGAAGTGGATAAATAAACGTGGTTTGAGACACGAACTCAGATTATTTTGTGGGTAGAGACTTCAATTCTTAATACAACATGGGGTCGAAAGAGCGAAACGCCTGTAGAAGAAGAAATTTCGAACCGACGATGAAGTTTGGAGTCAAAAGTGTTAAATTCAACACTTTTGCACCGTTTCTGCACCCTTGGAGTCCTTGTGACCTGACCATTTAGCCCACTGTGGGAAATAAAAGTGCCGCTCAGACATACGACAACCCGAATCAACAACAAAGTTAGCAAAATGGTCGGCGACAGATAGGAATTAATAATGCAACATGCAGATAAATTTGTAAAAAGTTTATACCAGCAGTATTGGGTTCTGGGCAATATCCTCTGATATCTTTGTGCTTGAAAATGTCATCGTAGTATCTGGAGAAGCAAGCCTTGATTTGACCTGATCCAACAGTTCTGAACTGAAAGGAAAAAAGAAAACACTGAATTACTAACAACTTTCAAAACTTTTACTTTCTAACATTAATTTATATGGAGTTTCCGGGAGATCAAGAAACGATAGAATGGGACACATGGACGCCGCAGCAAATGGTAAAATGGATGTTGTGATCACAAGAACTGGAATAATGTATAGCACATACTGTTATACTCGTATACAATTTTTTCAAGTAAATATTCGACGCGAATGCGATCAATTCTCCAATGGGGCAAAACACAGAGAAACAGGAATTCTGGATCACTGTCAGGAAAACATATGAAGAGAGTGAATCGTGGGTGAGGAGGCAATCGAATGAATGCGAAATGCATTCACCGAAGCCCGCTAAGTCAAGAAGAAGGGAAAATCACGAGTTGTAACTTCCCCGTTCAGTTCTTCATGACATTGTCCATAAGAACAGGACAAGACCTACGGGTGGGGCGCATGTCCCACTTCCTTTAGAATGCTACTGAGGGTAATAAACGCGACTAGTAGGGTAATAAACGCGAAAAAGTATTGAACAGGTGCATATTTCATGCATTTTTTTCCAAGTTTTTTTAAATACCTCTAAAATGAAGGGGAGAACGTTATACTGCAATAGAAATCCAGTCTCTTGCCACCACACACCCCACGTTTAATTTTTTTTTCGAAATCCGGGTCTGTGTAAGCGCATGAGTTTAAACGCATAAAAGACGCAGCTTTTTCACCATATCAGCCCAAAGACCATCGTCTCAAGAGGGAGTTTGCAATTAGGTGCTCTCACGCATTGATGAGAACAATCACTATCTACAGTAGAGATTGTTTACTTCTCTGACGATGGACCATTTCACCTGAACGACAAAGTTGAACAGACTCAACTGCCACATAAGGGGATCTGATAATTCTCGTGTCGTACTAGAACATGGAACAGATACGCTAAAAGTGAATGGCTGGTGTAAGTTTACGAAAAATCGTGACATTGAACACTTCTTTCACGAGGTGACAGTGACTAGAAATATTTACCTGGACATAATTCAGAACTTTTACTGTTCACCAAACCAAAGATCAATGTTCTAACAAGACAGTGCATCTCCCTCCACATTACCACAATGAAATTTTCTTGGATCGAACACTTCTTGATCGGTGGATTGGAAGAAGAAGGATCCTTGCCTGGCTTCCAGGTCACCAGATCTCACATCACTAGACTACTTTTTTCTGTAGATTCGGGAATAGCATCGTGTACCAAGAAAATGCACGAAATTTGTGGGAATGGAGGGAACGCATCACGAATTCATCGCAGATCGCCTCTAACACGATGCAAAATACTTGGAGGAAAGTTGAATATCGTCTCAACATCTGATGGAAGGACCACAGACATTGAGTTATAATAGACATAATTATAAACGTATTTCTTCATCATATCGTGTAAGTTGTGCATTAATAAACCCATAAGTCTACTCTGTATATATTATCTTGATAAATCTAGCCGGATACTTTGTACTTTGCTGAGGTTTTGATTAGAAAACTTTGAAATTTCAGAAAAGATTTTTTCACATATTTACTTATAGTTAACCAATAGATTTTTTCTACGACATGCAATTACGAACTTTACTACCAATAAATAAGAAAAACATTGGATAACTGAAGCGCTGGAATGCCTTTGTGAGGATTTCAAGAAAGCAATTATTACACAGAATCCTCACATTCCAAGAATCTATGGAAAGAAAATGGTTAGCAGGATTTTGAAAGAAACTAAGTTTAAACTATATGAGATTGCGGACCTGAAGTTTTGGTTGAGGAAAATTTTATTAGAATTTAAATTGCAAGCATGGAGCAAAGATCCGTTCCCCCACTGTTAAAAGCTTAAGTCACCAATGCTAGTAGTAACTTCAGACAGCACCTTTACAAGAGCCAGAATCCAATGAGAAACTGCCTACCTTAGAGGCATTCTTTCAAAGTAGGATTGGCAATGCCTTTTTAAAGAAGAGTTCAGGTACCTGCAATGGCCTCAGATCACCAGTTGATATAACACATGTGCCACACTGTCTCTATGTCTTCCCTTGTGCGTCTGTTCAATCTGTACTGTCAACCCACAAACAGAAAACAAATCGGTAGATTTTCCTTCAACAGAAACTAACCGGTGCAGAAAATTAAGGATTCGCAATCACGCTTAAAGCCATGAGAGAGTCTTGTGGGTATGAGACCAGCACCAAAACGCTATGAAGTTGACTACTCCTCAGCGGGTTAGAGAAAAATTGAAAACGTCTATAGAGACCGGATCAATAGACCACACCGATCAGACAACCCTTCCCTTTCCTTCCCTTCCACAAGAGAATATCTCATTTTTAAAAGTACTAACGACCTGACCACGAGAATGGTGGGGGAGGCGTGGGTAGATGGGTCGAACTGTACTATAGGTGCTAAGCCTGGTCGGTTTTCAATGAATTGGCATTGTTGAATGCTTCGATTTACCATATTTTTTTAAAAGTTATATAAATTATGAAGACGTTCGAGAGGGATAGAATTTTAACTCCAAAACTCCCCCTTCTCCTTGGTTATCGTCACTGGAAAACGAATTCAGTATTTATCGCATACTTTACGATAATATTTAATTTGTCTCTACAAATGAGCGATTATTCGACGATCGATTTGTTCGATCCATCGAAATGATGGATACCTCGACGATCGCCTGAAAAGTGCTTCCTCAGTTCTTTGGTCACCACCACATTTGGTGATCCAAAAGCAATAAATTGAAAGTAAAGCACCAAAGGGAGAAGAAAAGCCTAAATTTTCACAAATTAGAGACAGCTCGAGCATAGTGTTAAGATTTATTAATATATGCGATGATCTTATTAAAAAGCTTTAATTTGGAAACTTTAGAATGTTTATAAAATTCATTTTTTGTAGGCAACATCAAACTAGAAAGCTGCCAAAAATTGACTCCTTTTATGCATCTCTACCATGATTTAGGTCAATATCTCGTGAGCCTTGATTATCTGGTGTTTTTGATTATACGGCGCTCTTTTTATACGATGGCTCTGGATAATCTGTGATCTACCGTAGTTTTTTGTTTTTTTCAAAAAAAAAGTTATCGTCTATGAAAATCAACACATTCCAATGTCGGTTTCGTTTTTGCACTCCTCAATATCGATTTACATTTTTAAGCCCTTCCCCTCAAATATTATGGATTGCTATGCCACACTTTCTATCTTATTTAAATGGAAAACTTAATCAGTAAAAGTAATACCTTTATTGCAAGAGAAAATGAAAGATATTTTCGTCAATACTTACCTTAATCGTGATATCAAAGCTCCTTAGGAAATGTTTGGGATACATAGCCCAGTACTGTACACGTTTAGGTGTGATGAATCCTTCGTATTTATTGCTGGCCTCACCATTATCGCCGCCAAGTTTATAACAATTTTTAAATTGAAGTTGGGCAGGAACTGAAAGAGAATTAGACACATTAGTACTATAGTAAACGTTTGACGAGTATCTCGCAGAGAATCAGTAATGAAATCAGTGGAAGATCAGTTTTGGACTCTTGGAAATACCTCATTGCTAAACGTAGCTTAAAACTAGAAAAATAAAATGAATATTGTATGCTTGTTTTCAGAGATAATAAAATTTTTTATTTCCCACCTTTAACACTATCTAAAGCGCAAATTCAAACTAATGAATGAGTGGGAAAAAGCAGATACTAATATTTCATTAGTATCTGTAAAAATACAAAAAGAATATTTCCTTTATCTCTTAAAAAATTGCATTTCCACCCTACAAAAGAAGTAATTTAAACTTCTTGACAATCACACTCTGCCACAAAAGGTTTAAAATTTCTAGCTATATAGAGATCGTTTGTAATAGTCATTTAAATTTTCGACATTTTTTTCAGTTTATCTCTTAAAGCAAAAAATAATCCCAGTTTTTCCACCTGCCATGGGGATAAAAAAGCAAACAGTTTCTGTCAATATAAATCTTTTGACCATGACACTCTACCACCAAAATTTATGGCATTAATAAATTGTTTGCAACATTCGTTTAAAGGTTTGGCAATTGCCACATTTTTCCGCAGTTAGAGGGTAAACAAGATAACAGGAAACTTGATGCTTTTGATTCTAGATGCTTACGAGTATCTTGGGCATTATGTGATTCAACTTTATAAGTAATGATGAGGTTAGGCAAAGGAATCAGTTAACCCCTTTGAGCACCACATTGTGCAGAGAGAGACGTCATTGTTGCCATGTTGCCTGTATGGATAATTTTAGATTAGCGAATAGGGTTATAAACAGTGTGCCTAAAAGTCTCAGAAAGAGGGGAGATCGAGGATGCTGCAGGCAGACAATGCCAAATAGAACCCAGTTAGAATTGGTCTGTATTGGAGAGATGCAGCAGGTGTACTCAGGACAGATATGCTTGGAAAACTAAATTGCACAGTCTGATTAGACCTCCGTAACTCATGGCTGCCTGAGGATGATGATTAAAGCTACTGGGAGATTCAGAACGTGTTCATCGTAATATTTCGTCAATATCTATCCAACCCGAAAATAATTATTTTTAATTTATTTCTAAAAGTGAAAAAAAAGTTTAATGCCTACACCAGACAGACCGACAAAGTGAAAACATTATCTCGTTTTTTTTTCGAAAACAAACTAAAAATTTGTTTAGTATGTGTACTAAGTACAATTATAAAATGAAATTATGATCAGACGAATTCTAGAAGAATGACAAATATAGAGTATTTAAATGTAAATTAGTGACAACAAATAGCTAAAAAATTGAATCGAAACTTAGAAACTTTAAAAAAGAGAAAAGTTTTCGGTGAAAAATCATTCTTGGTCTAAATAAAGTTCAATAACACGAAGGGAATAAATACACATAACACCACTGTAACACGCCCAATAACACGGATAAAGCCAAGGATGCCTAATAACACGGACGTTGGGGGGAAGTCACCAGGAAAAATAAATTGTAGGATACCACCCGAAGACTTCCAAATATGAAATCTAAATTTTAATAATATAATTGACGGTTATCGTAATATGATAATTTCGAGCAACTCACATTTCCGAAAAATAATTCAGAAAATGAAGTATGAATTTTAATATTATGGTTGATGATTGTTTTAATATGGCAATTTGACTTCTCCAAATATCAAGAGCCCATTTTCTTTGAAGTTTTTACTACGTTCACCAATTTTTTTTATAGATATTTCATTACGTTTTACTCTAATATCTATTTTAGCCTTCAAACGCTGCAGTAATTCCAAGGTCAACCAAAATTAAAACAGTAATTGGTGAAAAATCCGAAATTTACAGCTTCTTAAGAACTGTTTCATAAAAGATATGTTAAGTATTGTGGTTTCTGTTGCTTGTATCCTTCCACATATAAGATGTTTAAAAAGCGAAACAATTGACAGTGCATTTTAAGTTCGTGATCTCTGCAGTAAAAGTTTTTTAAAACTAATTTCTATGATATCTATTAAAATCTGACTTCAATTTTATCTGTCGCTGAAATAAATTTCATTACACTAGCTGTATCGTATAAGAAAAAAATCAGTCCAGAAGCAACTCAAAATAGTGATATTGCTGGTTGTTTAAGGGTTATACAGGGTGATTCAGAATTCATCATCAATATTTAGTGGGGAGGAAGGGAATAAGAAAAGAAAGAGATTTCACATAGGAAAGTATGGGGGCAGACGAACGCATGGGTGGTGTAGAGGGCGCTGTGTGTACACACCTCTCATACAGAAGCACAGCTGTTTGACGCGTGCAGTCAGTTGTCATTCGACAAGGTGAATTTGCAGAAGTAACATGAACCGGTATACGTGGAATGAATGTGCAGATATGCATGTAACTTACGGTGCGGCAGGAGAAAGATGTCTTCGAGCCAGGCAATTGTATGCAGCGCGCTTCCCAAACCGCCGTGTGCCACAGCATCAAATGTTTTCACGTATTCATCGCCAACTGCGTGAAACAGGATCGTTTGCTGCTAGTAATGTTAATCGAGGGAGGCGCAGATCGGCATGGACAGTAGCAGTAGAGGAAGCTGTCCTACAGGAAATCGAGGAACAACCTGGTGCTAGCACACGAGGTATGGCTAGGCAGTTTGGAATTTCGCAAGCAACAGCGTGGCGGATATTACACGATGAAGGGTTACATCCGTTTCATCTGCAAAGAGTGCAATTATTGGCAACAGACGACCATCCCAAGCGTGTTATTTTTTGTCAGTGGTTCATGCAGAGAACAGACGTTGATCCCAATTTCCCAACGTAAGTTCTTTTCACCGATGAGGCGTTGTTCACTTGAGAGGGTGTCTTCAACACACACAATTGGCATGTGTGGGCTCATCAGAACCCACACGGTACAAGACCTGGAGCTGCGCAACAACGTTTTGCTGTCAATGTGTGGACTGGGATTGTTGGTGACTGTTTGTTGGGCCCGTATTTACTACCATCCCGTTTGGACGGTGCCAAGTACCTAACATTTCTTCAGACTGTGTTACCGGATCTTCTGAACGAGGTTCCTGATGGTAGTCTCCGGCGAATGTGGTTCCAGCATGACGGCGCTCCTGCACATTTCGCAAATGCTGTGTGTGCTTACCTACGCAGACAGTTTGGTGGCCACCACGTTCACCAGATTTATCTCCAATCGATTTCTTTGTATGGGGTGCTATGAAAAACATGGTGTACGAGACCCCTGTTGATAGTGCTATGGATCTTGTAGCACGCATATCAGTTGCTGCCTCAAACATCCGGGAAATGCCAGGCATCTTCCACAGGGTCCGGCTGTCCATGCAACGCCGTTGTGAGTCATGCATTCTAGCACATGGTCGGCAGTTCGAGCACCTCTTGTAAGTCTGTACAACCAATGCAAAGAAATGTTACATGTAAGATAATAGATGTTTTTTCCTTACCACTTCCTTCTTATGTGTTCTTTCCATCATTGAACTGGAGTCATTTTGCCCTACTACATGGCATATGCGCCCATGCTTTCCTATGTGAAATCTCCTTCGTTTCTTATTACCTACCTCCCCACCAAATATTGATGATGAATTCTGAATCACCCTGTATAAACAGCTTGCTTCAGTGTCACAGCACTGTTCAGAATGGTTCAGTCGATAGCGTGGCTAGGCGACTAACTTTGTGCATTTCGAACTTTGATCCTCATTGAAAAAGGGCAATGATGGTTGTTTACTGATGCCGCTCCTTCTTCCAAATGATCCGTTAACTCTCACTCTTCCCTTGGTGAGAAAGTGGATACTAATGGGATTGGAAAGGCCGCGACGTTCAAAAACTCGAGAATATTAGATGACGAGCTTGGTACTAAGGACTGAATCAAACTACGTTCTTCTCATCTTAGTGACATACATAGTGATGAGTCGCGATAACATAATGATGAGTCGCGATGCAATTCTTAATGTGCAAATTCATACTTACCAGAACCTACAGATAGTGTTTCTTGATGAAGCTCACATTTGTGTAACTCCATGTGAAAGCTAATATACAGGATGCTATACAGAAAGCTAATATACAGGATGGCTTTCATGGGGAGGCGGTCCCCATATGTCTCTTAGCAACTGTCCACTGAATCCTGGAAGGAGTGGGAGATTGGTTCAGTCAGTAATGCGTCAAGTTCGTAATTTTCAGGTTGCAGGTTCGATCCCACCTGGGCCAGCGTTGAGATTTATCTCCGCTAAACTCCCACCCTGGCCAGAGGGTTTTTCCACACCTCACAGAGGGTTGGAAATGCCGCAGTCCATCGAATGAGACGGAGACGTCAAGCCATGGCCCCTTGTGCACATTAAAGAACACAATGGATGGCCTTTTCAGGAGGCTACCATGTGTCTCCTAACAGTTCCAGTGCATCACCTTCCCCCTCCCCCGAACCTTCACTAAGACTTTGGGATTCTTGTGACCTGGCCATTTAGCCCATTGTGAGCAAAAAAGTGCAGCTCAGAGATAAAACAACCCAACGCAACCCAGTGGATCCCCCCCTCCTTTACCCTGCTCTAAGCTCCTGGGTTCTTGTGACTTGCATTTAGCACTTTATGTAAGAAAAAAAATGCCACTCAGTGATAAAACAACACGATCAAAAATTCTTCCGATGGGGACACGAAGTTACGGCTGAGCGAAATGGCAGAACAAATAGAACAGGGCCCAGTGGAAAAAATATTGCTTTCCACCCTTAAAATTAATATTAACTTTGAAATAATGTTACTCTGTAGAAAAATATGGATGAAATTAATGTTCGGTGTGACATATATGTGTTTAAAAAGCAACTGAGTGAAAAAAATCCACAAATCATTCGGAACTCCGAATGATTTGTGGATTTGATTTTGAAAAGGTGTTGTTATGGCTATAACTACTAATCCTAACTAAGTGAGCATCCGGTCGGGTACC
Source organism: Ryuthela nishihirai (assembly GCA_038380435.1). Taxonomy (NCBI): domain Eukaryota; kingdom Metazoa; phylum Arthropoda; class Arachnida; order Araneae; family Heptathelidae; genus Ryuthela; species Ryuthela nishihirai. The sequence goes on along the minus strand of JAWZYU010000009.1, from coordinate 10,587,012 downwards.
TCCAAGGTTTGGGTCCAGGGAACCGTCCTCCTACCCCGACGAGGTCCGCTATTGGTTGTTCATTGAAGAGTGAGTAAAAATAATGCAGTACATGAAGTCTATCAAGTGTGCTTTTCACGACATACCTGCTTTTGATCTTAAAGAACATGTTGGATGGCCTTGACGAAAGGTTTATGTTTGCCCTTAACAGTTATCTAATCAGTCAACTTCTTGCTTATCTGCCATTGCTGTTATTGTAACCAGGAGAGAGAGATAAAGCAATTCCATTATATGGATAACTCCATGTCTTACTGAACTGAAGAGATGAAAAACTTTGGAGGATTTTGGTTATATTAATACGTTCAAGAATAATGTTTCTTTAGGAAGAAAAAAAAAGTTTTTTTTTTGCTTTGAATAGGTCACTGCATTCCAGAGGTCTTTCAAATATCAGTATTGACCTAGTTAGAAATCAAACTCTGACTTCCGTTCCTGAGCCTTTTGATAAACTAGATTAAAACCTTTTCCAGTACAAAAGGAATTATCAACCAATGATACTTACCTTTACAAACTTTCTCTTTTAAGACCTTCAGTAAACTTGTACTGTCTTGATTTATGAAAGAGTCTGTTTCACCATTTCGGACAAACATTTTTAGCTGCTCTTTCTTTGTTCCAAAGGCAAAAATCTTGGTACCTGAAATTGAATATGAATAATATTAATTTCCAAATATTGCTTTTCAGACATATTTTCACATTCCTTAATCTAACTGCCAATCCTTCCTCCACTTCGCAACAAAGCTATCAATAATGATACTTTTCCTATTTTTCTCAAATATCCGAGACACATCTCATTTAAAGTTTAAACTTTTTTGTGCTTTCCTTATTTTCAAAAAGAGTCACGTTTAATGTTTGAGCAAGCATTGAGAGGAATAGATTTAATATTATCTACAAAATGGGACCAACAACTGCACAACTATTTCGTTTACTCAGTTCATTATTCTTCAGGCACCTATCTTTTCCAAAATCCCTCCCGTAAGTTCCCTTGAAAATATAGAGTGGTTAACAGAAATAACTTTTATAACTATCGCTTAAGGAGGAGGAGTCAAAATTAGACAGAATGGCGCCCGATTCGTAATCGATATCAGATACGTAATAAACCGAGCGGCATTACGTTACATTTCCCCCAGGTGCTACCAATGACTTAAATCGGCCCCTGCATAACACCCATACTACTGTACACCCCCCAAAAGCGTAAAGTCTTCTGAAGACACACTTACCTTGGAATCCATACCAAACTTTGCTGATAGCGTCTCGAAGTTGATGTTCATCTGCAGGAGTTCCAAAATTGAAATACAAAACCACCTGAAGAAGAGTAAAAATTATTGCGATTAATAATATAAGAAAGATTCAAACTGATTTTTGTTCAAACTTAATATTAACGAAGTGTATATTTGATTTTCTTAATAAATATGTATTTTTGCAAAACTTTTCGATCTATACGTTTAAAAAAAACTCTGGGAGTTGAGGGGGTATACCAGTTGATAAACATTGTTAAATAAATAAAAAACAGTTTTGTTCAAAATATGTAAATCAGCATTTTTCAATCAGATGTGAAATATTCTTTTTACTCTTTTTCAATCATTTCTCAATTAATCGAAAATTTCCATCTTTTAAACTGGTAACTTTTAAAACAGATGGATATAATTGTCATTCATATTATACACTCGCAAATAAGTACACTCATCCCTCGATTTGCACGGTAGATAGGTTCCAGAAATTCAACGTGTAATTCGAAATTGTGCAAATAGAGACCAACAACTTATTGAAAAAGGGTAGATAGGTTCCCAAAAAATCCTTGCCATTAATGAAACGTGCATCAAAAGTTTTATTTTTACGTATATTTCTAAAATTTTCTTCAGCAGTAATGATAAAAATAAAAATGTAACTTTATTTTGTACTTTATTTGCACTGATTCAGATAAGCTTAGATTAATTTCTCATACATTTCTTTTTGGTCACGGAGCCGAGTGGTTAGCTCGCTTGGCTACTGATCTAAGGGACCTGGGTTCGAGCCCCTGGTAAGGCATGGATGTATGTGTCGTTTTTCTGCTGAGGTCCTGCCATCCTCTCAGACCTTCTACTATGGCATATAAACTGACAGGCTCCTGTCAGACCTCTGTGGCAAGCAGCTGCTTGAGGCGGTATTTATTTTTTATTATTGAATTTGATAGAAGGATAGTCATGAATTGAATATAAATTAGAAACTAAGCATTTGTACTAATACTTAATGTTTTATTTTGCAAAATGAGTATGTTATGATATTTTATAAAAGTTTACTTACAAATGAGCTGGATTTAGCCTATATAAGAATCTATAAAGTTAAACTTGCTGCTAAAAAACAGGCTTTAATATTGATCACATTTCACTATCTGAAATTACTTTGGCTATCTCTAAATTAAAGCTACACGTCACAAGGGATAGATGAAATTGCTGCTGAAATGGTTAGAGCTGGGAATGATTCTGTTATCAGACTGTGGTGTTGAATATTTTTTATGATAAAGAGATTGGTCTTTAGGATTTAACTAGAGGTATTATTTATCATCCCTAATTTCAAGAAAGATTATCTCTTCTTATGAAAATTATAGGGCATCAGTCTATTCTCTGTTCCAGGTAAAGTTCTATCCATTATATCCTTAACAGAATTAAACATTTGGTTGATGGACAACTTCGGGATGAACAACATAAGTTCAGAAGTAGTAAGGGGTGCATTAGACCAAACCGTTTCACTTAAACAGATTTTTAATAAATGTTTAGTTTCAAAAACCTGTGATTAATGGCTTTATAAAAACCCATGTTTACTTGTAAGAAAGATAATAAGAAATTATATGCCTTTGATTTTACATAATTACAAGTATCTTGGAAAATACAGGCAAACCTCGTTTAGCGCTATATCGATTAAAGCTGTCTCGATAATGCGCGTTCTTTTAAGAAAAGTAATTTATTTCATTTTTTTATGAGTTTTCCATTGTCAGAATAGTTGATAAGATATATGTTAATGTTATTTAAAGCAAAAATTGGCCATACTACTTACACATGATACATATAAATTTTTATGAAGATAATACAAGATGCAATTGGAGATTTGAATGAGAAGTATCCTGATTTCGAAAGATCTTGTTGTGTAAAGCGTGGAGTACTAAATGCTTTATCACCTTACACTGAATTGCAAAAAGAGAAGTAGGAAAGCGTAAAGCAATCAATTTTAGACAATTTTCGAAAGACCTCCGGTCAGTAACTTGTCACAAATTTTTTTGAAACTTTTGAATTTTACTAAATTTACTTAGATCTGAATTTTATTTTGAATACAAATATAAAAGTGAACTGATTAAATAACAATTTGCAGAATTTTTAAATAAAGAAAAATATGAGATTATACCAATTTAACAGCCTTTTTCTTTTTCAGCTGTGTTTAAAAATTAACTAATCATATATATATATGGGAAAATTTTCTTTCGGAAAGCTATATAGTGTACACGAGGCCTCGTTTAACTTTGTTTCATTTAACGCTCGAATTTTCAGGAACGCATTCCGAGCGCTAAACGAGGGGTATGCTTGTAAGTGGTTTCACTACATATGTAATGATAGGCCTGTGCCTCTACTATTGATAGACGAAGGAATTTCTGAGAAATTAAACCTTATCCAATCCTTAAAACGTGGTGGTGGTGGTGGGGTGTAACCCCCTCCCCATGGGTACGCCACTGGTAGACTATGGTGTCAAGGGGTTTACTTGACAGCAGCGATTCATTCACCAGAGGAATTCATTTTTTTTTTTGGTTCAAGAGATAAATGGTGTCGTGGTCCGTTTGTAGGGGAGAAACGACGCAGGTTTTTTTACTTCACGTGGAATTAGATATTCTTTTGAACTGCGCCGAATGTGGTGTTGGGCCAGATCACGAACGATTAGCCACGCTATAGTAGAGGGCGATCAATTAGTCCCTTGATTAGATTCACCATTGCTTAGATGAAATAACAGATTCACGGATTGTTACACCCGTACCGACGTATGGCTCAGATTTGCTGCGCCAAGTGATGTGTAGACCTATGTCCAACAATTCACACACGAGAGTTGTATAGGGACAGCACAGTTTATTAACATTTATATACAATCACGTGCTGGGGATGCTCTCGACTCCGTAGGCCTTTGCTGCTGCAAACATTATTCAATGAGGTGAAGAACCACACTTTGCAGATTCTCGCTTTACTGACCACAAACTCGGTGAAAGGATATTTAAACTTTGCTTACAATGTGGTTCACACAGAACTCACTTCAGTCCCAAAGAACTGTATTTGATTCACCAAGAATCTTGATTCTCACATAGAATCGTACCCTCTCCTTAAGGGTTTTTTTTAGTAAGAGCAGCATCCTTTGACGCGTGTTCAAACGTCCTTCCCGTTTGACAGTGATGCTCAAGACTGCCCTTTCCTTATTGCCCAGCTCGTCTCCAGCGCTCACACTCGCGCCCAAGGCTAATTTAGAAAGGCCATAAAATGGCTTTTCGGACTCGTCATCCCGTGCAGGCAGCCAGCTCAGATCCGAAAACAACATCTATGAGTCACATCCCCACAACAGCACTTCCAAAAACACACTTAATATATAAAATATTTACAACAACAAAAATACAATAAAAATGCAACAATAAATAAAACTAAATAAATTAGAGAGCCATGGCAAATGGAAAGGTCGTTTTCAATTGGATCGGTGCTAATGAAACTTTATCTTTCATATTTTCAGAATTTTTCATTAGTTTGAAATTCGTCCATTACGGGGCATTGAAATTGGAAAATTGAATTTTTTTTCCTTTAAAAAAAAATGAGCATTCCACATTAGCCAGAGACGATTTGATCTCCCTAGTTAATCGTCATTTTGATTGGGCAGCAGCTTAGATGTGTAATGGACAAGAAAAGTGAATTGAAATTAAAATCTAACTTGAACCTCGTGTTCTTAACATGACAAATGGGATTCGGTAACGAAATTATCGCACTAAATTCTCAAAAAGGAAAAAAAAAACACAGGCAGACTTTCTAGAAAGAATGCAAAAAAAGATAGTTATTGATGTAAGGGTTCGAATAATAAATGATTTATTTTTAATATGTAAAGAGAATTTTCTTTTCCACTGAACCAATTCCTTATTGCTCTCAAAATGATCATCTCATCCTGAATAAATTGAACAGGAAAAAAATTAGATACTCACTCTGGCTGGTACACCTGGGCTTTCGCTGTTAGTTTCATCAAAATTTTCCAAAACTTTATACAGACCGCGGAACACATTAATTTCACTCTCAGCAGATGGAAAAGCTGTTGAATTAAAAAATCCAAACTGTTAAGAAACTCACACAGATTTATACAGAAAAGTAAATGTTTGCCATATAATTAACTTTTTTAACCTTAATAACTATTTAGTTTTTCGTTTTAAACAATTGCGTTTTATCTCAAAACTCTAATATTTGCTCCTTTAGTATTCACCGAAAAAAAAAAAAACTGCTACCTAGTTAACTCTCATTAACTCGAACCTCTATTTCTCGAATTTGTCACGTTCTCAAATTTTAGAAAATTCCCAATCGAATCCTTATACATTTATTGAATTTTTCTCTCTCTGTAACTGGAACTATTTTTCATCGTCACCTCGATACTTGGGAATTTTATGAAGAATATTTGAAGCAAAATCCCTTTTTGATAAGAATGGAATTTTGCTTTGATACTGGTGATGGTTGGGTTGGGTTGTTTTACCTCTGAGCGGCACTTTTTTTGCACACCATGGGCTAAATGGCCAGGTCACATGGACCCCGAAGGCTCAGAGAAGGTTGGGGGAGGGGACCCACTGGAACAGCTGTTGGGAGACAGATGGTAGCCCCCCGTCAAGGCCATCCAGCGTGTTCTTTAACGTGCACAGGGTATGGCTCTCCCGCACACGGGGCCACGGCTTAACGTCCCATCCGACGGACGGCGGCCTTTCCAAGCCCATCGGTGTCCCCTACTGACCGTGGGCAGGGAGGGGAATTTTTGCGGAGATAAATCTCAATGCTGACCCAGCTGGGACTCGAACCTGGGAACTACAGATTACGAGCCTACTGGTGATGGTAAGTTGCTAAAATTCTTGTCAGGTGGACACAGAGATTCTCCCTGGCTACGCACTGTCCCTATTGCTTGCTGGAGAACAAAGGGTCTAATTGGCTATGCACTGCTTTCCCCTCCCCCACCTCCTCACCAGCTGGCAGATAGCAAAGCGTTCTTCTCATTTCTTACAGAAAGTGTTAGTTTAATTTTAGTTTAGGGCTAGTTTCTCTTGGTTCAGAGTATTTATTACAAAGGCATCAGAGCATAAGTTGAATACAATGTCATTAAATGATAAAGCAAAAGTAATCACAGCTGTTGAAAGTAGCGGAAAGAAGAAAAAGACATTGTCAAAGTATTCGGAATTCCCATCAGCAGTCTGTTAACCATTTTAAAGAAGAAAGAGATAGTATTAAAACAGCGAGGTTGCAATAAAGAAAAAGAATGAGGTATGCAGAATTTCCTGATGTTCGCTATTAAAGTTGCTAAAATGTAGGAACAAAAACAATCCAGTAAGGTGGAAATCGGTTCTGTAACTAGTTTTTAACACTGCTTATGTGTGTATTTTTAGCACAGATTCGATAATTCGCAGTTTTTTCATTTCCTTTGAGCTTTGAGTTAGCGAAAGTTGACTGCATATATATTTACCACTATTTTTTTTATAAACTTCTTCTTATAACATCAATAGATATTTATATGAAAATCTGCGTAACTTTTTAATTAAGCTTTTTATAAAAAGAATGTGATTGATTGGAAATTAATGAAAAGTCTGAAAAAATAAAAACTACCAATTATAGATCTAAAAAGTTTTAATTCCGTATTTAAAGAATTATAGAATCGGGAATATTCAATAGCAGCAATTCTAGTTCAAAAACATTCGTCTGAAAATTTCCTTAATTAAAATTTATCCAAAATATTTTCGACTCCTTCTGTGGCTGAAGAAAAATCTATTGGATTGTTTCAAAACTTGATACAGACCGTGGAAGAGCCCAAGAAAAGTTTCTTTAACCAAAGTGCCAAAATATTAAGAATAATTTCGAGTAAGAAAATTTTTGCCCTCTGAATGTTAAGAATAAACGAAAACAACTCTAAACGTGATTCTTAAGGAAGAGTTACTCCAAACAGATTCAGAGACAATGAAACCCAGAATCAGAAAAATAGATGTTATTGGTCCGCCAACTGAATGCAGATGGGTATTAATATTTTCGCATGGCTAGAAACTAGCATTGAATTCAAAGCAGTTTATGTTCAGTCGCTCAAAAAAGTATCCAAACGCTATGGTTGATTAGAGAATTCAGAAAAAATATTTGGCAACGATTTTTTTAGAAATTAGTGATCTGGCAACCTTCTTTGTACGTACACGAAGGTTGCCAGATCACTAATTTCTAAAAAAATCGTTGCCAGATATTTTTTCTGAATTCTGTAATCAACCATAGTGTTCGGCTATTTTTTTGAGTTACTGTTCATTCTTAGAGGGAAAGTGTCGGAAATTTTCTGAATTAAAAGCAAAAGTGTTACTTTGTGAACACCAAAGGTTATTATCACTCTCAAAGTGCATTACTGTTGTGAGGGATATAGGGCGGGGCAATGGGGACATGCCCCACCCCACCCCCCCTTGAGAATGTTAATAAGGGAAAGGAAGCAAAAATTCATTAAATTTGTGCCTATTTCATGCATTTTTCAACGAATTTTAAAGATTTCTAAAACGTAGGAGAAAATGTTATACTGTAATGGAAATTCAGCCTTTTACCCCCCGCCCCTCCTTAATTTCTTTAAATCTTTTTCTTGCTCGATTGCGTCACTTGGCCTTCCCTTTATTTTTTTTTCTGGATCAGGGCTGCTGTTCTGTTTCGCAAATTGCCTCTTTTAGTCAAAAGGAAAATGGTCAGCGTGTTACTTTCATTAATTGAAAAACGGCCTACCAGTGAAAAATTGTACGCCCAAGGGTTAAAGAAAAGCTATTAACGTTACATTAACTCTTACTAAAATATGTATACATTTACATATGCATCGTAGAGTCTCCGTTATCCAGGTTAAAAGAAACTGAGATAACCTCGGATAATTAAGAAAATTATGAGAAAAATATTTTATTCATACTTATGCAATTGTGTTCATACGTCTATTTTTATTCATAATTAGATTACAATTTCAAAAACAAATTATTTGAAAAGAAATGTGTCAATTTTGTTGGCGTCACAAAATTTTATATTTTCTTGGCTTCAATATCCATCCACTTTTGCAATATTAATGTGTATAAAATGAAAGATAAACCAAACATTGATTAAATAATAGAGAAATGTTTTAAAAGTAATTTAAATATAAATGATCATTGTGAGAATCCTAGGCTTTAATATTCGTACGTTATACTCAAGTTAAAAAACCTTAAAAAACTACCACAGATAGCCGAGACTCTACTGTATTTATATATATATATAATTTTATATATTTAGGTCTTTCTTTTTAGCCCTATTTTTAGCAGTTTGTGTAATGATTGTTTCAATTATTTCTAACTCTGAAATACATTTTGCGGAACAAGAAGAATTGCTGTCAAATGTTTCATTTCTCCCAACTCTTTTGCACGAATATTACTAAAAGTTTTATTATTCAATTTATATTTTAACTATAATATATTCAGTAAATATTTTCTCATAAATGTCTCCTTTGAGAAGTTAGAAATCTTCGAATTCGACATTAAAAATAAATATAATTTTCCATTTTGAATAATAAATATATAATAATAATTAATAAACACATTTAATAAATCGAATAAGATATTTCTGGAGGATTCGCCATTGTTCTTTTTTTTTATCGTCAAATGCAGAATACTTACTGCCATATCTGTGTTCTACTGCACAACTTGGACATCCTGAAGTTCTGCTGCCATTGACTATGGTATCGAGATCAGTTCCACTCGCCCTAAGGCTGGTAAAGACACTCATAGAGCTGTCATACAGTCCCATGTGAAAGCCCATGGAGAGATTACTGAAAATGATTAAAGAACATTAACAAATGCAGCTGAACTTTCGAATTTTGCTCAATGAAAAAAGTGGAGAGTGATTAATGAGAAATTTTTAATAAAAACGATGATTTCTGCAAACCAAATGTTGAATGTTTTCTTTTTATCTTTCTTTTAGGCCTCAGTGCTCACAAACATTTCGACAGCACATCTCTCTATGATTTTTCAGAAACCTCACGCCTCGTGCACTTCGTACCCCCCTTGGAATTCGTCATGTTCCCTCCCCACTAGTTTGTAAACCCCTGTTTTACAGAATAGGGATGTAAATGAAGTAAAGATTTGGGTAATTTATTTTTGAAACCTGTTCCGACGATGTCATGTACCAAACGAGTTAGTCAACTGTTTTCCAAAAAAAATAAATTAACAATGACAATTCTAATATAATAAAACACCTAACAACAATGTTAGAGAAATATCTTAAATGAAAAATTGTAGTTGATATTTTAAAATAATGTTTTTCATTCGTTACATTAGTTACATAAACTAAACAAATTCTTAATAATGCTATTTACATTATATATAACGCAATAATTCAGAATAATCATATTTGAAAAATAGAATTATTAGTAACGTCTGAAGTTAAATTTCTAAATTTAGTACCAGATTAAAGATTCGCAGCTCTCTAGCGAAAAAAAATTTCAACCCCCAGCGCAAAATATATATAAAATCTTTAAGCTGCCTTAAATTATACCAGGAGTTCGTGTAAAAGTTTTCGCCGAAACAACTATCGAGCTTTATTGAGATAATTCACAGAATTTCAAAAGCCATCTGAAATATTTTTTACTCCTCTTTTGGAAAATGAGACGAAAAATTTTAAAATTTAGGTGAGTTGATTCTAACGAATTCCAAAGAAAGCAATTGTAATGAAACTTGGTATTTCATTTAAAACAGACAAAAATCTCTCTCTTCCTAGACAGAAAACTTACTAATTTCAATTAAGTTTTTCTCTAAACACTTGATTTGAACATTGAATTGAGCTTTTTATTTTGAAATTATGCACTAAAGGCAACAGATCTTCTGCATTTTTTTTTGATCAAGCAAAATTTGGTGCCTTAGGCAGCAACAAACTTGAGCATTAAACCGGCCCTGTTCAATTTAGGTATTCCTACGAGGTCATACATATCGATGGGAGTGGTTTAAAACGCTATTGCGAATTATCATGGTGGAAAGGTCTGTTCTATGACGCTCCTCTGATGAGCATGCGCATAATCACAGCCAGGGCCGGATCTAGGGGGTGGGGGGTATCCCCCCCTCATTATGAATGCTAGTAAGGGTAACAGAAGCCAAAAATGATGAAATTTTTGCCTATGTCACGCATTTCTTAAGATATTTTTAAAAATCCTATGAAACGAAGGGGGGAAACGTTACATTACAATGAAAATCCATTCTACTCCCCCCTGCCTTTTTTCGGCTCGATCGCGTCGCTTTGTTTTTCCCCCCTCTTTATTTTCCTTTGTAGATCTGGGCGTGACCACATCACTAAGAGACAATTCGATTCCAAGACATTTAGATTGATTACTTTGCCACTTTCGCCTTTAATAGAGTTCACCAGATGTCGACACTTCACGGAAGTTGACTTGGCAATGTAACGTGTATGGATCAATCGAGCTTTATAGAGACAGGTATTCTTTCGTATAAAAAAATGTTTAATAAATATCATATTTATTAATGTTCGTAACACATAGAACACGTAACACATGTATTATAGAACATGTATTATACACACCCAAACAAAGGGTTTCAGAACATACAGTCTATTTATTAAAAACACTCTCAAAGAGGATATTTATATATTTTTTTAATACTTACATTTTTACATTACTATGCACTGTTACTTCGTCAATTGTGTTATTGTTATGAATTCAACGGATGAAAACTGAGCGTGAATTCAAAAAAATAATATTTAACAATTATAATTCTAAAATAATGTAATTTATTACAAAATTATGAATAAAAACATTTATATAAATTCAATTAATTCAAATCTATATCAGTTGAAAATAAATCTTCAAAAGAATTTAATTGCACAATTTGGACATTCCTGAACTCAACCTTGTTACTCTTCTTTTGTTATTATTAACTTCAACCTTGTTACTATTCTTACTATCTACACAAAAAACGTAATATAAGGCTTTTACATCAGTCGATAACTGGCACAATCGATAGTGCGCTCAGTCGATAGTGCGCCAGGCTCGTAATCTGATGTTCCCAGGTCCGAGTCCCAGTTGCCCCCCTTTTGAATTCAACGAGTGGCGATTGGACCGTTGGGCTTGGGAAAGGCGCCATCCGTCGGATGGGACGTTAAGTTCCCCGTGTGCACGAGAGGCAATACTCTGTGAATATTAAAGGGCACACTGGATGACCTTAGACGGAAGGATTCCAACTCGTCTCCTACCAGCTGGGCGGTGTTTTCACTCTTCCCTGTGGGCTATATAGCCAGGCTAAGGACATCAAGGACTCAGAGAAAGTTGGCGAAGGATATCCATTGGACACCTGTTAGGAGACAGATGGAAGTCTCTCGTCAGTACTGTACAGCATGTTCTTTAAAATGAACAAGGTATTACTCTCCTGCACAAAAAGGGGGAGGGGTAGGGTTGGTTCAGTCAATAGTGAGCCAGACTCTAATCTGAAGTTGCAAGTTTATTTCCGCTAAACCCCCACCTTGCTCTCAGTCAGAAAGGGGGAACCAATGGGCTTGGAAAGGCTCCCGTTCGTCGAATTGGATATAAAGCCGTGACACCCTGTGGAAGAGTGCCATAAAGAACCCTGTGGAAGAGTGCAGGTTAAAGAACACGCTGGATGGCCTTGACGGGAGGCGCCATCTGTCTTCTAACAGCTGTCCATTAGGTTCTTTTCCCCAACGTTCTCTGAGCTTTGGGATACTTGTGACCTGGCCATTTATCTCATTTTGAGAAAAAAAAAGTGTCACTCAGAGGTAAAACAACCCAACCATGCACGAGGACAACGGCTTAACGACCCATTCAATGAACAACGGCTTTTCCAACCCATCCGTGTTGCCTTTCTGACCGAGGGCAAGGGTGAGTTTAGCGGAGATAAATCTCAACGCTGGCACAGGTGGGACTCGAACCTGAGAACTGCAGTTTACGAGCTTGAGCCAAACCTCCCAACCCCCGTCCTAATTAATTCTGGAGTTTAAAACCAATCAAGAAATATTTCTTTGTATTTTTAAGTTGACAAAGTTTTTTTTAAATTCTCTACTCCTATTTTAGAAATAGCGAGGAGGAAAATTTGTAAAAAAAAGAAATTAAATTGCAGTATATTTTCGACTCCTTTAGTAGTCCTGCATTATTCCTCCCATTTATGATCCCAGCAGAATTTGTTTCCTCTGTACAGATTATACATTGGCTGAGACGCGCATATGGAAACATTCAGAATTTATCACTAGAATTCATCATATTTGAAACAACTTAGAATTTTCTTAGTTAAAGAACAATCTGTGATTTTTTTAATGCCTTACCCAATGACTTCTGTTTGCAAGTTCTTGTACTGATCCGATAACGATGTTCTGCCGTCTATAATAGCAAAGATGTCACTTGGAGTCTCGCAGGTCTTTTCTGGGAAAGGAAAAAAAAGAGTCAAAATTTAATCAACGTTCAAATGACATTACTTTTTGTTCTTTCATAGGAAAAGATGAGGATAAATGTTTTCGCTGAAACAGGCATAAACACAGAGTAAAATATTTTTGCCAAAGAAAAAAAAATACCCTTACGTTATAGTATAAAATGACAGTTTTTGTTGCATTTACTGTTCAATACATTATTTAGATATTTTTTTTAAATTAAAATATTTTAATTTAATCGATTTGAAGTGGGAAAAGAAATAATTTGCTGACTGACATATACATCGAAAACTCCCCAGGATTTTTGAACAGAGAAATTAACCAGATGTCACAATACTTGCAGAGAATTTACACTGATGTCCTAAAGTAAAGTGTTGAGATTTATCTCCGCAAAACTCCTCTTCCTGTCCTTGGTTAGTATAGTACATCAATGGGCTTGGGAATTCCGCCGTCCGTTGGATGGGATGTAAAGCCGTGGTTCTGTATGCGGGAGAGCCATACCCTGTGCAAGTTAAGAACACGCTGGATGGCCTTGACGGGAGGCTACCATCTGTCTCTTAACATCCCCTTCCCCCAACTTCTCTGAGCTCTCGGGGTTCTTATGACCTCGCCATTTTGCCCATCGTGTGAAAAAAAAAAGTGCCGCTCACAGATAAAACAAAACCAACCTAAAAGTAAAGTTCTGTTTAAACAATACCACGTTATGTCAATCGGAATCAAAGCTATCTAAATCTCGACTTTCAGCGATATTCATTCAATACTTTTAAGAGTCATGGAAGCTTGGATATTTAACTACAGCAATGACAGTGAAAATATTTTACATCAGAAGTTAATTAAAACTTAAAATTTTTTATTACAAACCCTTTTAGCAAATTTAAATGTTGTATAAAATTTTAGCATACTTGTACATGTTAAAAGCTTGTGTAAATAGTTCTTTCAGTGTTCATTAGTTTGGAATAAATTTCTTAAACCTTAACCACTTACATCCTTAATTTTGAGTTTAGTTACTGAGACACATTAACTGAGAATCCTCACATATTTTTATTACGCAAATGATGACGACCATGCCGCCCCCCCCCCCCCACTGGTAAATATCATGGAGGCAAAAAATTACTAAACTTGTGCATATTTCATGCAGTTTCCAAGTAATTTTAAGACCCTTAAGATGGACCAGAAAACATTATACTGCAATGGAAATTCAGTTGTTTAACTTTTTTTCCCCTTGATTGCATCACTTCCACTCCCCCAAACTTCCTTTAATTTTTTCTAGATCCGAGCCTGAACATGATAAATGCTTTGCAATTTCATAAAATGGCGATGAAAAACAATTAGAGAGCAGAAACCGAAAGATATCAGAAGTTATCATTTGAGTTATGGTGGAAAGAAAATCTCTTGTGGTCTCACAAGTGGTTACGGTTGAAGACGCATTACTACTGTTAAATACTGTTTCGTAACACTTTCGATACTGAACCAATACTGTTGAAGATCGAGTTTTAGACTTCATTGTGATCGTTATCTTTGAAATTAGAGTCCCATTGATATAACACAAGGTTGTATCTTTTGGACACCAGAGCATATTAAGACTAAAGAGTGTTGAAAAAGAATTGTAAAATATGAGTACAAAGATAAAGGAGCAACAAAAGAAAAACAATTAATAAAATTACCAGTTGCTTTGGTTTTTGTTGGATTGAGCAGCTTTATGATTTTTTTACTGTCTCTAGCTTCGATCTCAAAATTTATCTCCGTTTAAAATTTACATGATGTGAATTTACGACGGTTTTACCAAAAGTAATCTTGTAGAGCTGTAATGAGGATAACAATAGTTGTGTGTGCACTTCGTAAGATGTGTAAATTTCCCTTCTTATACTTTTCGCATCGTCTTTTTAACAAATCAGCGGGAATGAACCATGGTAACGAAGTTAAAACAAAGAGCTGTCATCGAGTTCCTGCCTAAGGAACTAACCAAGGTATACAATGAACAGATAACAGACATCAACAATGTGTGAAGTGTGGTGAAGAAGTTTACCGAAGGCGAAGAAATAAAATCGAGGAACATACCTTGGAGTGCATCAGTGGCCTTTTCAGCCAATTATCGTTGAGTGCTGACATTCTTCTAACCTGATCACGTGATCTATTTAATAGCAAGGTAATATCTTCCTCTCAGAATTGAAAAATCCAATGCACTAGTACAAGTTTCAGTTGGAAATACCTTTTATACATGGAAAAAAATAAAAACCACTCACCGATTGGAGGAGCTTGGCATTCATTGGCTTCCCCTGCAGGAAAAAATTTTTTTCATAAGGACTAGTGGCAAACTATACACAGAAATATTGTTATAATACCGCAGAGAAAGCAAACTTAACTTCGAGGAAAGTGGGTATTTAGGTGAATATGCAAGATACTATTTCCCATTTTAGCTTAGGTTTAGTGTGAGGCACTATTTCACGTTTTAGCTTAGTCTATAATAATGAAAGGAGTTATCTGTCTGTCTGTGGCAGTCATTGCTTATCGGGATATCGTGGTAGATGCTTCAAAATTTGGCAGAGTGATTTCGTTATCATCCAAGTTGCAGTGGACAATTTCAAATCAAACCATGCTATTATTTCAATCTTACCATGCTATTGCTACAGGAAAGGGCAATCGCTGCCAAATATCTTGTTGCCATTTTCTGCTCCCTAAATGTGAACATAAGAACATAAGTTATAACAACATGTAAATTTTGTGGCTTCTGAGAATAGGCGTGATTTCATCTTTCGGAGTTGGCAACACTGCATTTAATCGTCTTTCCGTATAGTAACACCACATATATGACACGTGTTGAATCCGTGCTAAGGGGTCGAAAGGGGGGGGGAAGTGTTTATTTAAACAACTGGAAAATTAAAATTATCGCTATAAAAACAATTCAAATATTAAAATTATCGTAAATATATAAACAGTTCAAAAATAAAATCTATTTAAACAATTTAAAATCATTAAAGCAATTCAAAGAATTGTTTAAGCCCAATTGCAATTATAATTCAGCAACTAAAATATCATTCAACTATCTACACTTCAGAAGTAATATTCTTGACGTTGACATGCATAAATAAAGGTAAAATGAAGTCATTAGGAAAGTGTTTCAGACGAGAAATATTTCGAAAGAACTGCAAAATATTCAGTTGCTGCTACAACTATCGCATTGTTTTCAATCTTATATAAAGCTAAACATTTATTCCTTTGTGTAAATAAGCAAACTACAACACCTGTATTGCTTTCTTAACGAATTGCCTTAACGAATTTCTTAACTTTGCCTTAACGAATTGCCTTGAATTTCTTAACGAATTGCCTTAACGAATTGCCTTTGAAACATTTTTAACTAAACTACCATCTCTATTTTGAAGTTATTGGACAACAGTAAACGATGCACAGACCGGTTAGAGTGCCTTTTGTATTAATGGTTCATTTGCATGTTTTGAACCTTTGAGGCGTTTTTACCTCTTATACACATATCACGTGATATTGCATGACTAATTGAATTTCAATTTTTTAATTCCACATATTTTTCAAAATACTAAGGAAAACCGATATGTAACTTAAATTTTGCACTTGAATGTGTATAACCTACAGGTTCACTTTTTGGTCTCTGTTTTACGGATATATTTAATTATTCTCCCCACCCCAGTACCCCGATTTTCAATAAAAATAAAATCTTCTCTCTAAGTAACCCTGCTGAAGTCACTGCAACTTGAAACTGTCAGGTGCTAGCCAGAGGTCAATGGCAGTTGAAGTAATCCGAATTGTTAATTTGCTCAAGTACTGGAAATGCAAAGTACTGAAAGTACTGATAGTACCTGAGCACATTAACAACTGGTGCACAAATGGTCCTGAATGCTCAAGTACTCCCAGTACTGAAAGTACTTGATCACCCACTTACCTTGGCAGTGTCCAAGGTACAAGGTAGGGAAAAGTAAATGAACTCTCTCTCACATCCCAAGATTTCCGACAACCGATATATGTCATTGTGATAGTGCGAAAAGCATTGTTTCTTACAGCATAGATAATACTTACTAGTGGCTTCGTCAAATATACCAAGCTTCCAATTGTACAGATCATTCACAATATTTTCTACATCTGATTCATCAAA
Source organism: Ryuthela nishihirai (assembly GCA_038380435.1). Lineage (NCBI taxonomy): Eukaryota > Metazoa > Arthropoda > Arachnida > Araneae > Heptathelidae > Ryuthela > Ryuthela nishihirai. Next base: position 10,570,206 of record JAWZYU010000009.1, on the reverse strand, counting down.
GTCCATCTGTCCTTGCAGTGCGCTGTATAAAGCATCATACTCAATCGCCTCCTTTCTCAATTCCTCTATGTATTTTCTCAACAGGGTCTCTCGATTGCACCAACTAATATCTGTACCCACGGTAAAACCAGTGGGGCTGTAATACATTCGGAGGATTTGGCTGAGTGTCAGGTCCTTTTTATCCTTGTCGTCTAAATCATTCAGAGCTTTACCAAGGATGAAGCCTGTTACAAGCAAAAAAATATAGCATTAATGAGAGTTGTTAACACGATGAAATGTTGGTTTAAAAGCAAATCGTTGAAAGCTAGCATTTTTCTCCCAACTGATGAATATTAATAAGATTTACTGAATATGGTGATACCATTATTAAGGGCAAACTTCTTTAAAGCAATTGTGTATTTCGCTTATGACGAATAAGTAACAAGAATGACTGGGGAAGGTACACACTAATGTCAGAAATTTGAATAGATATTGGGATGTGTTCAATATTTGCATAAATAAATATATATCATTTTTTGTGATGATTATATTAACAAAAATACATGTTTCTGAAAGCGAAACAAATTTATATAAAAAAATAATAAATAAATACCCTCTCAAGCAGCTGCTTGCCACAGAGGTTTGACAGGAGGCTGTCAGTTTATACGCAATAGTCAAAGGTTGTGAGGATGGCGGGATCTTAGTAGAAAAACAACACAAACATCCATGCCTTACCCTGGGCTCGAACCCAGGTCCCTTAGATCAGTAGCCAAGCGCGCTAAACCACTCGGCCATGGTAGGAGAGAAAATTTTGAATTCTGAGCAAAACAAAATAAAATTATTGCATTATTTCAAGTAAAAATTCTTTGTTGGTCTGTTGAAACTTCTTCAGAAACCGTTTTTATAAGAATTAAAATAATTATAATATTTACAAATTTACGTTGCATAGATCACCAAGTACACAGTAAATACAAATTTCTCACAATTATTTTCAAATTTTTCATTTTTGTTTTTAAAAAAACGTAATATATTAAATGATAATCAGTTTGTATTTTAAAAAGAAAGAATATTGAAAAGGGCTAGTAGCATTTGCAGATATGGTTAACATAATTTCATAAAGTTGAAAAAATGATTGCAATGGTTTTGTATTTTCAAAAGCATTTGATACAACAGATCGTAACCATTTATTACCGAAACTGGAAAACGTGAATTTACAGGTGATAGTTTAAGATAGTTTCAAAATTGCTTAAGCAATAGATGCATAATAACAAAAATCTAATAATTATTGTTCAAAAAATATAAATAAATAAGCAAGTAACGAATTCTGCAAGTTCAATCTTAGGCCCTCTTGTTTCTTACGTATATGCATATGTGTCGTGCTCACATTTATTTCAGGGCGGGGGTGGCTCAGTCGGTAGCGCGCCAGGCTCGTAACCTGTAGTTTCCAGGTTCGAGTCCCAGCTGGGTCAGCGTTGAGATTTATCTCCGCAAAATTCCCCGCCCTGCCCACGGTCAGTAGGGGACACCGATGGGCTTGGAAAGGCCGCCGTCCGTCGGATGGGACGTTAAGCCGTGGCCCCGTGTGCGGGAGAGCCATACCCTGTGCACGTTAAAGAACACGCTGGATGGCCTTGACGGGAGACTACCATCTGTCTCCCAACAGCTGTTCCAGTGGGTCCCCTCCCCCAACCTTTTCTGAGCTTTCGGGGTCCATGTGACCTGGCCATTTAGCCCATGGTGTGCAAAAAAGTGCCGCTCAGAGGTAAAACAACCCAACTCACATTTATTTCAAAATGTGGACCCGACGTATCTGTCAGGGCTAAGTCCCATCTGCTATGTTGTTATTTCACCATTTAGATCTTAGCCTTCCTACACTCTTTCTTCTTGGCTCTCAAACTTTTATGCTGTAGAAGGAAGTACAGAGTTCATAGGGAAAGAAAAAAAGAAATGATGAGAAGAGTGATGGAATTCCCATTAGAAATGTATTATAATAGAAGGAAAGAATGGTTCATACATTAGGTTACCATATGTTCTCCAAAAAGAGGTCATGTCCTCTAGAATTTTCGAAAAAACATGAAATGCCCTCCTTTTTGTATAAACGCGTAACGTGTTTTAAACTAAAATTAAAGCATTCTTTTTTGTACTTTCCTTTTTTAAATTTCTTGAACTCATGACTATAATATAATTTACTGTTAACCGTGAAATAATTTACTGTAAACGCAAATCGTGAATGCTAAATTGATTCTAATGAATTCAATCGTGAATGCTAAATTGTTAATGTTGTGAAAGTTACTATTTTCTGTAATTTGAATATTTGCAATTTACCTGACAGATTGAAAAACATTTGCGCGTTAGAAAATTGCATAAAATTTTGCTCCCACCCACGGATAGATGGAGATATGAAAGCTAACAGCAGTTTTTTGCATTTGCAACGTAAGGAACTGAGAAGGAATTATTTCTAATTTGTCCAAATCTTCTCATACAAGAGCATGCCCTACGAAGAGAAACAAAATTTGCCTTCTGAAACATCACATAGTTACTAAACACTATATTATTTATCAAGTATGAATAAATGTAGGAAAGTCATATATTTTGAAGTTATAATATTATTGTTGTGAATAATTATTGTTATGCATTTTTCTGACTAAACTATTAGTCGGTACTTGAAATAAAACTTAGTACGAAAAAATTTATTTTATTTCACAAATTGAAGGCATGTTTTTTATTTTTATTTATTTATTTTCTTTAACATATAAAATAATACATCAACAATAATTGAATAAAATTTTGAGTGATTATATTTATGAAGGATAACAAATTAGAATATTTAAATAGCAAGGCATGCGTAATGTAAATACAGCACATGATATATGATACATAAACACACGAAGAAAAATATAGCATTTGTTCTTTAATTTGTATAACCAAGGAACTAGAATAAGCTCATCCAGGTGATATATAAATAAAATAAATACCCCCTCAAGCAGCTGCTTGCCACAGAGCCACAGAAGCCTGTCAGTTTATATGCCATAGTAGAAGGTCTGAAAGGATGGCAGGCCCTCAGCAGAAAAACGACACAAACAGCTATGCCTTACCCGGGGCTCGAACCCATTTCCCTTAGATCAGTAGCCAATAATATTTATTTTATGTTTTGTAGATTTGAAAACGATAGCAAATAAGAAATAATCCAGAAAAAATAAAAATAAAAATAAAGTAGATAATAAAGAATAAAATAAAAATTAAATGCTTGCAGTAGTTTATCGAATTAAGTTCAATCTTCAGTAGCATTTAAATTTAATATTTTTATTTTTGTACATCATAAATATTATGAATTTGGTCAATTTTTAACAAATGTTCGTTTAGCAATTTTTTTGAATGTATTTTAACATTTCTCATTGGTTGAAATATTCATGGTTTGAAAAATTTTGGTATTTTAAAAAAGAAAGTTTTGTGGAAGTTTTCTTTATTGGATTTTTCAATATGATATTTCAACCCTAAACTTCTGGAATTAAAATTCAATTTTTTTAATGGTATTAAACTTGGTTTTTTGTATAAAAAAATTAATGAATGAGATATATAAATAATTTTCTTAAAGGTAATAATATACTATGGCCGAGTGACTAGCGTGCTTGGCTACTGATCTAATATAAGAAAATTAATGAATGATCTTGAGGGGGTATTTATTTATTTACTTATTTATATATATATATAATTTTCTTAAAGGTTATAATGTACTATGGCCGAGTGGTTAGCGTGCTTGGCTACTGATCTAAAGGACTGATCTAAGGTTTTGTGTTGTTTTTCTGCTAAGGTCCCGCCATTCTCACAAACCTTCTACTGTGACATATAAACTGACAGGCTCCTGTCAGACCTCTGTGGCAAGCAACTGCTTGAGGGGTTTAAAATTTTATTATTAGTATAATAATTTATTAAGGTTGTATAAATAATTTATATTAGAATAATTATTTTGCAATAAATTTCGGATCAATCGATTTTGTGCAAAACACAAAGGTCGTAAATTATATTTATAATACCCTCCCCAACAATAAATTGCATATAATAAAGTCAATTGTACCCAGGCAAAATAAAAACAACGAAGTAAGTTTATCTCTACAAAATTTTTTAAAACAAAATTTATGTAAAATTTGATTTAATTTTTTACATGTATTATAAATATGCATTTTCCATTTCAAATTAGAATCAATCGTTATAACAAAATAATTTTAACTTTCCGTTTTATTGATAATTTCACAATTACAATTGTTAGTATCACAATTAATTTTGTGAAATTGTATTACGAAATTTGGTAAATTAAAGTTCATTAAGTGAAATAATATAATTTGGTTTTCTTTACATTCAATTCTAATTCATTCTTCATAAACCAATCGCGAATAATCTTTAATCTGAGTTAATATTATTTAATAATATATCGGAATTTTCTGCTTCAAATATCAAAGTTGTGTCATCAGCAAAGGAAACAATATTCGTTTTAGTTGTTAGTTTACGAAAATCATTTATAAAAACAAGGAACAATAAAAGGACCTAAAATCGATCCTTGTGGAACACCATGTTTAATATAAAAAGTGTCACTTTTTATGTTATTAATTAATACATATTGCTGTCTTTTTTTCAATATAAGACTTTAGCCAATTATATGCCAATCCTCTAAACCCATAATAATATAATTTTTCAAAAGTATTTCGTGATTTATGGAATCAAAAGCTTTTTTAATATCAAGAAAAATTGTTAAAACATTTTTTATTATTGTTTATTCCTTTATAAGCTAATTCATTAGGTTTTAAGAGAGCATTCCAGTATTTTTTTTTCTCGAAATCCATACTGATTAGTGGCAAAAAATTGTGATTTATTTAAGTAACTAAAAATTCTTTTTTTTTACAATTTTTTCAATAACTTTCGAAAATAATGGTATGGTTTCGAAAATAATTTCCGAGAAATTTGCTATTGGTCTATAATTACTATAATCATTCTTATTGCCACCTTTAAAAATTGGTCGAATTATTGATTTTTTAAAAATCTTCATTGAAATTCCCTGTTTCAACTAATAAATTTATTATATAAACAGTTAAATCTAATTTATATTTAGATATAATTTTCAACATATCTACAGATATACGTCATAATTTGTTGTTTAAATTTGATATGATATTTAAAACTTCATCATTATCAGTTTGTTCAAAATATATTGATTTCAAAGACGTGTTTTGTTTATTTAAAGACCCTATTGATCCATGATTTATTTCTGATAATATATTTTTTTATTTGCGACATTAATAAAATATTCGTTAAATTCATTTGCCATTATTTCAGTTTCTTTTTCATTAGGATAAATATTATCCATTGATGGAGTCCCTGTAATTTCCATTGCTTTCTACGATCGTTATTACAGTTATCAAAAAGTTTTCTATAATATTTTTGTTTAGCAGATTTTATAATTTGTTTAAAATTTTTATTATATATTTTATATTCATTTTTATATGAAACAACTAGAGGATATTTTTTGTCTTTTTTATAGTTTTTCCTTTTTATTAATACCATTTTTAATACTTTGTGCAATCCAATTTATCTTTAAGATTTTTATTATTAATTTTAGAATCAGAAAACTTAGTAATAAATTTACTATTTTCAATTGCTATTTTTACCACATTGAAGATTTCTTTATAAGCAAAATTTACATTTTTTTTCTTTGTAAATAGCATTGTCTAACTGATATTTTTTTATTTATTTTCAATTTTAAAATGGTTTAGTTTTAATTTTGAATTGATTTTCCTTCTTTTGAATATTTTGTCCATTGATAATTAATAGTAATGGGTAATGATCTGCTATATCTGTTTTATAAAGAACTTTTTTATTTAAAAATTTATAATCTATATTTCTAATAAAAATATGATCTATGCAGTTGGTTGTCATAGATGTTACTCTTGTAAAATAATTTATATGTGAACTAAAACCATAAGATGACATAATTCTTATATGTTTGAAATTTTCATTGTTTAATATGTTCATATCTAAATTCATATCACCGATCAGATATGCATGTTTGTTTTTAATTTTCTCATGATAATTATCCAATTCATTTATTAATTCATTAATAGTATATTTGTGTGATCTATATAAAGAAATTTGCGAATATTATTTAATTTATCATACACATGTAAAACCTCTGTAGTTAGAAAACTTCGACATTGTATACATTCCTCTAAGTGTACATTTTCTTTAAAATATAATATAATACCTCCTGACTTATTGTAGTGTCGAGTATTACAGAAAATATTATAGCCATCAATTTTGTAATTATTAATTTCAAAATCGCATATCTATATTTCAGTTAAAATAATAATATCTACCATATGATTTACTTCTGATAAAAGAAGCTGAATTTGTTCAAAATTATTTCTAATACTTCTAATGTTAATATAGATAACATTTAGAATATTTGATACATTTACTGAGAAAAGTTAATTAGTTTCTGAAGATTATCAACTATATTACAAATGTTTTTTCATTATTGTCCATTATAAATTTGATAATCTATTCACTCTTTTTTCTAACGACTTCGGTATTTTCCGATTTTCTCAGGAAAATTTTGCCATTTTTTTATCCACAGGAACTTATGATTATTTTTTATTTTGCATTGCATCATAAAATAGTTTCTCGTAGTATCGAGATAAATGTTCATTTATATAAACATTTGTATTATCGAATCTGTGGTCAATTTCATTTGCTTTCACTATCTTCTTGGATTTAACACCATTAATCTTTTTTTTTAGTTTTATTAGAAATGAATTAATTAATGGTTTATGGAACTGAATGAATGATTAATGGTTTTACTTGATTTTTTATAGATGGCACTCTATGTGCAATTACAATATCTTCTTTTGTTACTTTAAGAGTTTTAGAGATGTTATCTATAATATCACTTACACTTTCTCATTTGGCGAGAATCGTTTTCTGGTTCATTAATCTGATCTTGCATCTTGTTTATAGTTACTTTCATGTCTTTATTTTCCTTAATTAAGTTGCTGTTTTGTGTTCTGTTTGAAGCCGTCCCATGGCCGAGTGGTTAACGCGCTTGGCTACTGATTAAGGGACCTGGGTTCGAGTCCCGGCAGAAGGCATGGTTGTGTGTGTTGTTTTTGCTGAGGTCTTGCCATCCTCTCAGACCTTCTACTCTGACATATAAACTGACAGGCTTATGTCAGACCTCTGTGGCAAGCGGCTGCTTGAGGGTTTTTTTTGTGTGTTCTTAATTCATAGATTTCATTTTTAAGATCTTTTACTTCATTTTTAAGATCACAGATATTTTCCGAGTTATATTCAAGAGATTTCACTAGTTCATGAAGTTCGCTTTTCACAGTGGCTCTTATTTCTCTTCTTATATTTTCATAGAAGATATCCAAATGTTTTCATAGAAGATGTCCAATGTTCTTTCGATATCAAATGTTCAATTGAATGTGGATTTGCTTTGTTGCTTATAGGATTCAACTCTTCAGTAGAAGATTGTTCATTACTTTGAGGATTTTCGCATATTAAGCATTTCCATTTAGATTTCCGTTCTTTATTTAATTTACGAAAATTTTTTCCTTCAAATCCAACACAAAAATAGCGGAAATGTTTGGTACACATTCCATTACATTTTATTGAGTCATTTTCTGTTTTAATTTCTTGAATGCATTTATTACATTTCATCATTACTATGACCATTTAAATTCATTCAATATTCAACTACAATAATGTAAATCCAACTGGAGACATTGAGCGTTCTGTTTCTATGACAATACAGAAAGTCATGTATGGAATACTTCTTTATAATCTGGTAGCCATATTGAACAAATATATCAACATAGGCTATTTTTAAAAGAATTATAATATTGCAAAAATTAACAAGTCATTTGAAGGTTCAACACCACTACAAGCAACTATAAAATAAAATACGCTAGTAAAGTTCTTAGTGAACAAAATGTAAAATAAAAATCCACAGACAAAGCTGTTGCCACTTTTTTTTCAAATTTGAAATTAGATTTTGAATTTAGATTCGATAGAAAAGAAATGGGATAGTTTTAGGTTAATGCTAAAAGAACTGCAGTGACAACTCGCCACTTAGAACACTGGGTGTATACATAGCATCATAAAATCATTAAATCTGTGCGTTAACTTACCATCAATACCACCTCGAAGCAAGGAATATGAAGCGTAGCCACCGTTCGAAAGATCTAATTTTTCTAATTTATAATGAATGTTACAAACAGCTTCTTCCCAGTAACCATTGGGAAAGTAGTAAACTGTATCCCTGCTTCCTCTCATCTTATTTGTCAACGATATAATATCTGAAATACAAAAAACAAAATTAGAAATGACTGCATTTGATTTATTAAATTGATGACATTAAGATTTAACATAAAAAAAAAGCTGAATAATAAACACTTTTTCTCATGGCTTCAATATGACATAAGCGTTATGGTATTTTTTCATATGAAGAATGAAAATCAGTCATAAAACGAAATATGCAAATTGCGGAACAAAATCAGATTTATTTACCAGGAACTTTATAGTTAGGGAAATCTGCAACAAATCGTGGTACAGTCGTTCAAAAAAGTATCCGAACACTATGGTTGATTACAGAATTCAGAAAAAATATCTGGCAACGAATTTTTTTTTAGAAATTAGTGACCTGGCAACCTTCGTGTCACGTGACAAAAGTGTCGTGTCAAAGTGTCGTCTGCTGTTAAATGGTCCCGTTTCAATAACTCTTTAAATAATTATCGGAGATTGTTGAAAATTGACACTGTCACATTGCCTCCAAATTGATGAAATCTTAAAAAATCGTCATACAAACTTGCGATATTTAATTTATGTTAGTGAGCAAATTGTTACAAGAGTTGTGTTTTATCTATTGAAGTATTTTTTCACAAGTGTCAAAAGTTGAAAATAAATGCTCAACTTCCATTTATTTTTTAAATATTAAACGAATATTGCGGGAAATATATTTAGAGAGATTTGAGTGATATCTACAATTTATCGCCAATAACAGTTTTTACGTAAAAGGTTTATTTTCAATGTTACGGAACTTCGAAAGTAGCTTTCCATTCACATAGCATGGAAATGTCTGGACACTTTTTTTTTCAACATAGTGTATGATACATGATATTAATTTCAGTAATGAATGAGAGAACACATCCCTAAAAAAACTGTAGTATGAAAGGCATCTCCTGAGAGTTTAAAAGATATATCACTACATTTTATCCGAGTAATTATTTGAAGTATTACACTACAGTATGCATATTATTCAAGATATTTAAGAGTCCCAGCTGGGTCAGCGTTGAGATTTGTCTCCGCAAAATTCCTTGCCCTGCCCACGGTCAGTAGGGGACACCGATGGGCTTTGAAAAGGCTGCCGTCCGTCGGATGGGACGTTAAATCGTGGCCCGTGTACGGGAGAGCCATACCCTGTGCACTTTAAAGAACACTCTGGATGGTCTTGACGGGAGACTAGCATGTCTCCCAACAGTTGTTCCAGTAGGTCCCTTTCTCCAACCTTTGCTGAGCCTTTGGGGTCCTTGTGACCTGGCCATTTAGCCCATGGTGTGCAAAAAAGTACCGCTCAGAGATAAAACAAACCAACTCAACCCAAGACATTTTAACGAGGCACGATAATCGCTGTTGCTTTAGTTTCTTAAATCATACGTTTATGTAATTCACAGCAGCAATTACATCTGTTTATGTAATTTACAGCAGCAGACATTATTGGCCAAGTAATATTTGATCATCGGGGTTGTAAATCAATTGCCAAAAAGATTTATTTTAATAAATGATCAGTGATCATTACGATGTCCTTTATTGTTTACAAATATATTATGTGTTATAGCTGTTTAAACATACTAATTTGTTTAGGCTAGGTCAAGAAATGTTTTTGGAAGTAATGAAGTTATGAACTATGATTGGCCAGCTTGGTGAGACAAAGGAAAACATTCAAGATGTCTTATATGGCAAATAAAATAATATAATAGATTGTAGAACAGTAGTTCTACAATCTATTATATTATTGTATTTACCTTATAGTGTATAAATAGTAATCTAGTAGTAGTCCAGTAGTGGAGAAATCGTGTTAAATTCAATAATCAATCATGTTAGTTGAAAACCAGCCGTACTTTAAAAAACGTGTTAGCCGGCGACTAGATGTGTGTTGTTTACAACATAGATGCTCATGCTTTGTTTTGTAATAAGAACAGAATGTTTATTCATTTATTTATCTGAAGAATAATTTAGGAAAATCTTAATTACCGAACTGGCAGAAGTCTTATTAAAATAAATCGGAAAGGGAAAAGAATTTTTTTAAATCGAAAGGAGCTCCTTATGAAATTGAAAGTATTTACCTCCTAATGTTGCTCCGAATATATTATTTATTTGTCTTCCATTCTGGATAAAGGCAGGAAGAGTCTTCGTGGGTTGAAGGTCTTTCAAGATCCTTTCGGAGACCATTTCCGTTGATCCTCTGAGTCCAGCCAGGATGCCTAGTAACACTTTGTTAAGAGAAAAAGCATGGCGAGTTCTGGAGTTCAGGCTTACCACTCCTTGCTCTCGTGGATTTGAGGATATTTTCTTTCTGTAAACGAAGAATAGCACATTAACTTCGAATCCTGGAGAAGTATAAGTCATTCAATTGACAGCAATTATTACACATTAAATCATGTCATAATAAGATATCCCCCATTTATAGTTTTGATATTTATTATTTGATTTAAAATAAATTCAAACGGTAAAGCGCATTGAGAATTACACACAGTCGGCCCTCAACATTCGCGGGGGTTAGGGGCGCAGGACCGTCGCGAATGTGGAAAAACCGGGAATATCTCTGCCCCCCCCCCCCCCGAACCCTTAACTCCTAATACTGTTAACCATATTTAACACATAAAAAAAGTAAAACAATATACTCTACTGCAACAGTATGTTTTATAAATTTAAAATTACAGTATGAACAATGCAGGCTAACACACACAGAGTGAGAGAGAGGCAGTACATGTACGGTATGTGAAGCAATACATGTACAGTATTTAGATAGCAGAAAATTATTAAAATTTGTAAAACACAGTAGAATACAGTATAGTGTTTTATAAACTTTAATAATTTTATGCTTTTAAAATTTTCTTCGTCTTTCACAAGATGACTAGGCTAGCGCTGACTATGTACAGATGATGATGAAATACAAACACTTCTGACACACAGTTCTTGCTGTACAGTTATCAGACTTACAGTACACACAAAGACACACACATTCAAACAATGTTTATTGTAACTGTGCTGCATTATTGTCATTTATTCGAGGAGTTGAAGTGGATGTCAGGGTGGCGTAGTCGGCAGTTCTTTTAGAGCACTGAAACGTTTTTCAAAAATTAACTTTTATAATAAATTTGTGCATATATTTATGGTGGTAAATGATAAAATAGATTAATAATGTATATATTTTATGCATTTATGACTTACTGAACTTTTTTTTAGTTATCTTTACGTTTTCTAGTCTACGCACGTCGTTAGCGATTTTCCGCAGTAGGCTGCAAAACTCAAAAAAAATTCCCAATGGCAAACTCGCGAATAATCAAATCCACGAAAGTTGAACCCGCGAAAGTCGAGGGCCGACTGTATATTAAAAATACGCTTTTTATTTTTTGTTTGACAGTAATGGTTCTCTAATGAAGAAATAAAATAATAAATAAATACCCCTCAAGCAGCTACTTGCCACAGAGGTTTGTCAGTTTAATACGCCATAGTAGAAGGTCTGTGAGGATGGCGAGACCTCAGCAGAAAAACAACACAAACATCCATTGCTTTACCTGAGGCTCGAACCCAGTCCTTTAGATCAGTATCCAAAAATCAATTGATATTTTCTCCACTAATTTCCTAAGTGATGTTAAAGAGAAATGGGACACAGATGAACTTGTAAAGGGCGCCGTCCTTCGGATGGAAAGCTAAGCCTTGGCTCCGTGCACTGGAAGAGCCATACTCTGTGCCGTTAAAGAACACACTGGATAGCATTGACGAGAAACTTTCATCTGTCTCCTAACAGATGTCTAGTGGGTTCCCTTCCCTACCCTTCTCTGAGCCCTTGGGGCCCTTGTGACCTTACAAGTATGCAAAAACGTGCCGCTCTAAGATAAAAGAACCAAATGGAGGGAAATTAAGTAATGTTTTGATACTCGGTGCTTGAAACTTAAACTTCATTGTCTTGTAATTAATTTTGAAGTACTTAACAATTCATTTGTTATAATTTTAGTAAATAATTTTTTTTTCATACCTTTTGAAATAAAAAGTATATTGGATTATCTTGTTTTACCTCTGAGCGATATTATTACCACACAATGGGCTAAATGAGTAGGTCACAAGGTCCTCAAGGATTTCAAACAGGACAGAGGAAGTGGATCCACTTGACAGCTATTAATAGACAGATGGAAATTTATAGGGTATGGATTTCTTCCTCATGAGGTCTTTGCTTAACTCCCATCTGGTGGGCAGAAGTCTTTCCAGGCCCATAAGCATCTCCTTTCTCATCAAGAGCTTAGAAAAGGTTAATAAGAGGAGAAAATCTCAGGTCAAGTAGAGTGAATTAATACTCTATAATAAAATTATTCCATCTACAAATTTCACATATTATTATTATATTTCTCTTTGATCTTTCAGAGAGTTCTCGAGGCCCAGTTATTTCAAGGAAGCTCTGTCTTAACTCCCTCCATTTTCTCTCCAAATACATTCCTACCCTGAATTACTTAGGGATTCTAAATTTAAATGTATGAAGCTCAAGGGTGAGTTATTCATAATGTAACTATTTGCTTTCAAGAACCCAAATTTACTTACGTAGTTTGCTCGATGAAATCCTCTCCTGGTATGTAAGTATCGTTAATAGTGTGGGAGAGCATGTAATAGAGGGCGCATTTTTCGTCGTCAGTGAACTGATCCTCTTTCAGTTCAACCGTTGATGAAACTTGAAAAATCCTCTTCAAAATATCGTGTGCATTACTTACGTCAGCTCCACCTCTGGTCTGGAAAATACCCTTTCCTTTTCCATTATTGGAAGAAGGCACGTACTCTGCATCATCATATCGAAACCTGGAACAGAAAATGAATTAATGCAGGCATACGCACTTAACACAGATAAATTCATGTTAAAGCTATATGAATAGATCACATATTGGTTGGTACAAAACGATATCCGTTTTTCAAAAATAAAAGGACATATATATATATGTGTGTCCCTTTATTTTATAAATAAAGGGACATATATATGTATATTATTTTATTAATATATATTATTAATATATATTATTTTATTTAGAGAAACCTTTCTTTATTCAATAAATTAAACATTGGCAGTTGTTGTCTATGACTTTCTGTTATCATTCTGTCAGTTGATGGATTTCTGGTTTTGGAGAAGTTTGATAGTTTGGACTAGAAAGCTTATCAACACACAATCTGGTTTCGATTTCTTGATTAAATTTTTGACTATGAAGGCAGCTCTGCAATGTACGGAAGAAGAAGACTGAAGGTGCAAATTCAGGGGAATATGGTGTGAGAATCACACCATATTCTCCTGAATTTGCACGACCTTTTACTGCACGATCTCTAGATGTCTGCTGTGGATTTTCAACAACCAATTTTTTCAGAACTTCTCCATCTAGTTCAGAAAGCTTTCCACTCAGGGGAGAATTTACAGGTATGCGCAATTTGCGCAGAAGTAAGGCCCGAGCTGCTGAGGGGTCCCCAAATTTTAATTTTCAAACATAGGTTTATTTAAAGTAATAAATATAGCCCCAAAAATAAGGCTGCGAACAGGGCACTACAAGTCATAAATCCGCCTATATTTACACTACCAGGCTCGTTACTTAGGTCGAAATACACAATACCAAATTTGGCAAACCAACAACGACGTGCACGTTTGGAAGTAGCGTTAGCTTCAAGCACATCACACATATTCTTTGAACACTGCGACACAACCTTCCCTCAGTGAAAAAGGAGGCACCGATGGGCTTAGAAAGGCCTCCATCCTTTGGATGGGACATTAAGCCGTGGTTTCTTGTGCATGAATGCCATACCCTAAGCACGTTAAAGAACTTGCTCTATCGGTCTACGTGTCTCCTAACAGATGCCCACTGGGTCCCCTTCCCCATCCTTCTCTTGGGTTACTTGAGAATTTCCATTTAGAGGAAAACAATCCAACCCTAAATAATAATAATTATTAGATAGCAAAGTCGAAATGTTTATGATATTTGGAACGAATATTACTAGAAATATTCTTAGAAACTGAAAATTCTTGAGCAACCTCATTATAAACGGGAAGGAAAAATTGATTAATGATTCGGAGAGAATATCTAAAAGTAAAATCTAAGGCTGAATGGATAGTAATTATTTTTAATCACTAAACACTGGTAAAAATTACATACATAACATACAAAATCCTCATACAGCCACGGGCTATGGAGGTCCAACCAGACTGTGTAATTCTCTTCTCCAGACATGTCTGTTCTGAGCTACAGCTGCTGCATTTAGCCACTGTAGGCCAATTTTAGCAAAGTCCTGTTTGACATTGTCTGCCCATCGCATCCTAGGTCTCCCCCCTTTCCTGAAGCCTTTAGGTACACTGTTTATAACTTTGTTTGCCATCTGCAGCTGTGCATACTGGCAGCATGGCCAAACCAATACAGTCTCTCTCTGCACAATATGCTGCTCAAAAGAGGTTGATGACTCCTTTTAACCTAATCATTACTTACAAAGCCAAACCACCTAATGGGTTTTAGATACTGGGCAAGCATCTAAAATATAAAGGCATGAAGTTTTTTGTTATCCTGCTGACAAAAAGTCTGCGTTTCGCTACCATAGCTAACCTTAGAAAGAACCAAACTATTATACAGCCTAATTTTAGTGTTTAGGTGTACACGTCTATTTTTCCACACTCTCCATAGATTCTTAAAAGTCCCAGCGGCAATCCCTATTTTTCCATTTATCTCATGCCGCACATCACCAGTATCTGTTACATAGCTCTCAAGATAATTAAACTGAGACACTTGCTCAATAGTACAGCCATTCAAAGCAACTGAAGCACCATCTGCCTGATCAATTTTCAACATTTTAGTTTTTAATCTGTTTACCACCAGTCTCATCAACAGTCCTAATGAAAGAATTCGTCTCATCAACATCATTAGCCAACATGGTCAAATCATCTGCATAATCTAAATCAGAAATTTTGAAATCTCTAGACCATTTAAGGCCAAAATCTTTCCCTTACAACGAATTGTTAAAGTTTTTAAAAGTAATTATTAATTAAATTTTAGCAATTAATTTTATGCAAATTAAAATTATTATAAAAACAAATTGTAATAGAAAGAAATCAATTTTTTTTGCTGCCACGATGATTGTTCTTTATTTTACAAACGTAACACTCACCATTCAAAAACGTGCAGTACATGGGAATTGTAAGTTAAATTTTCTCCTACCTTATTGGGGAAGCATTATATACATGGAGTCTTTCTTAGAGACACATACCTGAGAAGCAGATTTTCAATAATTTTTTCCTTGTTCCAATTGGTGTAGTTTGCTTCAATCCTCTCGACGAGACTCACAAATGTCTCGATGCTACTGGGCAGAGGCGATTCTTGGCCATTGAGCAGCTCTTTACCGTCTCGGAATTTATAACAAAAGGGTACAATCTTATCACTGAAATCATTTCCATCCATTAACTCATGAGACGGTCCAAAGAGGACGCCTGCAAAGTCAGAAACGAAACGAGATATATCAATCGGTTTCAGAAGAGATTATTAAATGTAAAACAATAATCGAATGGGTCCTAAGGATTTATTTTAATTCCTATTTTTCGATGTTTTATGCCAGGCCCGTTCAGTTCATGAGTGGACTCAAGAAACTCATGAACTGAACGAGATGAAACTGATGTACTGAATGAGTTGCAAAAGAACTTGCAACTCATGAAACGTATTACTCAATATACTGAATCTGGTTCATTCTTCATAATATTTTTGACCAAACGTTTTTCGGTGATTATTAAACGATTTTGACAATTCATAGTGCTCATTAAAAATGCATAATTTCGTTTTTTTAATCAAACTTTCTTTTGATTCCTTAAAATATAGGCATTTTTTTGCTATTCATTAGATACGTATGTTTTCGTTTTTAAATAAATAATTTTTCCTGCGGCTCCATAGTTTTTTCCCTAGTGGCTCTTCACTAAGTTTGGTTTGGACGGGTCTGTTTTATGTAAGTAAAAAGTGTTGAATATATACACTCAGTGGTCCACTTTATTAAGCTCCAATTATGTAACTAGATAGCAACTAGCAATAGTAACTTAGATACAGAACTCGGTTGATTTTTTAAATGTTCTTTCTATGGAAAAAATGTGACTGAAGAGAATTTAAAGATCTCAAACAAATTTCAGTCTCGTTTTTCAATATTATTCTTCCGACATTTAGAGAGTATATAACTGAACTGCGGTCATCTTTTTAAAATTAGGGATAATCATCATCCTCAAGCAGTCATGGGCTAGAGAGGTCCAACCAGACAGCGCAATTTAGTTCTCCAAGCATATCTGCCCTGAGCTATATCTGCTGCATCTGGTCACTGCACACCAGTTCTAACAAGGTCCTGTTTGACATTGGTCCTGTTTATCCAAAGTCTCCCCCTCATTCTGAGGCCTTTAGGCACACTGTTCATAACCCTATTCGCCAATATATAATTATCCATACGGGCAACATAGCCAAACCAACGGAGTCTCTCTCTGCACAATATGCTACTTAAAGGAGGTTGCCGACTTTTTGCCTAATCTCATCATTACTTACAAAGTTAAACCACCTAATGCCCAAGATATTGCGTAAGCATCTAGAATCAAAAACATCCAGTTTCCTGTTATCTTGTTTACAAAGCATCCAAGTTTCACTACCATAACTAACCCTAGAAAGAACCAAACTATTATACAGTCTAATTTTAGTCTTTAGGTGTATATGCCTATTTCTCCACACTCTCCATTTGTCCCGGTAGCAATCTGTATTCGTCTGTTATTCTCATGCTGCACATCACTCATATCTGTTATATAAATCCCAAGAAAATTAAACTGAGACACTTCCTCAAGGGCGCAACCATTCAGAGCGACTGAAGCACCAACTGCCTGACCAATTTTAATCACTTTATTTTTATCTCTGTTTACCACTAAACCAACTCTATTACCAGTCTAATCAACATCCCTAATGAAAGAATTAATCATATTAACATCATTAGCCAACAAGACCAAATCATCTGCATAATCTAAATCAGAAATTTTGAAATCGCTAGACCGTTTAAGACCAAAATCGTTTCCTTGCAAAGAATTTCGCATAGCATAATCAATAACCAAACTAAAGAGAAAGGGAGACAAAATGCACCCTTGTCGAACACCAGAAGTAATGCTCAACCAATTGCTACAAGCCTTACCAACTCTCACGCACAACTCAGTGTTATTATAGAGAGCTTTCATTATGTTAACTAACTTGTCTGGTATGCCATATGATCTCTCAATCAACCATAAATTATGATGATCAACAGAGTCGAAAGCCTGTTTGAAATCAAAAAACCTTACAACTAAAGATTTCTGAAACTCTAAACATTTCTCAAGAATCTGCCTAAGTGAAAATATCTGATCCACACATCCCCTACCACTTCTGAATCCACATGGTTCATCACTCAATTGACTTTCAACCAGATTCTTAATTCTATTAAGCACAATCATGCAAAGAACTTTACCTGGAACAAAAAGTAGGCTGATACCCCTATAGTTATAACAAGAACTGTGATCATTTTTTTAAAAAAAATATGGATAATAATGGCTCTGGTAAAATCCTTAGGATCCATTCCTTTATATAAAAAGATATCTAAAATTTCAGTCATCCATGTGGTAACCGAAACATTCCCAACTCTAATCATTTCCGTAGTAATTTTATCTACCCCTGGGCATCTATGTAGTTTAAGTTTAGAAACAGCCAAAATAACTTCAGACTGTATTATAAGGCCAATATTAAAGCCAGTAATGCATCTATCATCATTAAAAACAATGGGAGTAGAACTAAACACGTTGTTTAGAACATTACTGAAATGCTCAGCCCACCTAGCCATGACAGAATCCTCAACTTCTATAGCCTTACTTTGTTTATCCTTCAATCACTGTATACCTGTCCGTTTTCTACCACAACAAACGTTAACTATCTCGTACAGCTCTCTGCTGTTGCGCTGTCTAACTGCTTCCTTGGCTTTGTTAACCAAGCCATCAGGCCAAGATTTTTATCAGCAGCTAACTGATCCTTTACACATTTATTAAGCTCTCCATAATGGAGATTATTAGGACTAGGACTACTATCCATTAGGACTAGTAGGGTATTGATTAAGGACATTCCTGCCGTTCATTTTTTCTAAAATAAATTCATGCCTTATCACTCAAATAATTTTGCCTCCTCTGCTCCTTGTTTCCTAAAAGAGCATTGTTAGTTTCCAAAAATGCCTGTTTAAAACGGTCCCATTCTTTCTCAATTTCAGTGTTATGCAAACCATGACTGTCATAATGACTAAGTAACCTATCATGGTAAGCTTTAGCTATAACTGGGTCTTTCAGAGATTCAGAATTAAAGGTAAATTTTTTAACCTTAGCACAACACTTCTTAAGTTTAAGTTGCAAGACACTTTTAACAAGGTAATGGTCAGATGCAATTTCAGTCCCCTATATGATCTCGTATTCCTAATAGAACTAGTCCAATTGCTGTTACAATCAATCATATTCTTAGGCAGCCCAACTGGTGTAACCCATGTATACTTATGTATGTCGCGATGTTTGTAATAAGTGTTAGTTATTCTGAAACCATTGAGTTTACTTACCTGTAGGAGACGTTGCCATTGTCATTGTCATTGTCACCAATACCAAAAGGGCCTATCACCCTCCCCAAAGGTCAGAGTCAGTACCAACTTCAGCATTGAAATCTCCTTTCTTGACAGAATTCAAAATATCCTGAAGTTGTCCGTAAAACCTATCCTTCTCATCCTCATCGGCATCTTCAGTGGGGGCATAACAGCAGATAGCATTCAAGTGTTTAATGCTTCTCTGAAATTTTGCTGTAAGAAACCTTTCATTGATGCACTCATATCCTAGAAGAGCATCACTGGCGTGTCTGCTGAGTAGCAGACCTACGCCTTGGTGATGCTTATCATCGGCCCTCCATGAAAAGAGAAATTTAAGGTTATTTTTAAGAATCTGACCATTATCTGTACGTCTGGTCTCTTGCAAGCCGAGAATATCTAAATTATAGTGGCGGAATTCTTGTGTGATGACATCCAGAGAATAAGCTCTCTTCAGAGACCTCATATTCCAACTACCTATGGAGAGAAAATGGTTAGTGGGATGTTTAAAGAAACTATGTTTATTGAGAGAGAGAATGACGATAATATCAAACAGCCCCCTAATCGCAGGCATGGGGCAAAGACCGGTTCCAGCACCACTAAAGGCTGAAGCCATCTACACTGTAAGACTTCCTCCAATGTAGAATTTGACGATGCCAGTAGAAGCAAAGAGTCCAGGTGTCTGCGATGACCTCTGCTCAGGATTATCCACCAGCTGATAAACATATCCTGCGAATTTATTCACTTGGGGCTGTCAACCCACAAACAAACAGAAAACACAGCAGAAGATTCTCCCTCCACAGAAGGCCACAAGTACAGCAAATTCAGGATTCATAATCAAGTTCAGAGCCATAATTCCGTTCAGTTTGGTATATATGGTCAGCACCAGGACCCTGTGTGGTTGACTACTCCTCAGTAGGGTAGAAAAAAAGAAAAGTAGTCATAGTTGTCCAGATCAGTAGGCCACACTAATCTGGCAGCCCTCCACTACCGTTCACTTCCACAAGATAATATCTCTTTTGAAAGGTACTAACGGCCTGCACCACGAGAAGGCGGGGTCGGACATTAGGTACTAGGCCTAGCCGATTCTATGCATCATTACAAGGGGTTGGTGAATAGCTCTCCTTCCAGTGACTAGGTAGCTACCATTTACAGACAGGAATAATAATAACTCCGGTAAATTACTTAAATATAACTCTTTATCATAAAAAATATGAATAATTTCAACCAACTACGTAACAATAGAAGCATTCCCAGCTCTTAGCATTCTAGTACTAATTTCATCTACTACTCTGAATTTGTGAAGTTTTAATTTTAGAGATATCCAAAGTAATTTCAGATTGTGGTATAGGGTGAAATTAAAGCCAGCAATGCTTCTATTCTTATTGCAAACAATGGGAGTAGAATTTACCACATCGTTTAGAACATCAATGAAATGCTCAATTCACCAAACAAGGACAGAATGCTCACATTCAACCACCTTACCATGTTCATCCCTCAATCCTTGTGTTACCTGCTTGTTTCTTCCTACTCAAAACATTAAATCTCTAATACAGCTCTTTGCTGTTACGCTATCTAGCTGATTCCTCAGCTTTGTCAAAGTTGTTTAACGAAATTTTTTTATCAACGTTAAACTAATCATATACACATTTATTAAGCTCCCTGTAACGCCGTCTGTTGGAATTAATAGAGTGTTTATTCAGGTCATAATTCAAATTTTTTCTTTCAGAAATAATCTGCAGTGTTTTATCATTCAGATAATTTTCTCTCCTCTACTCCCTTTTACTCAAAAGATCACTTTTAATCTCAACTTCAGTAGTAAGTAAACCACGATTATCATAATGACTAAATAACCTATCATGGTAAGCTTAGGTTATATCTGGGTCTGTCAGAGCTTCAGTTTTAAAGGTAATTTTCGTAACCTTTAAGAACAGTAAAAATAGCCATCAGAGACTGCTATTATCATATTCAACTTTCAACAACATGAAAGAAAATATCTATAAGAACAAAGGAATGGATCAAAAAGTTTCCTAAAGTAGAGAGCAGCATACAGATGTGCTGTGTTTTTGCTGCAAAAGGATTTTGTGGTCACCCTGTGCTGTGTATATAATGATATTACAAAAAAAAATACACTTAGAACAAGAAATATCACAAAATATCATATTGAATTTCTTGAATTTGAAGTTAAAATATAAACAGGCCACTTACTATATAGCTCAAATACTCTTAAAGAATTGGGAAAAATATGTCCAGGAAATTTAAAATGTAACCGTTAACTATAGAATTTTTTTTCCTGATTACAAATTGTTGTTTTCCGGGCACGCCTTTTATTTATATTAGACATGACTGATGTTCATTTTAGAAGCAACTATCAAACTAAATTGTAAATATGGACAAGTATCCTTACCATCTATAAATATCTCTGTATTAATTTAAAATAAATTGTTTGGTAAAGAGAAAGCAAAATTCTGGTTTAGTATCCTACAAACAAAAAATTTCCTGAATTCATCTTCCTTTATACCATTAGTTCCAAACCTTTTTGGACCGTACTAAATTTTGTGTTTTTATGACCCTTCATGAAATCAAATAGTTTCCTCTATATAAAAGTAATCGAATTTTTTTTTACCTTCTATAATAATTTATCATCTAACTCTAACTGTACATTTTTCTCGCTGCATCTATCCCTATCTCTGCATCTGTACTTTCACATAAAGAATGGAGCGACAAATCTTCGCTCAAAGAGATTCCCTGTCCAATCGTCTTTTAATATTCTTAACCACGAGAGCCAATGAAAAGCAAGATTCTACGCTTGAAAATGTATCAATCCTCAACTCATTACGGAGCTTCTACAGCAAGTGTTTTAGAATGCTATTGAACCGGTATAAAAGAAATTAAGCTTATCATGTACTTTACAATTACAATATTCCAAAATTGAAAACAAGCCCAAAAACCTGTAAATCAATATATTTAAACACATAATGAGGGAAACAGAAGTGAAAGAAAGATACTGTCGAATATTTCTCAGATATTTGGGCTCATTGTTTTTCGTTTTCCGGGCACGCCTTTTATTTATATTAGACATGATTGATGTTCATTTTAGAATCAACTGTCAAGCTATATTATATCAGAGCGATCGCGTAGGGTCTCTGTTTGGATTAGTTTCCGAAAATCAAAATCAATATTTTTCAAAGAAAGATTAAGTGTAGATCATTAGAAAAATCATTAATTTCTGCATATGAGATGGAACTATTTTATGTGGCGGAGTATTATATCTAATAGTCGTTCTTTCTAGAACTCGTGTGGGTGTGTTATCTTTTCATTGGCTGTTACCTCCTTTGATCTTCAGATTTTGCCTCTCCATTCTTTATCTGAAATAGAATATAGCTACTAACTATACTTCGATGTGCCGGTGGACAACAGTATATTTTGGAGCAACAACATTAAATGCAAAATGCGTATCTTGTGTAGATGTAAACAGACGGTACTTTATGTGTATCAGAAAATGTTAATTCTTGAAATCACTTAATTTTTAAATGTAATTTTTTCGAAGTTTAAAAAAATTTGTTTCTACATTTGTTTAGGAAAGCGTAATTATTTTGAAAATAAGGCAAATTGATGCATGCATACCAAGTAATAAAAAATAACTGATTAGGAAAAATTATCAACCATCATTACTACAGTTTCATGTTTGGCAAATAACAAATTTCAGAATTACAGTTTTAAATATACTTTGTTCTTTTATTTTAAATTTTAAGGGAAGAATCCCGTGAAATTCAAAGGATTTTTTCACAAAATAAAACGTACATAACTGCGTAAATCTAAGAAGCATTCGGTATTCTATTTAATTCATTCCACGTACACACAAAAAAAACCCTCAAGAAAACATTTCCACTAACTTCTGTAAAGCCCCAATTGGGGAACAAATACTTTATACTAATGGATCTTTTGATACTTAAATTAATGAATCGTCAAAAGCTATTTACTCTTGTAATAAAAATCATTTTTAAAGCTTTAAAATTATATATTTTACTAATATCTTAACAGCAGAACTTTATTAGGGCTGCAGAACGATGGTGATTAAAAGTCGAAGAGAAAAAAAGTCGAAGTGAAAGAATGCTTTTGTGATTGTGCTTTTGCTCTGTTTTCAGTGAAACAAATTGTGAAGATTCACATTATATGAACTGATTGTTCAAGAAATCTTGGAAACTGACTCTAAATATCTTAGGAAGAGAAAATATTTTGCAATGGATCCCAAGTCATGTTTTCTTGTAGTGCAATGAATTTGTTGACATTGAAGCTACGAAGACAGTTACATCAACAAATAATGAAATCGCTCCAACACTTTTGAATACAGTTAAGTGGAAAAACTCAAGTTTACAAAAGAGGAAAGCTTTAGAGATTTTTTGACTTCCACTATTCTATGTAATTTAATCACATTCCTTGTAAATTCAAAAATTACAAATTTTAGCAACTTTCTCCTTCCGAAAAAGGGAATTAAAATAAATCAGAACTGGGGATTGTAACTTGAAGGACAGCTTTTTAAAATGAAGAAAGAAGATAACTTATGTTAACATAACAGTTCAAAAGAAAGCATAAACCATATATTATTGACCTGTCCAAACTTTCAGAAAAGTTTGACACAAATGTTTTCATTTTTCTAAAACACACTGGAATACGGATATTTCACATGAACTCCATTTTAAAAACTGAAAAGGAAAAAAATTATGAAAAATTTACAAATTTTATAAGGAAAGTGAGATATATAATGGTTTGTAATAGAATTTAATGATTATTGTTCTTTTTTATTTTTAAACCTTCTTGATGCGATAGAGGGATTTAATTTTACCTCTCAGTTTACAGAAATGGAGGTTTTTTAACAATTTATTTAAGTATTTATTTATGCAATTATAATTGCAACATGCCACAAAATGGTACGGCTAGTCTGTTGGGCCAGTTTAAGGGTTTAAAGAGGAGCGTTGCCACTAACCATCTTAGAATAACCGCCATAAAACCATTTCTATACGACTGTTGACTTAAAAACAGAAGAAGGTTTTTGATAAAGAAACAGGTTCGAATGCTATCGAGAAGTAATGAATGAACAATAATGTCCAAAGAGTCAAAGGAAGTCAGCTCCTTTGTCTGAAACAAAATTATGCGTTTTGCTCTCTGCTCTTTTCAAAGCCTCAATTTTCTGTATCCCTATGATAATGTAGAGGTAGTTCCAAATTATTCCAGATTAGTGTTTTCAACCACTCAGTATCATACTGGCGTTTTTTACTCTTGTTATAATCGTGCACTAATCTGAACTTTCTTTTTAATACGTTTAAACATTTTAATAGACCGTTCTCTGTCTGTTATCAATACCTTGCAAAAATTAAATTTTCAGAAAGAAATTAACATTAGAATTTAAACATGCAATTAATTTTTCTATAAACCTAGCTAAGAATGTGAATTTTTTTCTATCTTTTTCTTCTCGTGTAAAGGAACATTCAATCGTGATTTGTTTTTGCGTCTATAATAATAGAAACATTCAAACTTGTTAAACAAATTTCAAATTAAAAAAAGTGTTTTTAATAATATGTAAATGTGAATAAAATTGATACTTATTCACAGTTTTGTGCTACAACTAAAAATAAATCGAAATGATCATGGAAAAAATTCTGATCTTTAAAGTGGCTCTCCAAAGAATAAAAGTTGTGCATCAGAGCTTTTATAAGGTTAAGATTTATCCCCCTTCCATTAACCTGCAAAAGTCAGTTTAATTGGAGTTTGAAGAATTTTTTCAGTTATCTTTTTCGATGATCTTTTTCTATCAGAAAGTCTGGATATAGCTAAATTTTCAGATATTGATACTTCGGTGAATGGCAATTTTACTGCGATGAACTCATAGAACTTAAATTCAAATTTGGCAAAAAAGGAAAGAAAAAATAAGCAAGATTTCTCGCAATGGAAACAATTTAAGTTAAGGACACAGGATATTTCGAAAGCAATACTTATCAAAAAGGGGAATAATCTTTTTCGAAAGCAATACTTATCAAAAAGAGGAAAATTTTGCATTTCCAAGTAAACGATCTGTGATGCCAGAAGAGTTTTTAGTGAACGTATCTGGATAAGTGGAACACAATCTTCACATCTATGGAGGAGGCTTAAATGGAGGATTGCCTTAGAAGTGGTTAGAGATGGTTTCAAGGGGACACGAATGGGATTGGAAAAACCTCCGTCCCTTGGATGGGATGTGAAACAGTTGCATGTGTTCTGGAGAACCATGCACTGTGTAGGTTAAGGTACACGGTGAATGTCTTTGACATGAGGTTTTCATTTGTCTCCTAGGAGCTGTTCAGTTATCTTCTCATCCTGCCAACAAAAGAACTTTTGGGACTGATCCCGAGAGGGTTGACAAAACAATAAGTATGATAAAGAGGTTCTCATCATAACTGGAAATATGCAAACTGGAATTACGTTCAAAAGGAGTAATATTACTTAGAAATTATTGTTCATGATAATTCAAACGCATCTTCACCACATTTCATTAATCATATAAAAAGAAAAAAAAATCAAAGCCCTGTGGTTTGAAAAAATAAATTGAATTTAAAGTAGTTGCCTGAAACAGATGTCTGAAAGGGGCCTGTCAGTATCACATGCCATAGAAGAGATATGTGTGGAAGGCGAGGCCTCAGCAGAAAAACAAACAGAAAACATCTTTACTTTATCCAGGTGGAGCCAAGGTCTCTTTGATCTAGCCAATCGCGCTAACTATTTAACCACACTCAAAAAGGGTTTTTGCTTCGAATTTCAAAATCCTTATTTTTCTTTCAAAAATATGTTTTAAAATCCTTTCCTATACTTATTTTTCTTTCAACACTTATATTCGGTTGAGAAATACAACCAAAGAATCCATATTCTGCTTCAAGGGTAGTATATTATGAAAGCATTTATTTTATTTTTTGGGGGGGATAATCTTCTTTAAAAAATTGGTTACATTTTGAAAAAGTATTTGGAGCATTGGTGTGGTCTTTATAAACTTTCAAAATCTTGCGTAGATAGAAAACGGAAAGAAATCAGAGTAATATGACTAGTTGCAATATTGGTGAATAAAAAGAAAATTGTAATGTCATTTTCTAGATATTGTTATATTTAGAACAAAGATTTCGAATACATTTTTTCAGATTACGATGTTAAAGATTGACAATCTAGCCCCTCTAATGCTGTTGCATGGCTCTCTGGCTTCTCCTCCATGCAGAGGCATTTTGGGTGTGGCTGAATTGTAGTGCGCAGAACAAAATGGCGTCACTTACCTATCACCAATAACGAAAGAAGGATTTCCATGGCTCTGGTCTTCACTCTGTAAGAAAAATATATCAATAATAACTCAAATAAAAAACGCTTTCTTCGAGAATGGTGACCATTAATGTTATTTAATCTTTATGAAAGTACAGTAAATAAAATTCTCACATATTTGCAGAATATTCTGAAAACACATGTTGATTTCAGCGCTCTATTTTAATTGTTAAATCGTATTAATCGTGTTAAATCGTATTTAAGGTATGAGAGGGACTTGATTTCATACTTAGAAACCTTTCTGAATATATGAGCAAATATTACTAAAAATACTAAGTCTACTTTTATAATTGTCTTCTCAGCGTTTTAATGGTCATTATTTCAACTGTAGAGTAAGAAAGCATAGTGAAGAGAGGGAAAAACTTAAGTTGTACCTGTATATTTTCAAGATTCCCTTCAGGTTGAAATATAAGCAAAAACTGAAAGTTAAAAATACAAAACCGCAAAAAAAATGTTTTTCCCTACTAGTTCTGTAGAATTTGAAAGCTACCCCCCCCCCCTCCTTCATTGATTTACTACATCTCTTAAGACCACAGGACTATTTTTTTTTGTCTTTTTTAGGCGATTAATAAAATGTGGTAAAGACGCGTTTGAATTTTTATGAACAAATAATTTTAACCCACTTAGTTTAGAATTTGTGCGTTTCATATGTTAGGTTGGGTTCAGTAAAGTTGTATTACATTTTCAGTTCATCTTTCTTGCATTGTTTTGGGAGACAGACAAATGGCTAGGTCTGAAGAACCCTAAAGGCTCAGAGAAGTTTGGAGAAAGGGATCCACTAGACAGCTCAGCAGCGAATTAGGCATTTGGAGGCTCCAAGCGCAACCTAACTTTATAAGTCCCTTCCTTTAAAAATTTTAAATAATAATTTAAAGATGTAAACTAAAATGCAAGAATTGAAAAAAAAAACCTTAAATTGTCGTTATTATTATATATTATTTGTCAATTAACGAAACGTTAAAAGTAAAAAAACTAATTTTCTTAAAGCGAAGATTAGAAAAGATAAAAATCTCAACGATGGACCAGTTGGGACTCGAACCTGGAAACTGCAGATTATAACTCCGGCGCGCTACCTAAAGGAGACAACCCATGCCCTTTGCACTGCAGTTTTATTCTTTAGTTTAGGTTAAGATAAACTAAGTTCAGATTTTATTTACAATTTTTGAATTTATTTCCTTCGTTTCTATTAGATTGTCCGAATCAGTTTGCTTGGATATTGTTCACTGATATTGATTGAATCACTTCATTTGCGTGAATATTGTTAACCGAATCAATCGATATAGTGTTAAAATGTACGATCAAAAACAATTTAGCGTAATGCTAAAGATAGGAAATTTGTTCTTTAATTATTTTGCGCTTTTACTGAAAAAACAAATTTAGTCATAATATATTCGGGCATGAAGCAATAAATAAGGAGTCTGCGCACTCGGAATGTCAATTTCCGCCCCTATTTGGACGGTAAAATTTACCATAAATTAGCACTTTATGATCAATTTGATGTTATTTTCCACAAGTTAAGGAGCAAAATTATAAAATCTGGGCTATGTCGAGTTCTGTTCTAGTGTGTAACTAGAAGTAGCAGTAGAGACGCGTTAATGCAATGAAAAGCGTGTGTGTGTGGGGGGGGAGACTTAGTTTTCAAATTCTACAGAACTAGTAGGAAAAACAATTATTTTTTTTTTGGTTTTATATTTTTAACTTTCAGTTTTTACTTATGTTTCAACCTGAATGGGAATCTTGAAAATATACAGGTACAATTTAAGTTTTTCCCTCTCTTCACTATGCTTTCTTACTCTACAGTTGAAATAATGACCATTAAAATGTTGTGAAGGCAATTATAAATATACACTTAGTATTTTTAGTAATATTTGCTCATAAATCAGAAAGGTTTCAAAGTATGAGGTCAAGTCCCTCTCATACCTTAAATCCGGTTATACCTGATTCAACAATTAAACTGGAGCGATGAAATCAAAATGTGATTCAGAGCATTCTGCAAATATGTGATAATTTTTAGCTAAGGGGTTTACTGGTGGACCGACAAGCCGGCACCTACCAAGCTAACCACTTGACTGTATAATTATATAGATGGAAAACGTAATTTTTGCAAAGGCATGCCAACCATCAAGCATCCTAATTAATAGTGATTAGATAAAAAGTTCCAATTACATTTACCATTAAAAATAATCTTTAAAGTTTTAACCTTTCCATATATCTTAAATTTAAAATCAGATTATGGTAATTTCTCTTAAGTTAACATTTATCTTAAAAATAATTAAAAAATTAGCGGTCAGATTTTAAATTCTTTTCTTTAATTAAGTAATAAATTTTTCAGAGAATTTTATCCTGGACTTCCTGTCCTGAAGATTAGCGTATATGTTGTGTAGGTGATTTATTAATAATTAATGCATTAACTGAATTTTAAGTACTAATAAATTAAATTTAATAAAATTAATATATCAAATGACATAAAATATTTTAGATACTGCAAATCTGAAGTTACTGACATTTCATCATACTGAAGGTTGCTGTTTTTTAAATGGGGCTTTTAAACTATGAGAACGTTCAAAATTACAAAATAAAAAGAGTTATTTTTATCAATTATTTTCCATCTTCCCTTTTTGGATTCCAATTTGATTGGATTCAAAAATATGATAGTATGCAAAATTTAAGACGTGGTGCTTCATTGTTTATGGTGCGAGTGGCAGTTAAAGACATAAATGCACACATGGCTCTTAGATAATAATATAATTCTTTAGATGAAATCTGAGGAATGAAACCTCTAAGCCAAAATTTAAACAATCCTTCATTTCTTGAATAGTTCTGTTATTTTGTCACATTTCATTAGCATCATTTTTTTTTGCTGCAATTTAATATCAATAGTTTTTTACTTTTTAATTGCTTTAATGTATTATTGCATTTAATGATTGAGGAAACCATAAATAAAAGAATATAACTGCATTTCAGTATATGCATGTTAATTTGATTATTTGTGTTATTAGGATGAGAGGGGGTCCCAAGTCTGATCTCCACCCCCCTCAAAGGTAAGATAGTCAGAGAAAATCATTTCACTGTTCCGTTGAGCTCCATTTTTGAGAGTTGCTCGCTACCCAGCCACCCCTCCTCCCCAAAGGAAAAGTGGTTTCTGGTACAGCACTACTGAGGATGAGAAAGTATATTTTATAACCATATATATTAAAATTGATGCGATGATCCCTGGCTCGAATTGTATCGATGATTTATATTTCCTTTGTTTTTTATGTTTGTATAACGTATTTTTTTCTGTACAGTCGCTCAAAAAAGTATCCGAACACTATGTTTGATTACAGAATTCAGAAAAAATATCTGGCAACGATTTTTTTAGACATTAGTGATCTGGCAACCTTCGTGTCACGTGACACGAAGGTTGCCAGATCACTAATTTCTAAAAAAATCGTTGCCAGATATTTTTTTTGAATTCTGTAATCAAACATAGTGTTCGGATACTTTTTTGAGCGACTGTACTTTATTATAATTGAATAAAGTTTGATTGAACTGATATTTTTCCTAATTACAAACGTAATTATAGCGATAAAGCTATACTGTCACTTATTCGTTTATCGCAATAAAACTCTTCCATTTTATTCTTGGCAAATAAAAACTTACTCTAAAAAAAGCAACTACGAACATTGCTTTCACAAGAAGCAGGATTTTCAAAACAGATATTTTTTGTAGTAGGTTTATCAAAAAGATTTTGTCGAGAAAAGTGCGGGGAGTAAGTGCGAATTTAAAATTTTTATTTTTTACTGATTAATATCTAATTAGAGTAATAATTATTTAGCGTTATAAGAATGACTTAAAACACCGAAGGCTGAATTTTTATATAATCTGAAGATATTTAAAATATTTGTTGAAATTCTCCGAGGAGGGAGGAAGTAAATTTCTTATCTTGCCCCTCCCCACTTAGGAATATCCAGGTTTATAACATTTACATTTCGTTTAAGATTTATACTACAGTCCATATAATTTCATCTTTAATAGTATCTAACGGTCATAGAAAATTGATTTTTTATTTACTAAATGACTCTTCTTCTAAAAGTCAAACTTTGAAGCTCGAAAAAAGCTTCTTCGTTATTAGTGATAAATAAGCTCCACCCCCCTAATTTGTACAAACTATGTTTTCCTTATAACTAATATCTTATAACCTATTTTTGCTGTCACAATACGAAAGTTCATCTTACCTTTATTTCTAAAGTCAGCAGTAGAATTTATTCCTTTGAGTGAAACGATGAAAACACTGAATTTTTTTCCTTTGTGTCACTCCCTGTTGGACGGTTACGAAGCTGTAGAGAGGAACACGCGATCTGTACGCGGGCTCTTTATCCTGGCCAGACTTTGGACTCGTTTCCTGGGTGAACGTTAGCAAGAGATTATTTCTTGCTCCACCTATTACCTGTGCCACCTCTTATCAGCTTATCTTCTGGGAACAAAGTTGCTTCGTCTCTTCGCTATTGGGAAGATTTTTCCATATAAACTGATTTGGACTTTGAATTACAGTTGAGTTTGAGCTTCAAATTTTCGACCCGAAGCAGCCGAACCCGAAATTATTGAGCCCTGCCAGAACCATTTCGATAATTACTGAACCCGAGCCCAGTTTCGCTAGCACGTTGTAAAATACATACATAGTTTAAAATACATATGTTACCGCTAAAGCTCGAAAGCCGTTAATGTGCACATTACCTAGCTAATCTGCAGATTAACTGATTTGCTCCGTTAACGTGCGGAATCAAGTTTTCCGCATTTTACCTAGGTAATGTGCACATTAACGGCTTCCGTATCGTTAAAGTTCAAAAGTTTGTTTCTCTCATAGTGGTGAATCTCTTGAATATGAATCTTCGTGTCACGTGATTCACTCGTCCGCATTATAAAAAACGCCCCGGATGAGCGGAGGCCAAGTGAGAACGAATTGGTAAAGTGATTCATTCTTGATAACGAATCACTAAAATGATTCGTTCTCACTTGGCCTGCTCATTTTGGGGGCGTTTTTTATAATTCGGACGACTGATTCATGTTGACAGAGGGATGACCCTGGTTTCAACTCTACTCTCGGACACTAGATAAATAACATTATGTTAATTTAAGCGTACAGAAACGTTCCTGTTGTTCCAGCAAAGATCTTATTTTCACTTTAACGAGTGCCTAGTAGGTAATGTGCAGATTATCCAGGTAATTTGCAGATTACCTAGGTAATTTGAGAAACGAAACAATTTTCCGCACGTTAACGGATCACCCTAGTTAATGTGCACAATACCTAGATAATCTGTAGAATAACTGATTTCTGCACTTTAGCGGTAACATATATATAGTTTAAAACACTTAACGCGAAATTGTGTAAAGCGAAATATTGGTTAACGCGAAACTAAAGTTTGGTCCTTTCCGACGACAATATTTTTTTTTATTTTACATGGGTAAATGTTCTTTTAACTCCAGACGAATGATACGAAAAAAATCGCTTAATGCGAAATTTTCTAAGGTCCGACGAATATATGATTTTTTCTTTCATTGACCTTTTCATTCAAACTTCTACGGGACACACGAAATTTAGAGAGTATCGCTGTTTGATATTTTTTGAACAGCTTCAAATTTCTTGCTAATTAGTTATTTAAAAGTATAAATAATTATGGCAAAAAATGTAAAAATTGCGAAATCCCACAAATCTTTAATCAAATTCCAAAAGCATATATTGGTTGGAAAGGCTTTCTACTTTAAAAATCAAAATTGAAATCTTGGCTGTTTGATATTGATATGTAAAGTCCATAATTTAATAACCTATAACAATAATAATAATATATTTCTGCTCTTCATAAACACTCTATTCCTATGTACGGACTTATTACTCAGATTAGAACTGACTTTCGTTATTAATATTCAGAGTCTGCTATATTTTTATAAATTGTACCTTCTGCGAATAAGCTACTGTTAGCTTAGCTGATTTATTATTCTTGTGAACAAAACTGTAAGTTGTAAATTTAACTATTACAATAATTAATAAATTAATAAAGATTATTATTTTTATTTATTATTAATAGCGGCTGTAAATACACTATCGTGTTTATGATAGAAATTCGAAATTTCTGTGGTAGAATGTCAAGATAGATTCCACTGACAGCAACGTTCTGCCCCTTTTTCTCAGAGGAGAATGAAAAAAGCAGCTTTTTAAATTTAAGGAATAAAAAAGAAGTGCTTTTAATATTATATAATTGCTAATAAAAATACTGCTATTTGTATTCCCTCTCCCCATCAGCCATTAAGTCGCATTAAAACTTTTAAGGAATGAAAAATTAGGTAAGCGAAAAACTTCCTTCTCTTTGAAAACGACTTTGATTCCCATATGCGCCAGAGGCGATATGCGTTCTTTTAATTTTTTCCTTCTTGCATACTCGATCTCAAAAGTATCAATTTAGCATTTAATTCTTTTTAGCCGTTGTTGTATATTTTATGCGAAAAAGTAAAATTCAAATGAATTCACTCTATTCATTCTTAGATTAAAATTCAAATGATTTCACTCTATTCATTCTTAGATTAAAATTCAAATGATTTCCCTCTTTTCATTCTTAGATTAAAATTCAAATGATTTCACTCTATTCATTCTTAGATTAAAATTCGAATGATTTCACTCTATTCATTCTTAGATTAAAATTCAAATGATTTCACTCTATTCATTCTTAGATTAAAATTCGAATGATTTCACTCTATTCATTCTTAGATTAAAATTCAAATGATTTCACTCTATTCATTCTTAGATTAAAATTCAAATGATTTCACTCTATTCATTCTTAGATTAAAATTCAAATGATTTCTCTCTATTCATTCTTAGATTAAAATTCAAATGATTTCACTCTATTCATTCTTAGATTAAAATTCAAATGATTTCACTCTATTCATTCTTAGATTAAAATTCAAATGATTCACTCTATTCATTCTTAGATTAAAATTCAAATGATTTCACTCTATTCATTCTTAGATTAAAATTCAAATGATTTCACTCTATTCATTCTTAGATTAAAATTCAAATGATTTCACTCTATTCATTCTTAGATTAAAATTCAAATGATTTCCCTCTATTCATTCTTAGATTAAAATTCAAATGATTTCACTCTATTCATTCTTAGATTAAAATTCAAATGAATTCACTCTATTCATTCTTAGATTAAAATTCAAATGATTTCACTCTATTCATTCTTAGATTAAAATTCAAATGATTTCACTCTATTCATTCTTAGATTAAAATTCAAATGATTCACTCTATTCATTCTTAGATTAAAATTCAAATGATTTCACTCTATTCATTCTTAGATTAAAATTCAAATGATTTCACTCTATTCATTCTTAGATTAAAATTCAAATGATTTCACTCTATTCATTCTTAGATTAAAATTCAAATGATTTCACTCTATTCATTCTTAGATTAAAATTCAAATGATTTCACTCTATTCATTCTTAGATTAAAATTCAAATGATTTCACTCTATTCATTCTTAGATTAAAATTCAAATGATTTCCCTCTATTCATTCTTAGATTAAAATTCAAATGATTTCACTCTATTCATTCTTAGATTAAAATTCAAATGATTTCACTGTATTCATTCTTAGATTAAAATTCAAATGATTCACTCTATTCATTCTTAGATTAAAATTCAAATGATTTCACTGTATTCATTCTTAGATTAAAATTCAAATGATTTCACTCTATTCATTCTTAGATTAAAATTCAAATGATTTCACTCTATTCATTCTTAGATTAAAATTCAAATGATTTCACTGTATTCATTCTTAGATTAAAATTCAAATGATTTCACTCTATTCATTCTTAGATTAAAATTCAAATGATTTCACTCTATTCATTCTTAGATTAAAATTCAAATGAATTCACTCTATTCATTCTTAGATTAAAATTCAAATGATTTCACTCTATTCATTCTTAGATTAAAATTCAAATGATTTCACTCTATTCATTCTTAGATTAAAATTCAAATGATTTCACTGTATTCATTCTTAGATTAAAATTCAAATGATTTCACTCTATTCATTCTTAGATTAAAATTCAAATGATTTCACTCTATTCATTCTTAGATTAAAATTCAAATGATTTCACTCTATTCATTCTTAGATTAAAATTCAAATGATTTCACTCTATTCATTCTTAGATTAAAATTCAAATGATTTCACTCTATTCATTCTTAGATTAAAATTCAAATGATTTCACTCTATTCATTCTTAGATTAAAATTCAAATGATTTCACTCTATTCATTCTTAGATTAAAATTCAAATGATTCACTCTATTCATTCTTAGATTAAAATTCAAATGATTTCACTCTATTCATTCTTAGATTAAAATTCAAATGGTTTCACTGTATTCATTCTTAGATTAAAATTCAAATGATTTCACTCTATTCATTCTTAGATTAAAATTCAAATGATTTCACTCTATTCATTCTTAGATTAAAATTCAAATGATTTCACTCTATTCATTCTTAGATTAAAATTCAAATGATTTCACTCTATTCATTCTTAGATTAAAATTCAAATGATTTCACTCTATTCATTCTTAGATTAAAATTCAAATGAATTCACTCTATTCATTCTTAGATTAAAATTCAAATGATTTCACTCTATTCATTCTTAGATTAAAATTCAAATGATTCACTCTATTCATTCTTAGATTAAAATTCAAATGATTTCACTCTATTCATTCTTAGATTAAAATTCAAATGATTTCACTGTATTCATTCTTAGATTAAAATTCAAATGATTTCACTGTATTCATTCTTAGATTAAAATTCAAATGATTTCACTCTATTCATTCTTAGATTAAAATTCAAATGATTTCACTCTATTCATTCTTAGATTAAAATTCAAATGATTTCACTCTATTCATTCTTAGATTAAAATTCAAATGATTTCACTCTATTCATTCTTAGATTAAAATTCAAATGATTTCACTCTATTCATTCTTAGATTAAAATTCAAATGAATTCACTCTATTCATTCTTAGATTAAAATTCAAATGATTTCACTCTATTCATTCTTAGATTAAAATTCAAATGATTTCACTCTATTCATTCTTAGATTAAAATTCAAATGATTTCCCTCTATTCATTCTTAGATTACATTTCCTTCTTCTAGGCCAGGGATTTATAATCTGGGGTGCAAGAGGAACGTTTGGAAAACGAATTTTCTCATTCTATTTATTTCCAAAAATAAACCAATCATGGAGACCTGAAAATGGTTTGGGTTGTTTTATCTCTGGCTGCACTTTTTTGCACACAATGGGCTAAATGGCCAGGTCACAAGAACCTCAAGCGATCAGAGAAGGTTGGAGGAAGTGGATCCACCGGACAACTATTAAAAAACAGATGGAAGCTTCCGTCCAGCGTGTTCTTTAATATGTATAGGATATGGCTCTCCTGCACACGGGACAACGGTTTTATGTCCCATCCAACGGAAGGCGACCTTTCCAATCAAAGCCCTCTGATTGAGAGGACATCTCCCATATGCTTTCTCTTTGTGACATAGGACTTGGTTAGAATGCCTACTGAGCCAACCCTCTAAATGGGATTGCGAGGCTCCATACATTGCTGGAAGGATTCTTTAAACTGCCCAAGGTATAGCTCCCCAACACAGGTTTTGCGTAGATAACTGACTACATTACCTGAGATCTACAGATTACAAACCTAGCCAACCATTCCCCCTCCCCCTCTGTCATGGTCCGGGGTGTTCGGATCCTGGTCCGACTGCGCCAGACGTGATGACCCAGTCCGAACAGGAGAGAGATACGATGATATTACTACTTAATTCACTTCGGTGAATTCACAGATTCTCGGGTTTTTAAGCCCGTGCCACTATATGGCTCAACTTTACTGTGTTGAATGAAGAATAGGAACTGTCCATCAATTAACTGCACGAGAGTAGATCGGGACGACACACTTTATTTATAATATGTACAGTTACGTGCTGGGAATGAGCTCCACTCCGTGGGCCTTTGCTGCTTCACTGCTGCAAACAATAATAATGAGGTGGAGAATCGCACGCTCTGCGAATTCTCACTTTACAGACCTCAAAAACTCGGCGAAAGGATTTTTCTTTGCCTACACTGTGGTTCCTTCTGAACCACAAGAATAAAAAGACAGATTCTCCAAGAATCTGGATTCCCTCTTGGAATCGCACCCTCACTCACTCCAAGAGTTTCCTTTGAGTATGGCGGCGTCCTTCTGACGCGTATCGAAACGACTCCCTCTCGTTCGAAAGCTCACGCCAACACTAAAGCTTTCAAATCTCCCGCCTAGCCTTCTCGCTGCGCTAGCGCCCTAGGCGGTCATTAACATCTACAACTGCTGGAATTCGTCACCCTTGCACGGAGCAGCTTCAGACCCGAAAACAACAACAGTGAGTCATCCCAGCACAAACATTTCAAAGAACACATAAAAATATATACAACAGTAAAATATAACAAAAATATACAATAAATAAATAAATATAAAATTCGAGGGACATGACACCCTCTAAATAGCGGTCGAGTCTTCCATACATTGCTGCAAGGATTACGAGACCCATTACAGGTTAAGAACCCCAGTTCTACGGATTCTAAGCCTTCATTCGTCTCGATTATTCCATTTCCTCCTCTAACAAATTCTTTCTTATTCCTCTCTCCTCATCATTTTCTAGTTTCAAACCCTCTTTTTTTAACCTCCGTTCCCATCTCCAATTTGATCTCTTCCATCTATCTTCCTTCATATACTTTTATATTTCCAAACCATTTAAGCCTTTTAAACTTAAATACTTTCACTTTAAGTTTATTTAACGTCTATAATTTTGAAATTCTACTCAATTCTAATTTCACCTAACTTGATTTCTAGACGATTGCTTCTCAAAAGGCATTTTCCCTGATTTAATATTTTCTTCCTTTTTTGTTTTAAATTGCATTCACTTTTATTGATGGAACTGAAAATTTCCCTCTTGTGCGTTTTGGAAATCATCTTATTCAATAGAACTGAATGTAAAACACTAATATAAATCTTTCCTTCAGATATACACCAAAGAGCCAAAACATTATGACCACCTGCCTAATATGATGTTGGTCCTCCACGTGCTGCCAAAACGGCTCTTACCCGGCGAGGCATGGACGCTATAAGACTTCTAAAGGTGTATTATGGTATCTGGTACCAACACGTTACCAACAGATCCTTTAACTCTCGTAAGTTACGTGGTTGAGCCGCCACAGATCGAATATGCTGCTCGGACACAAACCACAGATGCTTGATTGGATTGATGTCTGGGGAATTTGGAGGCCAGGGCAATACCTGGAAGACTTTCTCATGTTCCGCGAACCATTCTCGAACAATCCAGGCAGTGTGACATGGCGCATTATCCTTCTGAAAAAAGACACTACTAGAGGGGAATACCATTGCCATGAAAGGATGTATCTAGTCTACCATGATGTTTAAGTAGATGGTAGATGTCATAGTTTCCTGTACATGAATGACTGGCCGCAGGGTTTCCCAGCAGAACATTGCCCAAACCATTACCTTCTTCCAACGGCTTGTTTTCATCCAACGGTTCATTCTGGTGCCAATACTTCCCCAGGTAAACGACGCACACGTACCTGGCCATCCAGATGGTGTAACAGGAAACGAGATTCATCGGACCAGACGACCTTCTTCCAATCATTCAAGGTCCAGTTTTGATGCTCGCATGCCCATTGTAGTCGCCTTTGACGATGAACCAAGGTTAGCATGGGCACTCGGAGCGGCCTGCGACTACGCAGCCCCATTTTTAGCAGGGTTCGATGTACTGTGTGCTGTGACACATTACTTCTGTCACCAGTATTCAAATTACGGACGAGTTGCGCCACAGTATCCCTTCTGTTGGCTCATACCATATGTTATAGCCTTCGCTCACCTCTAGCATGGATGAGCCATGGTCGGTCCATATCTTGCCGGCGGTTCATGGTTTTTTCTCTTCGTACCACTTTTTGAAGATACTAACCACGGCTGACTGTGAGCACCCCACAAGCTTTGCCGTCTCGGAAATGCTCTGACCCAGTCGTCTGGCCATTACAACATGTCCTTTGTCAAAGTCAGTTGAGTCCGCTGGCTTTCCAATCTGAAGAACAAGAGTAACACTAATTAACAGATCTCAGTATCAGGTGTTATTTATATCGTTTCATGACCTTCACATGGCCATCGTTTACCTCAGTTGCTTCGATTTGCATAAAGAAGCGCTGGTCATAATGTTTTGACTCTTCGGTGTATCTTGTGAATCCTGTATACTTGACAATCGCTTAAGTATTTCCCTTTTCATGGAGGACCAAATCCTTGCGTTGCTTTAAATAATAATACGAAGAAATTGCATGCTGAATTTGGTGGTCCTAGAGAAGTGAAGAACTCATGAATTATTCAGCTGAAAAAATTTTGTTTGCCGTGATTGGGATTGAAACCCATGTCTCCCAGTAACATACCAGGTAGCCACGAGCGAATGAAATAAAAAATGCAGGAAAGTTTATAAGTCACACTAGCTGCAAAAAAAAACGTTAGCCAATGATGGTGTAGCGGCTTGTCATGTTGCTGGGAGATGTGGGTTCGAATCCCACTCACCGTAAAACCAGTTGTTTTTAGCTGAATATTTCATGAATCCCATGTCTACAGGACATCTCTTAGGATATTTTATTACTGAATATAGAGTCAATTTGGTTATCTTAATTATTATCGATTTGGATGTATTCGTTATATCAAACAGACATACAGACAAACTCTCTAAAGTATATCGTGGATAATATATAGTAGACTATATTCAAAACTGTTCCCTCTATGGGACCAAATACATACTTGTTATATTTCTGTAATAACAGAAGAGTTTTCAAATAATTTGACGTTAGAATGCATTCAAGTTTGCTGTTTTTACTTGCAAATTAAAATTTTATATTCTCTGTGCCTTTTATTAAGGAAAAGCGTCTGTGACACGTTCAGTAAGACTATAAGTAACGAATTAATATTACAGCAGTAAAGTGTGTCATGATATGTAATGGGAATTTGATATTTATATGCTGTGTTGGAAAAATATCTTTGATCCAGCCATACAACAAGCAACACGAAATATTACTGTGTCTACAAAAGTTTCTCATATCAAAGTAAATGGTACCAAGTCCAAGTGTTGAAGCTGTTCTGTAATCCTGAAATCTGACAAAGGCAAATTTCACTTGTCACGTATGACCAATGTAATATGCATTCTCTCTCAGATAGCAGAAAGAATTCGGATTTTGAACTTGCAGGGGAAAAGAGACATAGCGATTCCAAGAGATGAGATTCTTTGAGGCATTCTTAGTGTTGTCATTGTTTATAGATGACCACAAGCCTCAGGGCAGAGTTTGGCAAGGTCACCTGGATGATTGTACAGGTAGATGATGTATCTTCCATCAACACTATTCAGTCTTTGCAGTTTTTAATCACTTCAGACCCGAATTTTTGTTTATAGAAGAAACTTTTTTCCATTCAAATGCGCTTTATTTATTATCAAGCGAATAAGAATCTTTAAAACAAAAAATGTTTTTAATATAATTTCACTGAAATTGAGCACGTATTTATAGTGTAAAAACGGTCCCCAAATAATGCAAAATTCTGAAATCTCAGAAAGCAGTAAAAAGGGACATAAAAAAACAACAACTATAATTTATATGCATTTTGTCATTATAAACACTTCAAATGAATTGACACCTGTGAATTGTAGCGAAACTGCTCTTTTAGTTTCCTGTGAAATGTAACGAAACATTTCATGTCGGGTGTCTGTTCTGTTCTGTTCAACTTAACTTCTTTTTGGGTAATTCTTCTTCAGGCTTACTCAATAAAAATTGCGGAAGAATGAAATGAAAAAAAGAGAAATTGTTTTTTCATTTTAATTTCCTAAAATTTAAGTATAAAGATTTTTAATTTTTGTTTATGTTGTTATTTCTTTTTTTGTATTTCTTTCTCTTTTCTTTTTCTCTCTTTTTAAAATTTTTTTATTTAAATTCTGTTTTATATATTTGTGTTTAATAAGTACTCTTCAAGAGATTTGAATATTTGTAATCTTTTATAGAGAATTGTAAATTAAGTAAATTTTCTGTTGTTAAATCAGTAATACTGAGGTTTTAACAGTCTTAAGGATTTTTAATCTTTCTTTATGATAAAATGGATAATTTAATAAAATATGATGAACAGATTCAATTGTCTTACATTTGACAAAATTTGGAGAATTTTTGAATTTTAAAAAGAAAAGGATTAAGAGCAGGAGTACCGGTTCTTAACTTAAGAATTCTTGTGAATAAATTTCGTGGAATGGGAAAATCCTCTAGTTGGAAAATTTCCTCTGAAAGTTGAAATCAAAAGTTGTTATTAACAGAAGCATAAATTTTGAAAAAGGAGTTAATTTCATCAAATTCTGATTTTTTTAACGTATTTTTTGATCGGAGAATAAAAAGTATAACTTTCAGAAATTTTTGTGAGAGAGGCCCTTCCTCTTTGGCTAGGTTATCAACGTTTCATTTTCCTGAATTCCGACATGACTTGAAATCCATTAAATACATATGAGGCTATTATTTAAATTAAAATTGAAAGCATTTAAAGTTAAAAGTTGAAATAAAAATTGATTATAGTCTGAATAATATAATTCTGTAAGATCACTTGTAGAACTCCTTTAGAGTCTGAAAAAATGACAACGTTTAGTTTTTTTAAGTTTGAAATTATCCGTTTAAATGATTCTGAAATAACAAAAATCTCTGCCTGAATGATTGTAACGCTTGTAGAAAATCTGAATTTTTTTGGAGTATTAAAATTTGGAATCCAGTAGGCTACCGATATACTTTCGACTTTTGGTGGACAGAGTCATCTCCGTAGATTCCTAAAAAATATTTATACGATTTATTGCAATAGAATTTTGAGATTGCTTTAAGTGTTTCAGAAGAAAATTCTTTATTGTTTGTAATTGATGGAATTTCAATTTGGATAGGTGGCCTTTCAAAACTCCAATCTGTGATAAGTTTTGGGATGTCCCTTTTCAAATGAAAATTTTGAATTATTTGGAGTCATTTATTATCAGTAAGTTTTTTCTGTATTTGTTAAAGAAATTTTTTGCGAAACGATGATTTCGTATTTTAAAATTTAATCTGTTTAAATAGTTGATCATAAGAATTTCAATTATAATTTCAAACGGTGGAATTGTCGTTTCTGCAATGATTCAGAGTATCGGAGTTGAAGAATCGAGTCCCAAGGCTGTTTTAATTCATTTATTTTTATTTAAGTTCAGTTTTTTTTTTAATTTAGTCGTAGATGCTCCCAAAGTCAATTCAAGACCATACTCAGTTCTGGCCCTAATGATATTTTTGTAAAGTGCGATCAAGTGATATTGTGAAACTCCACAGTTTGGTGTTGCTAAATATTTGAAGAAATTAAGTAATTTGTATCCGTTTGTTGATTGATTCTGAATATGTAAATTGCATTTTAATTTAGAGTCTATATTTACGCCTAAGTATTTAATTTCATTTAATTTGTTGAAAATAAATTTTAATCGCATATTCTGGTACATTGGAATTATTTCTAACAAATGCTACACAAGACGATTTATGATTGTTGATTTTTAAAAATTTTTATTATAATATATTATATTTATAATTATTTGATTTTTGTCTTATCTTGTTGGATGTCAAGCAGAGTTATCTTCAATGTTATTGTATGCAGTTTCTATTATATTCATAAATGGCGCTAAATTCTAGTTCATTCCTTTATACTAAAGACTGGTCTACACTTTGCAAACATTCAAGACTACAGGCTTTGGGTTGTTTTACCTCTGAGCGGCATTTTTTGCACATTATGGGCTAAATGGCCAGGCCACATGGACCCCAAAGGCAAGAGAAGGATGGAGAAGGGGACCCACTGGAATTG
The DNA here is from genome assembly GCA_038380435.1 of Ryuthela nishihirai. Lineage (NCBI taxonomy): Eukaryota > Metazoa > Arthropoda > Arachnida > Araneae > Heptathelidae > Ryuthela > Ryuthela nishihirai. The sequence continues at coordinate 10,528,015 of JAWZYU010000009.1, read as the reverse complement.
ATCTTTAACGTGCACCGGGCATGGCTCTCCAGCACACAGAGCCACGGCTTAACGTCCCATCCGACGGACGACGGTCTTTCCAAGCCCATCGGTGTCCCCTACTGACCGTGGGCAAGGCGGGGATCTTGGAGGAGATAAATCTCAACGCTGACCCAGCTGGGACTTGAACTGGGAACTGCAGATTACGAGCCTGGCGCGCTACCGACTGAGCCACCCGCTTCCAAGACCATAGGCATTTCTTCATGTATTTTTACAGCATTCTAAAAAAGTAATGCACATTTTAAGGTAAAATACAAAGAATCTTGAGTAATGTTAAAAAGTAATGTACAAAGGTCTGAAAGGGTTAGGGTAAATGTCGTATACAGTTCTCCTGCATTTGGTGCCTAACTTGAACTACTGATTCTAATAATTTGGTAAATTACTGAAATTATTCGACTAACACCAAAGCTTGCTATTATTTATACCGCAAAATTTCCATCAATCAAATGGAAAAAATAACCTACCATTTGATTGAAATATTCGTCATAAAAAAAATCTTTGAATTCGAACTTAGATTCCATCATAGGCAGAGACTAGAATTTTTAACGCAAGACGGGGCAGTACACGGGACACCAGCAGGAGATATTTGGGGAGTTATGGGGTAGGGGTGGTGAAGGTCAAATTCTATTTAATATTTTCGTGAGCATGCGAGTGTGGGAAAGAGGTGGTAAATATGTAATTTGACCAACTTTTAATGTTAGTACTAGTGTGTGTGTGTGGGAGGGGCCGTATTCTAGCACGTAAATTAGGAAACCTATTCTCATCTGGTTGTCAGACCAAGGTGATGTTATCATTGCTCTCTTAAGACTACAATTATCCTTAAACAACTTTCAGTGAGGTCATCATCCGCCCCCGTCATTTCGCCGGCACAAGTAGTAACGCATTCTGTTTTTTTTTGTCCTTTACAGATATTTGGTTGACAATTTCTTTTGTTATCAGCTTGTACAGATCTTCTACTGTGGCATATAAACTGACAGGCTCCTGTCAGACCTCTGTGGCAAGCAGCTGCTTGAAGGGGTATTTATTTTTATTTTATTTATTTGTACTCGCCACTGAATGTTCAAGTGTCATCCTTGGACAAGGTCGGCTTCATTGCGAGATAATGAGACAATTGGCTCGAGCCACTTAAAAATTCAAGGATTGTTTTCTCCGCTGAAATTGTCGAACAATTCTGGAGAACTCGAATAACTATGAGGATCTATCGATAATCGCTGTCTTCTGTTTAGGAAAAAGATAATGAATGTTCCTCAAACTCTTGGGAAAATGTGTTGGAAGAAAACAGCTCAGGATCTTGAAGAAAATTAGAAATGAAGGAGGAGATCATCATTTCTATTGACCAAGGCAAATGGACCAGAGCGTTTTTATTTTCGCCTTTCTAATAGTCGTTTAAACAAAATAGATTGCCAAATATTTGTAATACAAAGTGCCCATAAAAATATGGTGAGGTTTTCAGTAATAATATACATATTCAAGAAAGTATTGCTTTATTTGAAAGTATACCTTAAATGGTTTTCAACACAATTGGTGAACTTGGACATGTTTGCAGGTTCGTGATTCTGAAAACGTCCAATCGGTATTCCATTTCTTACCGTATACACTTCAGGGTATCTATTGTTACTTGTTCAGTTGCTTTTCTTATTCAGGCCTTCAAGTGATTCAGGTTTGCAATTTTGTGCATATAAACACAGACCTTTATAAATCCCCAAAAGACAAAAATGAAGGGGTGGCAAATCAGAGCTCTTTGGCGACCGCAGAAATGGGCAGCCCCTGCCACTCCATCTGTCAGGAAATGTTGCATTAAGAACTTCCGTAACATCTCTTGAGAAATGTAGCAATGCGTTGTATTGCTGTTGGCCACCAGGGAACTTGTTTGAGTGGGGGAATGTATAGGTACAGTCGCTCAAAAAAGTATCCGAACGCTATGGTTGATTACAGAATTCAGAAAAAATATCTGGCAAAGATTTTTTTAGGAATTAGTGATCTGGCAACCTTCGTGTCACGTGACACGAAGGTTGCCAGATCACTAAATTAAAAAAAATCGTTGCCAGATATTTTTTCTAAATTCTGCAATCAACCATAGTGTTCGGATACTTTTTTGAGCGACTGTACCTCATTTTGCGAAACTCGTTTCCATATACATAAAAGAAGACAGAAATACATTTATATAATAATGACAGAAAAAAACAAGAAGACGGAACGAAATCGATATCATCAGTAGTCTCATCTTTCCCATTTGCGCGTCCTTTTGAACTTGGCTGAATCCCAATGAGCCAGCGATAGATCCAATGAATAACTCATATGCGCAAAGGAAGTTGGAAAAGCAGGGTGAATATTGGATCACTAATTTCTAAAAACATCTTTGCCACATATTTTTTCTGAATTCTGTAATCAACCATAGTGGTCGGATATTTTTTAATATATATAATGCGTATGAATATATAATGCAATGAATATGGAGCGTGTGCAGTTACCGTTCACAGCAAACTGGAGCGGTTGCGGTTAATGTTCACAGCACATTGGATCGTGTGAGCTCACAAAGACCTGGATCGTGTGGGCTCACTCACGGAAATATTGAGCGTGTGCAGTTACCGTTCACAGCAAACTGGAGAGTGTACAGTTGCTGTACACGCTCCAGATATTTTTCCTGAATTCTGTAATCACGTGACACGAAGGTTGCCAGATCACTAATTTCTAAAAAAACTTTGCCAGATATTTTTTCTGAATTCTGTAATCAACCATAGCGTTCGGATACTTTTTTGAGCGACTGTACAACGTTCATTGTGGTAATGATAAAATGTCATTGAGTAATGAATGATAAATGAGAGGCAAAGGGGATGAGGGTTCCTCAAAGATCAAAAGTGTGTGGGGGGGGCGATGCTAAATAGTTTGGTAACCCCTTTCTAGTGGGCCCTCTTCCCCCAAGCTTCTTTGAGCCTTGTGAGCTGGCCAATTAGCCCATTGGGAGCAGCAAGTCCCACTCGGAGGTAAAACAACCCAAACAACAACCCACCAACTAGTGATGAATTTCTGCAGCTAACACATTTTTCACCGTTAATAACAAATAACTGCACAAACATTTTCCTTGGGTACTTTTCAAGTCGGTTACTCATATTGCAATGATGCATAACAGCTAACACAAGACTTCGCATTGTCAGTCGCGGTTACAGAGGAATCCTACACCAGCAGGTCTGGATCTACCAAAAAAAAGTGTCTGTGTGTGTGTGTGTGGGGGGGGAATTACTGGATCGAACCGGAACACCATACTTATATAAAAGCTTTTTCTCCGTTTTCGTGGTCTTTAAACAATATCCTTGAAAAATTCTTGTTCTATATATATTTAAAATCTTTTCCCTTCCGTTCTGGTTAGCATTATCGAAGGAGGGTAGAGCATGCACGGGGCCTTGTGTCCTTCTCCCCAGATCTGATTCTGCAGAATTATTGTAGATTTACAAATTATGTCTTCTAAATATATTTTCCAAATTTCTCTCGTAGGTTTTTCCGTGGAAAGCATAAAACGCACTCAGAGGTAAAGCACCACAATTTTTCATTCATTCTGAGATATGATAAGAAATTCCCCCTATTGTTGAACTTTTTGAAAATTTTTACATCACTTTGCAATTCTATTAAAATTTAAATCTCCCGAAGGTTTAGTGCAATCGAGCGTGACTCAGCCGCTCCACCTGCGCCCTTCGATTCGGTGTGACTATTCCTCGCCACTCCTCGTCAAGAGCTTAGTGATAAGGCTGAAGTTCCATGCACATTAGGTCAGAGTCTATTGCTCATCAGAGAAAAAATGTTGATATCGAAATGGCAGAGGCCCACAACAGCGAAGGACTAAGTAGCCTGGCGGATATCTTTGTGGAAATGCGAAATGGGAACCTGAATTCAATTCGTTTTATAGGAAAACACGCTATTCTTGCTTGAGCAGTGGATATGCTGAAAAATTGACTTAAATCCTGCTTTTGGATGGAATGAATAGTCGTATAATGTAGGCAGAATGATACTGAACAATTGTCTTTCTGCTGGTCATTGGTTCGGATTTGAAAGCAGCAATCAAAAATTTCTAGTCTTTGATTTAACCAAGTATCCCTCATAGCCACAAAGTATCCTGCAATAACCCGCAAAGTAACCTGCAATAAGAAACAAACAATTTTGTAAAATGTTGTTTAAGCAAGAATTAATAATTGACAAGAAAATTCTAGTCGTTATTCTGTTAAAATTGTATTACAAGACGAAGCTTAAGAGCTTTTATTTAAAGTAAAATATACTGTACATTGATTTCAATAAGGAGTTTTTAGTTAACTCAGTCGTTGTCATAGAGAAAGAAATAAAATTATTTTTATAAATTTTATTTCTTGATCAAAAACTAATTGTCAGGTTACTTCGGAAAGAAGGAATCTCAGGGCCGAATTAACATAACGGCCGGGGGCCACACATCCTAAAGGAAGACCTCACTTTTAAGAAGGGAAATATTTAAAATTTTTGAAAAACATTCCAATAAAAGAGAGAAAGAAAATGAGATATGAAAGAAAGACAAATTTGAAGCTAATGAAAACGCAGCCCCCCCCCCCCATGAATCTCTCCTATCTCTCTCTCTCTCTGTAAGATACCTAATATTTTTGTCCTATCCGCGTGATCGTAGATAAGACTAGCTTCGAAACATCTAAATCTTCTTACAATTAATAATTTTTAACCATGTAAAAATATTGACTTGGTTTTCGCAATTCTTCAGTGAAATTGTAGCTATAAGTTTAAAAAAATTAAAAATAAGTAATAGGAAGAAAAATATTACATTTAATAAATCTCTCGAATCTTTTCTCCCTCTCATAACAAAAAATATTTTTATTACTTTTACGGGTAATTGTTCATGCACTAAATTTGCTTCTCTCTATTAAATAACTTCCCACTGATCGGAGGGGGGGGGGGATCACTTTTAGATTTGGCCAGGGCCAAAAAATCCTTAATCCGGTCTGCGGAAAAATCTCATCTTGTTTTCGTCTTTTTGACTGACTTCGAAAGTTTTATATTTGTTAGTGCTTTTGCTGCATATGCGAGATATAGGATGTTTTTTTATTGTCCGTTTCTAAATCCCGGAAGCAATGATTTGCGTTTGATAATAGATATTTAAAAACATTTCGATATTTCTTTCGCAAGTGAAAATAATATCACTTATAAATAATTGTAAAGTAATTTATAGTAATCTAACTAGTAATGCAAACGTATATAGAGTATTCGATTTAACTAAATTAAAATATGGACATTTTCACCCTACTGAAAATGCTTTATACCTGAACCGTATCCGTATAACTCTGCATTATAATGGCGGAAACTTTAATTTGATCATCTTCCCACGTCTGACGCCTCAACGTTAGCCAGTTATGCAAAAAGGTTGGTGACCGCTCTTTAACATATTTTCTCGATAAGTTCTTTACCGTTAGTCATATTTTAAGTCAATAATATCAGCAATTATATCAACATACTTGCTGCAATAAAATTGTACTGAAGAAATGAAGTACACTCCATGGCTTAGTCGATGGAGATTTTCTTGTTAACCTTTGCCCTTCCATGGCGGATGTGATGTAGTTGAGTCAATGCTGCGATAAAGAAGCCAATGTAGTCTGAGAACAAATGCTTTCAGATAGCAGCCAAAATACTTGTCGGAGATAAAAGTATGAGAGGGAAAAATAGTTCTCTGTTGAACATGGAAGCGATAACTGACTTGTGCAATGCGTTTGACTACCTATCTTTGAAATGCTACAATCATTCAAGTACTTTCCAAACTATGTATAACGAAATGCACGTGGATGAAAAAAAATAGAATTTAATCTGTTTATTAACGCTATTATCAGAGTAAAAAAAAGTGAAGAAAAGCTAAGGCTAATTTATAATAGAAAGTGCAGAAAATTAAAGTCAGAATGATCCAGGCAGTGGCGGCTGTAAAGATGGCGAGAACTTGCGACATCTACAACAGAAGGCCGATGGAAGAAGTTATGACGTCAGCATTAGTAGTCCTCTAATCTAAAAAATTCTTGATATATCTGTTTCTATTATTATACTAAGCCGTCCCATGGCCGAGTGGTTAGCACGCTTGGCTGCTGATCTAAGGGACCTGGGTTCGAATCCCGGATAAGGCATGGATGTATGTGTCATTTTTCTGCTGAGGTCCTGCCATCCTCTCAGGCCTTCTACTATGGCATATAAACTGACAGGCTCCTGTCAGACCTCTGTGGCAAGCAGCTGCTTGAGGGGGTATTTTTTTTTATTATTATTATACTGGTGTACTTCTGTACTAATATCTATAGTAACGTTTTTATTTTATAAATATACCACATTTAAAAGGAAAATTATTCGTATGCATTAACATTATGATAATTTCTAAGAAATACGAATAATTTTCATTCTTAAATAAGGTATATTTATAAATAAATATATATACATAGTAGTACAGTCGCTCAAAAAAGTATCCGAACACTACGGTTGATTACAGAATTCAGAAAAAATATCTGGCAACTATTTTTTTAGAAATTAGTGATCTGGCAACCTTCGTGTCACGTGACACGAAGGTTGCCAGATCACTAATTTCTAAAAAATCGTTGCCATTATTTTTTTTTAATTCAACCATAGTGTTAATATCAACCATAGTGTTCGGATACTTTTTTGAGCGACTGTAGGTGGTCATATTATTTTGATACTAGATCGTGTGGGCTCACTCACGGAAATATTGAGCGTGTGCAGTTACGTTCACAGCAAACTGGAGCATGTGCAGTAACTGCACACGCTCCAGTTTGCTGTGAACGGTAACTGGAGCGTGTACAGTTGCTGTACACGTTCCAGATATTTTTCCTGAATTCTGTAATCACATGACACAAAGGTTGCCAGATCACTAATTTCTAAAAAAATCGTTGCCAGATATTTTTTCTGAATTCTGTAATCAACCAGAGTGTTCGGATACTTTTTTGAGCGACTGTACACCAGTAATAATATTAGAAATAAATTTCCAAGATATTTTCTAGACATAGGATTTCCTATGATGTCATAACTTAGTCCATCGGCCTTCTGTTATAGGAGGTACTGACCTAGGCCACGGATGGCGAACGTTTTCAGCTTCCGTGCCAAAGATAGCTAAAACAATATTTAATTTTTTTTGCGTGCCACAATAGTAGTCGTTTTTTCTACATAAAAATATTAAGATTTATTTGAATATCATTTAGGTGATAGCATCTTATTTTGTTATAAAATCATTTAAGTATAGTTAGAAGCAATAAATCTTTTATAAGTTTTTTAAAGTGACAGCAACCCTTTTATAAAAGAGGATCAAATATACAACTTATAACTGTATTCTATTCATTTAATATTTTTTTATGAATTCAAAAAGAGCAGAAAATAAATATGCTTTTACCTAATACTCTCAGTGAACTTTTTATATCGGGGTTATATTTCGTTGCGTTTAGCGCTAAGGGAACAACAATGGCCTCATCAGATAGTAGACATCTTATAACCGAATTTATAAAGTTCGTAGTAGAAAACACTGATTTACACGAATAAGTGGATGAAAATTGCTATTGTTTTTTTAAATGAATATTTCAGGAATTTTATTCCATGCTTTTAGCATTTCATTTTCAGAATTCTTCAGTGTTGATCCTGCTAATCGATTCCACTCAATAATTTCTAAATTCGACTCCTAAGTAAATAAACATTTGCTTCTGCACGTTCATTGAGAAGGACTGTAACTCAAAATCGGTTAAATCTAGATAGATAAATAATTTTTATTTCAGATAATGTTTAACAGTATACAAAAACTTTTGAGGTCTCACAAAAGTAAGGTTCGTGAGATTTGCATAAACTATTTAAATTGAAAACATCAGTCGTCGCATTGAATATAATACACAAAAAACGAAAACAACTCAAAACAAAAAAATTTCTAGTAATCCAGAAGTGTGAAAGTCGGAATGAAAGAAACCTTCAATATTGGTGTTACATATTAACAGTTCTAATAGTTTAATGCAAAAACGTTTCCACATCATCCAGTTTCAAAATGTAGTTCTTGAGAACTTTAGAAAACAAATGATAATTCTATTTATTTTTCATGCTGACCGGAAGAGAGGAAAAGAATTTCTGTGCTAAGTCGAAACCTCATCATCATAATTTTCAAATTCAAATTTCCGACACCACTTTATTGGGGTGCTTTACAAATTTCGGCTTCCATCAAATTCCGTGAATTGCAAAAATTATAACGAACACTGTTCAAGACTTGCAATTCTGATTAAGAAAATAGTTTTATAAATTTGTTAATCCCTAATTTATCATTAATTTGGAGATCAGTAACATTTTATTTTGCTGAATACACTTGCGGGTCAAGAAAAGTTGTTTTTCGTGACATAGGTTCGTGTGCCTAGGCGAAGTCTTATATGATCCCATTGACATAGTACACAATATTGTAAGTTTTTGTTCTAATTAAATAGCGCGAGACCCTTGGTGTTCGCTTACTTCCCTTTACTGTTTTTATGTGTAAGATAAAAGGCACTGGATAGAGGAAACCAATTACAAATGAAACACTTTTATTCAAAAAAAAAAGTACATTAGTATTCTTTCAATTCGGTATTCTATAAACCAGAATCTTGTGAAGTAGCAAAATGTTCCTAGGTTATTTTTCCCCATTGCACCGAACGAGCAACAATTGGATTCATCAACATACATTATGATGAAAAAGTTTTAGTAATTGAATTAAATTAATGAATTCGTTTCAATGAAGTATTAATATGTTATTATGAATGAGAAAAAAAGGGAACATTTTCCCACTCTCTCCCTTTACAGATAGTTAAAACTTTCTGCTTCGAAAATTTTTTTACCTTTATAAATTGTATGTTAATTACTTTTGGGTTGGATAGGACTTTGGTTGGTCTGGTCTCTTACACTGGTAACTGCTATTGTACGTAATAATCTAAGAAAATAAGTTATCACAATTTCGGCTGCAATTTTTTTTTTTCGTGAATTAAGTTTCCACTTCCTGTAAAAATTTCATGCGACTCTGAGCAGATCAGCGTGCTTCAATTGTTTTCTCATTCGCAATTTTTTTAACGCCATTGCATCTTCATTTCCCTACTTGCATTTCGCCGTTTCTAAACGGCCAGCGAAGCACAAGATTTCCTTCAAAATGCGTCACATCCGCTTGGAAAAATCTAAAAATAAAATCTATTTCATTTTATCTTTGCAGCGAAATGCACGTGTATGAATCTCATTCTGCGCAGGGAACATCCCCTTTAATTGGTTAAAAGAGAAGAACCAGAAAGGGCGAGTTGCAGAGCATAATTAGCCCTTGTTTTTTTTGTCTGCAATAGCCATCCAAAGCAAAGTAGCTTCTGAAGAAAGGCACTTGATATTGCAGAGGCAAAACATAATTAAACGAGGTCAAAGCCAGAGGTAACCAGACTGTGACGTCGTTCAGCGATAAAAAAAATAGCTAAAGCTGTTAAGCATTTGTTTTGTAGAATTAAAGGTTTCTTATGCTTAGTTTTAATATTTTTGGGATATATGACGATAATTTCTCTTTCGGAAACACTCGACATTTCAAAGAGTTCGTGTTATCAGTTAATGGTTCTGAGACAGTTTGACTTTTAATATTCATTAAACTACCGAAGCATAGGGCGGGGGCTCAGTCGTCAGCGCGCCGGGCTCGTTAATCTGTAGTTCTCAGTTGAGTCCTAACTAGACCAGCGTTGAGATTTATCACCGCTAAATTCCACCCTGCTTTCTGTGAGAAAGGGGGATCATCGATGAATCTTGGGGAGCGGGGGTGGCTCAGTCGGTAGCACGCCAGGCTTGTAATCTGTAGTTCCCAGGTTCGATTCCCAGCTGGGTCAGCGTTGAGATTTATCTCCGCAAAATTCCGTGCCCCCCACGGTCAGTAGGGGATACCGATGGGCTTGGGAAGATCGCCGTCGGTCGGATGGGACGTTAAGCCGTGGCCCCGTGTGCGGGAGAACCATACCCTGTGCACTTTAAAGAACATGCTGGATGGCCTTGAGGGAAGCTACCATCTGTCTCCCAACAGCTGTTCCAGTGGGTCCCTTCCACCAACCTTCTCTGAGCCTTCGGGGTCCTTGTGACCTGGCCATTTAGCCCATTGTTTGCAAAAAAGTGCCGCTCAAAGGTAATACAACCCAATCGATGAATCTTGGTAAAGGCGTCGTTCGTCGGCTGTGACATAAAGCCGAGACGCCGTATGCAGGAGAGCCATACTTTATGCACGTTAAAGAACACGCTGTGTGGCTCTTGTGCAATGGCTTCCACGTGCCACCTTATAGCTGTCCTCTTCGACATAAAAGTATAAATGTATCTCAATGCTTACACAAGCTGAAGATTTTAAAACAGCTTTAATTGTAAAAGAGTCCATTTTTGAGACATGATCTTGACTCGTAATTGGTTGAAATGGAGACTCGAAATCGGAACTTAATATCTCTCATAATTGCCTCTTCGGCATCGTCAGTAGAGTAAACAGTATGATCTCCTTCATTTGGTGTTTATCTTGGATCTTGCTGTAATTGGGGGAAATGAACTCTTCAAAAGAAACCGTCTGGAAACTTTAAATGAATGGAAAATAAAAGCGCGTTTTAGCAGAAATAACGACTTTTATACTCATTAGAACGTTGCTTGATTTCCCACACACACACACAGGACGCTTTCATTTTAGCTTTAATTTCATTCTTTTTTGGATAGTTTTGGTGGAAATACACATTAGACATTTCAAATTAAACCAGAATATTTATAGTTAAATGCGAAAGCGCCGCGTTGTTTCAGCCAGGATGAACAACCTTTTATTTTTGATGGAGAACAATTTTAGAAATCGCAAATATTTTGAGGGCGGCAGCGATATATTCAATTAGAAGTTCCATTATCCAGTCTTTTGTAAGCATCTTCCTTTTTCTACTTCTTTCATCCATTTAAAGATGCATTTCATATAATGCGCTTTATGGAATTAAGATTAAGTAATACAATAATACTGCAATACCAGCAGTGGTCTAGAGTCAGGGAAAGCTATGAGACTAAGCTTCACCAATGAGTTGGGTTGTTTTACCTCTGAGCGGCACTTTTTTGCACACCATGGGCTAAATGGCCAGGTCACAAGGAACCCGAAGGCTCAGAGAAGGATGGGGGAGGGGACCCATTGGAACGGCTGTTGGGTAGCCTCCGTCAAGGCCATCCAGCGCATTCTTTAACGTACACAGGGTATGGCTCTACCGGGATGCCACGGAACCACGGCTTAACGTCCCATCCGACTGACGGCGGCCTTTCCAAGCCCATCGGTGTCCCCTACTGACCGTGGGCAGGACAGGGAGTTTTGCGGAGATATGTGTCAATGCTGACTCAACTGGGACTCGTACCTGGTAACTGCAGATTACGAGCCTGGAGCGCTACCGACTGAGCCACCCCCGCCCCATTCACCAATGGTAAATGGGCTAAATCTGGATTTGCCAAACTGCGGGCCGTAGTTTGGCAAAGGAGAAAATGAACGTATAGAGAACAAGAAGTCCAATTTAAGCAAAGTGAATTATCATTAAATTGATTTTAATAAAATTATATTGTTTATGTTTCACTCTAGATTTTTTTTAACCCTTTATACGTACATAATAGGTTACACATTTCTTTGGTGTTCTACCACAATTCTCTCAAGGTCGTCGCTGATGGGACACGAACCCGAACACTCTGCCCGACGGTATCCCAAAAATTTTCGATGGGATTTAAATCTGGGCTTCTAAATGCATGAGTTTTCTATGTACCGGAGTGCACTGAGAGTCGTCGGTACACGTACCAAAGGTCCCACAGACGTCCAACTGAAGACACCCAGGCCATCACTGAGCCACCACCAGTTTGTACTGTTCTGACCTGACTTGCAGGATCCATGACTTCATGGGGTTGGCGCCATACCTGTGTCCCATCGGCGTGATGAAGTTTAAATCGGGATTCATTACTCCAGGCTATCCGTTGCCAATATTCGATGGCCCAGTTTCGATGTTCTTTAGCCCAGGCTAGGTGTTGAACCCGGTGTCATGCCTTTAGAAGTGGGACTCTCTTAGGTTTTCGGCTCCCCAAGCCGAGACGATGAAGTGAGCGTTGCATGGTCCGTGCACTGACTTCCCAGCTGGAACCCGTGTTCAGATGGGAGGTGATTTTAGATAATGTCTGGCCCCTATCGGTCTGTACGATGTGGGTCAGATGGTGAAGCCCAAGATCATTCAAGGTTGGTTATCCTTTGCAGTTTATCCGGGTGCTTGTTTTTTTGCAGAATTTTCATATTCCCGGAACATTCTTGAAACTGTCGTACGAGAAAATCCAAGTTCGTTGACAATTTCGGAGATCGAGTGTCCCATCCGTCGGGCACCTACGATCTTCCCTCTGTCAAATGCATCCAGATCTCTCGCCTTTCCCATTACGCTTCTCACGACGAATGCTTGGGGAAGCCAAAGACTAACAGCTATATATGACCAGAATTTCAGCCACGCATGCGCGCAAATGCGGGGCTTGCGGTACTGAATTTGGATAACGTCTCCTAATTCAATGGCACTTCAGTGTAATAACAATCAATTTTAACTCGTTTTGAAAAAACAAGCTGGTTCACTTTGTGTTATGTCGGTCTGTAACACGAACTTTCTTTTAACTTTTTAGTGATAAATTAAAAATTAGTTCTGCGTTGGATAGGTATTAAAATATTAAGATTCGCACGTTTCGAATCTCCCAATAGTTTTTATAGCGCTTTCTAATGGTGGAAAAGGGGGGGGGGGGCAAGCTTTAAACGAATATTGTAAACGATCTGTTTAAGGGGCTAAAAAACTAACTTTTAAACAGCTAGAAATTTGAACTTTTGGTGGTAGTTTAGTGTTGGTGGAGTGTAAGCCAAGAGGATTACAATGAGCAACCTCTTAAATTCCAGCGGTTCGAGCAGTTTTTTTTCTTTTCGTTTTAAAGATGAATAAATAATTTTTTGTGTTTTGAAGTGCTATTAATATAATAATACTATTTTAATTTTTTCATTCATCTACGAGTTCCAATTTCCTGTTACAGTGTGGAAAAGTCGGAAAATGAGAAAACGTTATTCTCTCTGAAAACGAGAATGTCATATTCGCCATAGGTGATGTTTTTTCTTGTAGTTAGTTTTGTGTAATATATCGGGCTTTTCTTCCAATTTTCTGTCAATAAAGTCTCAAATGAAAGGAATGAATTGGCGGCCCTTTTGAAATCAGTAGGTCTAGGAATGGGACGAACTTTCTTTCTTATCGTCCTTTCAGAGATTGACCTATAAAGAAAGACTTAAAATGCATTGAAACGAAACAGTCGGAAATAGCATATAGAAGAAAAGGTTTCGGGCTATCTAGGGCAGCATCTGGAGGGAGGGAACTGTCATATCCCCTCCTTCCTTGAGAATGCTAATAACTGGAACGGACGAGAAAAAAAAAATCGAGCATATATATTTCTTATATTTTCGAACATTCGTCAAGGATCACTGAAATGGGAATTACACCTGAACAACATTTCTGTTCATTCTGTGTCAATCTCCCCAGGACCCTCCCCCTCCTTTATTATTTATTTATTAATTTTTCTAGATCCGGAGCCACCTTATTTAAATGCTCTTGGAAATTTCAAAACTAGTATTGGATTTCAATAGCGGTGAAGGAGGTTTCATAGCTCTTTGTGATCAGACAGATTAATTCTATTTCTACACAGTAATCTGCCCAGACGTCACCCTACGTAATTATTACAGAGACTATGGCTTCAGAACTATCTGTTAGAGACCAAAACTTGAACCAAACCAAATCCCTCTTCCTTGAGATGTAAAACGAAGGAGTGGCATTTAATTATTTTATCTTAGAACCCAAATATAATTGCTGTCAGAGCAAGTCAATTACAAGTGTCGTTCGCTGTTTTATACCACATGAAAGAAAACCTTTCTTTGCTCACTAAACAGCTGCAACAACACTGCTCTGTCGTTCTACCGACTGACGCATTCATTTTACGGGGATTACGGTGCTCCTGTTGCTATGGCAACCCATCATTATACGTGCAGGACGAGGAATGAGTATTGGAGAACAGAGGATTTGAATCCTTAGAAGAGGTTTTCAAGATATCTGCTTCTGTAGAAAAATGCAAAAACAAAAATTGTTGCTCATACTGGATGAAGTTGAATGTAATTCATTTAAGTGGAACCTGAATTAAGTGTTCAGGACGCCATGCGATGAAACACTCAAGTGAAATTATTTCTGCACTGTTTTGGTTCGTGGAAATGTCTCCATGCCTCAAGATAAGGAAGCTACGAGATAAAAACACGTTTTTTATCCAAAAGGAAAACGGATTAGAAAAAGCGTTTTTGTAAACAGATGGAAGAGCGAAGTTTTTGCTAAAAGGAACATGTCCAAAAGTAACAGTTAGTACAGCAGCTCAAAAAAGTATCCGAACACTACGGTTGATTACAGAATTCAGAAAAAATATCTGACAACCGTCGTGTCAAGTGACACAAAGGTTGCCAGATTGCTAATTTCTAAAAAAATCGTTGCCAGATAATTTTTCTGAATTCTGTAATCAACTGTAGTGTTCGGATAATTTTTTGAGGGACTGTACATAATGTAAATATTCTAAACAACTTTTTTTTTTTAAAGTTGGAAGCCGATTAATTATAAATTATTTGGAGAGGGAAAGGTGAGAGTGGACATTAAAGACGAAAAATAGTTTTTATACACTAGCTGATTCAATGGCGTATACGGACTCTAGATGCAATTCCCGTCTACCCCCCCCCCCCCCCGTCAAACAACAACAGCAATAAAAGAGCATATTTCTTCCATTTCAACAACAACAGCAATAAAAGAGCATATTTCTTCCATTTCAACAACAACAGCAATAAAAGAGCATATTTCTTCCATTTCAACAACAACAGCAATAAAAGAGCATATTTCTTCCATTTCAACAACAACAGCAATAAAAGAGCATATTTCTTCCATTTCAACAACAAGCAGTCACTGATTATTATAATATTATTATAATACAGATTTGAACCTGCTTAAAATCTATTCTGAAGTTTTCTACAAAAATTCTTGAATTCATTTAACAAACTAACAAAATAATATCAGATTTGTCATTTTTACTTACAAAATTTGAAACAAAAATCGATAAAGTGTGCTTATTGTACTCACAGAGTCCAGGTGCAGCTACATCTGTGGCACTTTCAAAAGATTCACAGTAGTAGGAAAGACCACATGGTTACGGAAGTAGCTCCACGGTCCACTGCACACGGTGGCGTCCTTGTGTGAATAAATTATCTCCATTGCACACGGTAGTGACGTCATCGTGGGGGGCTTAATTTTTGGGAGGGGGGATTCCGACCCCCACACGTGTGTGCTGGCGTCGGGATGGTCTTTGATGGGGAGGGCTTAAATTTTGGGGGGTGCTTAATTTTTGGCTTCCCACGCTGGTGCCTGGGGAGGCCTTAATTTTCTTGATTAAAGGGTCGTCGGGGGCTTAATTTTTTTTGTCGACCGGAAGTGTCGACCCCCACACGTGTGTGTTGGCGGTGGGGAGGGGAAGTGTCGACCCCCTCGCAGGTGTGTTGGGGAGGGCTTAATTTGTGGTTTCCCAGGTTGGGGAGGGGTCCGTCCGGAAGTGTCGACCCCCACGCGTGTATGTTGGCGTCGGGATGGGCTTTGATGGGGAGGGCTAATTTTTCTACCGGAAGTGTTGGAGAGGTCTTTGACCCCCCTTAGGCGCACTTATTTTTAACGGCCGTGTCGGTCTAGGGCTGTCACCCGTATGCTTTTCCTGGCGTCGGGATGTCCGTGGGATTCTGATTTTTCTTGTAATGACACCTCCCATTTCTTACCCCCACACGTGTCAGCATTTGGCATGCCCCATGCAGGAGGGATGTTAAAAAAACGGACGCCACGGGAGGTCACGTGACCGTGGGAGACCCATTTCCAGATTCTTGCTGAAAATGACCGTTGGCGGAAACCGACCACGCAGGTAGAAACGAAATTTTAAAAAATGACGGCTTCCACCCCCCATTTCTTACCCCCACGCGTATCAGCATTTATCTTGCGCCTTTTTTATGCTTTCAGATATCAAAGATTTTTCCCCCTTTTCATATATTATTTTATACATGTGTTTTGACACCTTTCAGACGGATTATCATACGGATACCCACAGGTTCCACTACGTGAGACTTCAAAGGTCATTAACAGATCTATCTGGTCTTCACATGGTTGTTATAAATTCTCTCCAAGAGAAATTAATAACCAGGATTTAAATCAGTTGAATATTATAAATCAGTTGCTTATTATATACTAAGCGCATTTTTTCAACTGATTTAAATCCTGGTTATTAATTTCTCTTGGAGAGAATTTATAACAACCATGTGAAGACCAGATAGATCTGTTAATGACCTTTGAAGTCTCACGTAGTGGAACCTGTGGGTATCCGTGTGATAATCCGTCTGAAAGGTGTCAAAACACATGTATAAAATAATATATGAAAAGGGGGAAAAATCTTTGATATCTGAAAGCATAAAAAATCTGAAGTCATAAGTATAAAGAAAAACACAATTATAAAACTTCTGAAAGTAATATTTGAAGACACGAAAATTCCTAAGTCGTAAATATAAAAACAAGAAGGACTACCCCGCAGAAACTGGCCCCCAGAAAAAGAAAAAATGCTATAGGTTAAAAATAAAAACGGTGAAAAGAAAAATCTCTGATTTAAAAAATAAATTATTTGAAATTATGTAAATTATTGCGGGGTAATATTGTACTGTTTGTGTGACGAAAAAAGACCCGCTCCCCAATTCATACACTGAGAAATTACTCTTCTACAATTGGTTTTAATATCACTAGGAATTAGATCTCGACCAATGGCAGGCTATTACCAGTTGACGTCAAAGGTTTTAGGTATAAGTAGTACACTTGATGTGTGAAAAGACATAGTTTTGCAGTACTGAAGTGTTAACGATGGCCTGTGTTCAGCATTCTCAGCCCGAAAGTGATCTCACCGTGGAGCGGTTTGCTATTGGAGATGAGGACTACCAGCTAGGCTCTGACTTGTTGGTGAAGATTTGCAAGAACGTTCCCGAAGTCCACATATGTTTGTTTCAGGAGTGCAGTGACATTCCGTTTAGACCCCTAAAGGCTTCGGTTATATTATCCGAAGAACAGTGGTGTGGACTGACTTCTACACTCGCCTATACGTTTACCTTCGCGTATGAACTGAACGGCATGGTGGTATTCAAGGGTAAAAATGGTGTGGTCATTGAAAAAGGTGGTGTGTGTGACGACGGTACTTCAACGATTTCTTCGGTACATCTCAGCATCAAACAATGGTCGTGGTTAAAAGATTCCCGCAACTCCATCACATGCAGCTTGATGGCTCTGAAGTTCAATAACTTTTCTAATGCGGTAAAGGATGTCGAATTAACTACGGACCATACTCCAAGACTGTCTAATGTTGAACCGTATGATCAGAGAGCCAAGCTAAGTTTCATAAAAACATTAAATACTCTCGTCAGAAAAGAAATTTTTCGGATTCTTCGTACGAACTGTATTGGGTGTGAAGTAGATCATCCGAGTCAGCTTCGCCATTCGTGTGTTGCTATATCCGTTGAATCAGTCGATGTTCATTTCGCAGAAGCCGTGAGAAACATTCATTTAAGCGATATCGCTAAACTTTTTGTGGAAGAGGCCGGAGTTGAAGATAATTATACCTACATGTTACACTTTCCTATATTACTAAACGAAGTGTACGACGAACTGGTACGTGCCTCTGAATATGTACTAAATAAATGCTAATAGTGTTACTAATTTCTGTTCTATATCTGATTGGGCGTCATTGTAATTTCTTAGTGTATGAATAAAAGATTTTTCCGCAATGCTGTTTCATTGTTCTACTTAACTGAATCGAGAAATGTAAAAGAATGACTATCTGAAAACTGTACGATATTAGAGTAATAATGTTGTAGATTTGATATGAGTGTTGGCTATGAAAGAAATCGTCTCGTTTTAAATT
This sequence comes from Ryuthela nishihirai, assembly GCA_038380435.1. NCBI lineage: Eukaryota > Metazoa > Arthropoda > Arachnida > Araneae > Heptathelidae > Ryuthela > Ryuthela nishihirai. Next base: position 10,509,943 of record JAWZYU010000009.1, on the reverse strand, counting down.
GTTAGCTTCTTCTGTAGCAAGTAACTATCAGAGTTCTAGGTCTTTTCTTATTCATGTCCCTGTAATGGAAAAGGCAGGGAGTTTATTAATTTCTCATACTGTACAGGAAGTCCTGAATAACATTATTGTGGATTTAAATCAGTTGAGTAAAGCGCTTAGTATCAGATTCAATCCAGAAATACTTCACGTTGCTTTACCTCTTATTTTGAGATATGTAAGAAAACGAGACTAGACGTTATACACATTAGATTTATCTGTTGTACAACTTTTAGTCTCCATGGCAACTGTTGTTTATTTAAGCTTAGAAGTGTTACTGGTAGATTGATACATTTCGAACATAACCAATTCTTTTCTAAAGCCAACCTCTCAAACCATCACAATAAAAATAGACCTCGTCATCACATGCGCCTTTGAAATGAAGAGACTCCCAAACTACACACATGAGAGTCATATTACCTGACAACTAGAGAATTTTCCACCGGATCATTAAGGTTCTATAAAAAGAGGAAGGGTTGTTGGAGCGTGTAAATAGGTTACGAGAATCTTGCAGAAGCCTTTCATTGGTCGAGATATAGTTCACACTGAATTGCAGAAGTCATTCATTGGTCGAGATATAGTTCACACTGAATGGTTGAATTTAAATCATAAGTACCACTGTGTGCCTGTATCATTTGCTGTCAGTAAGCGACTCGTTGAACATGTCAGGACGGAAGAGCGATCCTATTTGGAAAGGTTTCAAGAAATACCCTAAAGGAAAGGGATTTCGTGCCGTTTGTTTACAGCGTAACAAGGACGTCATCGGACTTGTAGCGCGACTTAAAAGCCATCAATGTAAAGGCCCAGCCGTAACATCTTCGCAATGGCTAGACCATGAAATCTTATCTGTAATGAACTCGTCAGAACCCGCCAAAATGAGACGCTACCTCGACATCCTACAAACTCATCTAGAGGCCTTGAGGGACCAAGCAAAGGTTTCAGCGATGGGAAGTGAATGAATTTAACTATACACTATGGCTCTGCACCGTTCAGTTAAGAAAGTGTCAGGATGCGCAAAGAACTGTATTGCGGGTAAAGTCAGCTTCGCCATTGGTACCGGGGGCGGGGGTGGCTCAGTCGGTAGCGCGCCAGGCTCGTAATCTGTAGTTCCCAGGTTCGAGTCCCAGCTGGGTCAGCGTTGAGATTTATCTCCGCAAAATTCCCCGCCCTGCCCACGGTCAGTAGGGGACACCGACGGGCTTGGAAAGGTCGCCGTCCGTCGGATGGGACGTTAAACCGTGGCCCCGTGTGCGGGAGAGCCATACCCTGTGCACGTTAAAGAACACGCTGGATGGCCTTGACGGGAGGCTACCATCTGTCTCCCAACAGCTGTTCCAGTGGGTCCCCTCCCCCAACCTTCTCTGAGCCTTCGGGGTCCTTGTGGCCTGGCCATTTAGCCCATGGTGTGCAAAAAAGTGCCGCTCAGAGGTAAAACAACCCAAAACAACCCATTGGTACCTTGCTATAACAGTTGTAGACTATTTCCCAGAAGACGTAAGAAACATTCACCGTTATCGTTAAACATTTTTGTGGAAGAAGTTGAGTTACATCGTTTAGATATCATTCCTGTCTGTATGGAACTTTCCTGCGACGCGGGCTGTATATGTATTAATAGTTATTAAATAAATAGTGTATCTGATTTTTTGTCATTGTGATTTCTTTCTTAGCGGGGTTGAAAAGGTTTACCTAAACCCTATACGAACTAACGAGACAAAGACGTCTGTCAAAAACTATAGGAAGAAAGTGATGCCTAATTTCCCAGACAGCGGAATTACACAGAAAAAATGCGTGTAAACGCCCAGAGGAGTTTTAAGTGAATCTCGAAGTGTGTTACAGGGACTTTACGTTGCAAAATTTTTTCACATGTCTTGGTGTGTACAAATGTGATAGCATTAAGCAATTATGGCGTAAACTTCTATTCCAAAACATTCTTTATACGTACCTACAAGAGAAAAACACAGGAAATAAGAATCTTCCAACATGAACAACCTAACTCGTTTGCGCGTGTAATTTTACTCCCGATATGAAAGAGATTAATGTTCGCAGTAAAACATTCTTTACCAATAGCGCAGTCCATACGGTTGCCCTATAATACCCAAAAGAAATTTCGTGAAAACTGTTTTAGAGCAGTGGGGTTACTACAAGTGTGCATGCAAATGTACCAAAGACAGTTTGCTTTTACGTTCAAGTGGTTTGGCATCCCAGTACATATAAACAAATATAGTAAACTTAGGTGGTATTAAAATGAACAGTGATAAAGATGGGGAATAGTTTCTGAATTTAAATAAGTGATATCAGAATATTTGTTATGTCTTAGAAAATAACGGGAGTGAAAAGCTATTCTAAGTAAAACATTCAGGACACGAGTTTTTCAAATCCTCCCCTGCCAGGGTCCCGACGGAGTTGCGTCTTTCAAGGACATCGTCTGTCTCCATAATGTTGCTCGGCTGCGTGGTCGCCTATTGCGGCTTTAATACGTCGACTCGTAAAAAATCACGCGTCCTGTGGCAACTTGAAGCACACAGACAACGATGTTTTAAACTGAAAGTACGGTCAGAGTGCAAGACCTCAGACGTAAAATCTTAACCCTTTGATGTCCGTACATTTCCCACGTGTACGAGTCAACTTACTCATCAGAAAAGTGAATATACGTGTGTATTTAAATCATCAGACTGTGAATATCTCAATATGGTCTTTGATAGCTTTTTCAGTTCGCACTAAGAATATGGAAACTGGTTTGTCCACATATCGTTGGAGCATCTTAGAAAAACACGCTGGGTTTGATTTTTTAACCCCTGGGGTAGTGCGCCAAAGTTTTGATTTAAATCAGCCAAGTGAATATAACCTGTGTATAGGGTTGGACCTCATATCGATGGAGCATCCTAGAAAAACAAGCTGTGTTTGATTTTTTAGCCCCTGGGGTAGCGTGTTGCAGAAAAAGCGTACCGTCAAAGTTACGAGGGTTTTTAGAAAGATCCTTTAACCCCTGGGGTGTTGTAATGCAGCGCAGCATCTCGGTGTCTAAACTTTTGTATAAGAGTTTTCGAAAAAGAGAGCATTCCCATCGTGAAGGTACATTACGGTCACAGCTTTGGTAACGGTTAAATGTGTTTCTGCTGGCCAGAATATTCAAGAAGTACGGGTTGACCTGGGGACTTTTTCGCATTAAACTTCTAGAATTATTTAGATGTTGACTGGATTACTAGAATTTTTCCCCCGTCTGATGTTTTCAGATATTTCTGTATGCAGATCTCGAAAAGTTTTGATGTTATTTACTGTTCTATTCATTACTAAAAGCTTTCGTAGTAAACCGTAATAGTTAATCATATGAATCAAAGAGCCTGACTCAATGCTTTATACTTTGGTAGTCGATTCCAACAGATGCATCGAATAAGTTGAACCATGCATTGTTTTAGCATGCACAGATCTTCTTCCGGGTCAAATCCTCTGCTTTAAGCAGAATCAAAAACTGCTTTATAATTGTCTACAGATAGAGCAAAATTAATTTCCAATTGTGTTTCTGTATGCAGATCTCAAAAAGTTTTTTTTGTTAAACATTATCTTATTTTTTATTGGTGTGTGTACAACCTAAGTTATAATACGTGGACATACACTTCAGGATTACTAGAAATAATTTTTTGTTATACATTATCTTATTTTTATTGGTGTGTAGAACCTAAGTTATAATACGTGGACATACAACGTACGCTTACACGTGCATATATTTCACTTACATACATATATACATACATACCCCCTCAAGCAGCTGCTTGCCACAGAGGTCTGACAGGAGCTTGTCAGTTTATATGCCACAGTAGGAGATCTGAGAGGATGGCAGGACCTCAGCAGAAAAACGACACATACATCCATGCCTTACCCGGGGCTCGAACCCAGGTCCCTTAGATTTGCAGCCAAGCGCGTTAAACACTCGGCCACACGTAAAATTTATTCACGCCTTTATATCTTGACTGATAAATTATGTATTGTACGTAAAATGAATCACATCTTTATGACAAACATCGTGAGCATATTTTAAAACGTACGGTAAATTACACTCAAACGTAATATTTAAAATGATAGTATTTTGATCGATAAATTATGTAATTCAGGCGCCGCGTTTTAAATCAGTTATGTGTAACCGGAAATGGGTCTCATCTCCCAACCTCACGTGGCCACCCGTGGCGTCCGTTTTTAACACCCCGCCTGCGTGGTCGGTCACCATACTGCCGAAGGCGCAAGATAAATGTTGATACGCGTGGGGGTAAGAAATGGGGGGTGGAAGCCGTCATTTTTTAAAATTTCGTTTCTACCTGCGTGGTCGGTTTCCGCCAACGGTCATTTTCAGCAAGAATCTGGAAATGGGTCTCCCACGGTCACGTGACCTCCCGTGGCGTCCGTTTTTTTTAACATCCCTCCTGCATGGGGCATGCCAAATGCTGACACGTGTGGGGGTAAGAAATGGGGGGGGGTGTCATTACAAGAAAAATCAGAATCCCACGGACATCCCGACGCCAAGAAAAGCATACGGGTGGCAGCCCTAGACCGACACGGCCGTTAAAAATAAGTGCTCCTAAGGGGGGTCAAAGACCTCTCCAACACTTCCGGTAGAAAAATTAGCCCTCCCCATCAAAGCCCATCCCGACGCCAACACACACGCGTGGGGGTCGACACTTCCGGACGGACCCCTCACCAACCTGGGAAACCACAAATTAAGCCCTCCCCAACACACCTACGAGGGGTCGACACTTCCCCTCCCCACCGCCAACACACACGTGTGGGGGTCGACACTTCCGGTCGACAAAAAAAATTAAGCCCCCGACGCCAGCGTCAAGAAAATTAAGGCCTCCCCAGGCACCAGCGTGGGAAGCCAAAAATTAAGCACCCCCCAAAATTTAAGCCCTCCCCATCAAAGACCATCCCGACGCCAGCACACACGTGTGGGGGTCGGAATCCCCCCTCCCAAAAATTAAGCCCCCCACGATGACGTCACTACCGTGTGCAATGGAGATAATTTATTCACACAAGGACGCCACCGTGTGCAGTGGACCGTGGAGCTACTTCCGTAGCCATGTGGCCTTTCCTACTACTATGCATCGTTGAGTGGATTGTAAATAGAAGTTTTCAAATTAAAAATACATAGCGGAAGGAAATAATGCAAGGATTGAAGCAAACTGTTGCACTTTTCCTCCAAAACCGTTAACTTCAACTCTTCATCTATCGTTCTATATTCTAGCTCACCTTTTAGTGTTGGGCAGTTTTTCTCCTAATACATCACTTATTATTACAATTCTTCCGTTAAAAATTAATGTGAACATTATGTTCGATGTTTTTCCCCCGTGTCCCTACACGGGGTACCTGGGTTCGAGCCCCGGGTGGCTGTTTGTGTCGTTTTTCTGCTGAGGTCCTGCCATCCTCTCAGACCTTCTACTATGGCATATAAACTGATAGGCTCCTGTCAGACCTCTGTGGCAAGCAGCTGCTTGAAGGGGTATTTAATTACAATTTTTAATATTATCGCTTCATATTCATTTTGAAATATCCCCTAATTTTTGTGAGTAGTGTATATACATATATAAACACGTTTTTTTAGGAGGCCCGTAAATTTTACCGCTAGGGGCCCCCAGCCGGCTTAATCCGCCCCTGATGATAATGCAATCATAGTGAGCATCATATGAAACAGAGCAGAGAGTTCATGGTTTTGAAGGAATTCAGTTGAGCTTTCTTGTGCATTTTTTTAAAGTGAATTCTAGTATAAAATGCTCCTTTTTTTTAATCTCCTAATTAATGCAAAGAGATTGGTTTTCAAGATAGTTTATAATGTAGAGTGAGACAAGAAATCTCCTTTTTTTCACCGATTTTGATTTGTTTACTACAGGGAATTTCAAAATGGTAGGAGAACTGTAACTCTTTCTAGTGCAATATTTGAAGAAGGAATGAGAGATGGAGCAGAAGATTTTTTCCAATTTTCAGTATCAAACTTTAAGGAATTTAGATTGTCTATCATAAGTTACGGAGAACAGTTCAAAGAGCTGCAGTTTATTTCAAGCAGGGCCAACCACATCAGTATTCCAAACTGTCGCTGTGCATTATGTCTTTAGTTTCTCATGCGCCATAAAATTCCAAGCAACCAACAAATCAAACTGCAGCTTGGGGCAGGCAGCAGAAAATCCTTTAGCAGCATATCATGAGTCTCTGCAGTCCTGTGATTTTTTTTTTTTGCCCAATCCATTCTCGTTGCTTAAACTGAACCATAATTTTTAAAAACGTTTCTTGAAATGAAAAATAATTAAAAAAAACACTACTTTAAATTCTGAACTCGTTAATTGCGATACGATGAGTCTGACGCTTATGCAGTTGAAGTTTAAAAAAACTATTTGGAAATTCCAGCTAGTTTGACTTTTTTCCCAATTCGAAGTTAAAGGCTATTGGAAGTCCTCATGAGTGTGACGCTTATCCCAATCGGAAGTTAAATTTTCTTGCATCTGACGCATGATGGATCGTTTGCACGAATTTGCTGGCTTTTATTAATCCGTTAACACTCATGAGCTCCATTTAAGGATCAATTACGTTACTACTTTTCAATTCCGTACTTTTACTAGTGGGGCAGACAGGAAACACGTGCGGTGGGGAGGGGGCATCAGTTACATTAACAAAAAACATTCAAAAAGTCTTCCAAGAAAGAAATCTTTATTGCATATATTTTTTGCAAAGGAAATGTAAGATAATATGAATAGGTGAAAAATATATCAAGAATGCTACGTAAATATTTGTAAAAGGTATTTTTCCCCCCTTGTGGCACATAGTTTTTTTTTTTCTAATATTATTATTCCTGCAAAAACAACCGAAAATGGAAAATTATACTCCTCTTGAAAAGTGTTATTAATGAAAAATGATTTAAAATGTTTAAAATATAATACATTTGTGACTTATTGATCTTTAGGTAATCGAATCAGTAATCTAACGCTTATCCCAACTGGAATTTGAAGGAAACTAATCGGAAATCACAACGGGTCTAACGCTTATCGTAGTCGGTAGAAAAATGATCTTATGGGTATATTGTACTTAGTTCTCAAGTATCACATTTAAGATTATGTATTTTATTGCTAACTGGAATGAAATATTTAACAACAAAGGTATTGAGTTTTAACGAATTAGCAGTTTCCATTACATGTCGTTTTTAAATCTAACTTTACAAATTAATTGGGGAAGTTTTGAATTTTATTTTTCTTATTTGGGATCTGCAAAATGATTTTGTAGTGGTGGCATGAGTTAACTAGTGAGCGTCAAATAGTTATTTTGGTTTAGAGCAGCGATATAAGTTTTGTCTACTCTCATTAAAAAAAGCCTGCCTTCTAACAAAAATAAATACCTCCTCAAGTAGCTGCTTGCCACAGAGATCTAACAGGCTTCTGCCTTGTTTTAAAAATCTTTGTATACATTTTTTAGCTTTAAAGCGATTGAAAGTTGAGTATACAGCTTGAAGTCCGGTTCAGGGTTCAGGATGTTGTAAATATGGTGATTCCGATTTATACATCAGTTAGTGGCGCCATCTCTTGGATAAAAGTTGTAAATGAACTTATTAATTAATTGTTTCTTATACAGTAAACTCTAAAATACGGTAGGACTCTTAGAAATTCAGTGGTACCGGATCCTAATGGTTGAGTAATTTTGAAGAAGCATATTTCAGTGAATATTAAGCACTAACAATCAAACCTTTTGCATCTGTCAATATCTATTAATGACTAAATGACAGTGATTATAAACGTAATTAAAAATTCAATTTGTAAAATGTAAACAAATGACAATAAACAAGTCACAGAAAATGTCATGTACCGTAATGCTAATTTTAAAAGTATGTCTAGTACTCATTAGTTGGATTCACCCATTGGGCTTTAACTAGTTTATTATAAAGAAGCAGGAGGGGAGTTAAAACATATTCAAATATAATAAAATTATATTTGAATATTCAAATATAATAAAATTATATTTGAATATTCAAATATAACAATATTTTTATATTTGAATATGTTTTAATATTTCGTAAAATATAAGTATTTTCATAAAATTTATGTAAGTATGCGTTCTTAATATTTCCGGAAGGGGGTATAAACATTATTTTTCGTAAAATATGTGTTCTTATTATTTCCTGTTGTAAAATGATGTATTTTTTTATTTCGTAAAATGTTCCGGATTTTAAAGAATTTACTTTATATGCATTCTGTTTATAATAATTTCTAGTTTATTCGTAGCAAAATTAACATGAAGGGAATTTGTAAATTTTATTTTTCTTACCCCTATTTTTATTAATTCAGATATATTGTTTCAACTTGTTCTCGTGGTAATAAAAAGATATTTTAATTATTTTTCCAAACGATCCATGGCTGTTTTATTATTATTTCCACTTTCGTGCTTTTGTTGCAATTTTTCAAGTAACTCTCGTATATTTTATTAAACTTCGTTATTTAAAAGTAATTTCATTATATTAGCTTTTCTGATTTAAGGTAGGCATATTAAAGTACTTATTAATAGTTATTGGCATTGGAAATTATTAAACAACTTCTGGAGCATTGTATCGTGATTGTAATCGTGTGCAAGATAAATCTGCATCATTGCCATCCATCCATCCATTGGCTTTCTTAGAAAGTTCTAATTGGATGAGTGTTTGGGGGAAGGGCCGTGCCATGTTTGAGTCTAATAAAAGGCGAGTGGGGGGAGGTGGTCATGTCTAAGTTTCTGATTATCGATGACTGCCTTAAAAACGTATTTAAACTTTTGAAGAGGAGGAATGGGAACATGGCCGTCCGGCAGGGGGTGGGGTGCAAGACGGGCAGTTGCCCCCCCCCCCCCCGTGAGAAAATTGGTCCAAAAATTAATTTATGATGAATATTATAGGTTTACAAAAAAAAGGAATTGATGCCATTTTTCCCCCAACGAAAGGTAATTGTTCTTTTTTCGTTTTCATTTCATTATTTCATCATTATTTATTTCATTTTTTTTTTATCATTTATTTTTATTTACTAGCTGGCAAACTTTCCCTGCGTCTCTCGGGCCTTGATATAATGACTGAGAGCAACAGGCATATTCGCAACACGCGCGCAAACACTCCTTCACTTCCGTTGTGAGCTCACCGGTGGCAGAAGTTCTCGACTCCTCGCAATTCCCAAAGTATTCGAGCGATCGGTCCCGAATTTGGTGTGGTGGTCCCACTTAGCTCGGGAAACCGAGGATTTAAATATCGGGTTCCCAGCTGCGGTTGGTCGGGTTTGAATCCTTTGCAACTGTTCAAAATTTCTGGGGCACTACCGTCGCCTGCGTTATAAATAGAGTCTAAAATTATTTATTTATTTATTTATTTAATGTGCTCACAACAGATCAATGATCCAATAACAGTGGATATACAAAGAGAATAATTGAAAATTAGTATATAATACACATAGACAAATTAGTACGAAAAAGTGAAAAGGACATATACAACACACTCATATAAACTCAGATAATTTGAAATAAAATCGAGAACGAAGTAACATCATACAATGTGATTTAAAATTTTTTAATGACATTATAAACAATCGAGGATATGTTGTACAAGTTAAAAAAAGTTAAAAATCTAACCACGGAAAAATTTATCCATATATTTGATTTATGACACAGAACTTTTAAAAAATGGAGTATTTATCGTGGCATGCTTCGTGAACGCAAAGCTCATTAATCATGTTATTTAAAATTTTATAAAAAATATTAGACACAAAGCTTCTCTTCTCTTACTTAATAAGCAAACATTATACGTATTTCTTAGTCGTTCAATAGGAAAAGTGGACGCAAAATTATCGATCGGCAAACGCTTCGCGGCCTGCTTTTGGCAGAGGGCCTAATTTTCTGAGGTCGAAACTCTGACGGTGCAATAAGTTACGGTGAGATGAAGCTGTACACGAAATTTGGTAGTCCTAGCTCTGACCATCTAGGAGGAGTCATCTAACAAACAGAATATAATCTAAGAAATATCTAATATTTTAGATACGATAAAAAAATTTTACGTGCATTTTCAATAATAAGATTTCCCTTTTTTGCATTTTTGCTTTCTAGCATTCTCAGGTGTATTATGGTATGCATTCGCGGCTGCGATCATTAATGATATTCAATGTTTCTTTTTTTTTTCGAAAGATAGATTTATTTTTGATCCCACCAACCCAGAAAAAAAGTTAGGTTCATCGGAAGCCATTTTTGCCCCTCTCTGAAAAAATAGTGGCCGATGCCCATGGGTGGGAGTTTATAACACATACACCTGTTAAGTAGGCAGCGAAACATTACATCTACAATGACAGCATAATCTGGACTTTGCCTTTTATATTATGTCTTATATAATTAAAAGCATAAAATGCATTTTTATAACAAATAACCTATTTATTTAATTGGCTAAAAGACTTCAATTCTAAATTATAGCAAAGCATTAGTAATCTCTGAAATGTAAAACATATGTATCATGTGGATGCTCTTATCTGGGTATCCCCTTTCAAGATAGCGCTATTCCTGCATAACTCTTTTGTATGCAATTTTGAAATGTATGACCTTCTACTATGGCATATAAACTGACAGGCTCCTATCAAACCTCTGTGGCAAGCAGCTGCTTGAGGGGGTATTTTTTTTATTTTATTGTAATGTATCTACATGAAAGATTTTACTACTCATCAGGGCCGTAACAACGGCGAGGCACTCGCCTTGGGCGCACAAAATGAGGAGGCTCAGAAAAAGACAAGATGAAGGGGCGCAGAAAAAGACAAGATGAAGGGGCGCAGAAAAAGACTACTATGAAAATGCATTTGGGGGGCGAAATTTCTATTCTTGCTTGGGGCGCAACAAGAGCTAGTTACGATTGCTACTCATAAACTGGAATTCGCTAAGAAAGAAGTATTTTTAGTACAGTATTTTACGGCATATAAGGCGCATCCCCATTTTAGCAGCTTGCTACATAACAATGGTTATAGCTGTCAGCGTTTTTCAGGACAATGTCTGCTTCCATATTGCACGAGAAGCAATAACGACGTTCAAAATGTATGGCTAAGAATGACGGGGACATCCTCTCTGTAGTTCTGGCATCTCCTTTATTAGATTTTTACCTTTCTGGACCTCTAAAAACGCCATGAAAAGAAGGAAGTTGTAGTCTGACGAACAGGTGTAGTAACATCGCACAGACTTCCTCGTGCACAAGCCAAAGTTGCTATAGGAAAAATGGTACTTTTATCATCACTACATATACAAATTTCAAAAAAAGAAAAAACGTGCCCCGCAAAGCTACTTTAGCTTATATGCAGAAAATAAAAGGAGTGGTAAAATAATTTCCAGTTATTTTAAACAAGTCAACAGCACAAAAAGAAAATACATTTGAATACATTTTAAACATGCTTAACAAATGCAGCAATTTTTTTGTATATATTAAGCATAATAGCCGTTTAATTACATTTATCAATTAAAATTAATAACTTGTGACATTTTGTTTTATCTCTTTTATATGATTCTAGATCTAAAAATCCTCTTGGTAGTGCGCTTGGCTACTGATCTAAGGGACCTGGGTTCGAGCCCCGGATAAGGCATGGATGTGTGTATCGTTTTTCTGCTGAGGTCCTGCCATCCTCTCAGACCTTCTACTATGGCATAAAACTGGCAGGCTCCTGTCAGACCTGTGGCAAGCAGCTGCTTGAGGAGGTATTTATTTTTTTATTTTTTTTAGTCCATTTCAAAATTTCTAGTATTTTATATGCATTTAATTTTTGTTCCATAATTATTAACCAAGTCTGAGAAAATATTATAATCGTAGTCTGGAATTTGATATTTTCCCCCATGACTTACTTTTAATTCACGTGCCTCAAATATACTGCTCACGAAAATTAGGGGATATTTCATCGCTTCATATTCATTTTGAAATATCCCCTAATTTTTGTGAGCAGTATAATTGAGGGCGGGAGTGGCTCAGTTGTTAGCGCTCTAGACTCATATTCTGCAGATTCGATTCTCAGCAAGGTCAGCGTTGAGTATTTATTTCCTCAAATCTTTCTGCTCTCAGTAGGGGGCACCGTTGACCTTGAAAAGGCCGCCGTCCGTCGGATGGGACGTTAAGCCGTCATACCGTGTGCGGGAAGCCATACTCTGTGCACGTTAAAGAAGAACCCGCTGGGTGGCCTTGACGGGAGACGAAGGTTGCCAGATCACTAATTTCTAAAAAAATCGTTGCCAGATATTTTTTCTGAATTCTGTAATCAACCATAGTGTTCGGATACTTTTTTGAGCGACTGTACCTCACAAATAAAATTTCGAATTTTAGTAAATTTGCGTTCAAATGGTTAAAAATAAGCTTCAGTCAGCCTCTCGGCAAACCCCCCTCCTTCAATCAGAAAGGGGACACCAATGGGCTTGGAAAGGACATTGGTGCCCGTTGGATGGGGCGTTAATCCGACGCTCCTGTTCAGGAGAGCATAATAGTATAAACATAAAGCGTGTAAAACATTGGCGTTCGCAAGCATGGAAAATGTTGGACTGACAACGAAATCGTTCGGCAAGACCGTCGTCACTTTGGACGCCGTCCTGTCGGGGTTTCAATCAATAAGCAAGAAGATCCAGCAAGATGCCAGAATTTTACTGTATTTGTGAGGAACCCATTACTCGTAAAACGGAATTTAGGGAGATGACTGGACATGGAAATTTTAGGAATCACTGGACTAGACAGACTATCCGTTTAATAGACATTCATTTCAGTGGCATCACTCATATTTCTGACCAGTTTTGGATGAGGTGCATTTCGAGAAAGAGAGTTAGGCATATACCGAAGATCCAAAACATTATGACCACCTGTCTAATATGATGTTGGTTCTCCACGTGCCGCCAAAACAGCTTTTACCCGGCGAGGCATGGACGCTACAAGATTTCTAAAGGTGTCTTGTGGTATCTGGTACCAACACGTTATCAGCAGATGCTAGTTACCTAGTTGAGCCGCCGCAGATCGGATATGCTGTTCTAACACAAACCACAGATGCTCGATTGGATTGATATCTGGGGAATTTGGAGGCCACTGGAAGTCTTCCTCATGTTCTGCGAACCATTCTCGAACAATCAGGGGCAATGTGGCATGGCGCATTATCCTGCTGAGTTGCCAAGAAAGTATGTAACTGGTCTGCATGATGTTTAGGTAGGTGGTAGACGTCATAGTTTCCTGTACATGAATGACTGGACACAGGGTTTCCTAGCAGAACATTGCCCCAAGCATTACACTTCCTCCATCGGCTTGTTTTCGTCCCACGGTACATCCTGGTGTCAACACTTCCCCAGGTTAACGACGCACATGTACCCAGCTGTCCACATGGTGCAACACGAATTCATCGGACCAGACGATCTTCTTCTAATCATTCAAGGTCCAGTTTTGATGCTCGCGTGCCCATTGTATGCCATGCGCCTGCGGCTACGCAGCCGCATCTTCAGCAGGGTTCGATGTACTGTGTGTTGTGACACATTACTCCCGTCACCAGCATTCAAATTACGGGAGAATTGCACCACAATATCCCTTCTGTTGGCTCGTACCATAGGGGATAGCCTTCGCTCACCTCTAACATCGATGAGCCGGCGGTTTGTGGTTTTTGCCTCCTCAGACCTCTTTTTGAAGGTACTAACCACGTCTGTTCGTGAGCACCCCACAAGCTTGCCGTCTCGGAAATGCTCTGACCCAGTCGTTTGGCCATTGCAATTTGGCCTTTGTCGAACTTAATTCTGCTGCCTTTACCGTTTGAAGAACAAGAATAACAATGATTAACAGAGTTTAGTATTAGGCATTTATAATGTTTCATGACCTTCACACGCGCCGTCGTTTACTTGCAGTTGCTTCGATTTGAATAAAGACACGCTGGTAATAATGTTTTGGCTCTTCGGTGTTTATCATTTTGAAACTCTTGACATGGATATTAAATCAACATTTTCTTGATAAGATATTTCGTAAAAAAAAAGAGGAAAATGTTTTCCATCAAATTCACTGAAATATAATTTTTCCTCAAATTTTACCCAAATCAAAAGGACAGAGATAAGCTAGAAGTTCTTATTAAGCAATTTATTTGTAAAATTCTGAAAAAGATTACTTGTGAGTCTTGATGTCTGTAGGGGCGGGGGTGGCTCAGTCGGTAGCGCGCCAGGCTCGTAATCTATACTTCCCAGGTTCGAGTCCCAGCTGGGTCAGCGTTGAGATTTATCTCCGCAAAACTCCCCGCCCTGCCCACGGTCAGTAGAGGATACCGATGAGCTTGGAAAGGCCGCCGTCCGTCGGATGGTACTATAAGCCGTGGCTCCGTGTGTGTGAGAGCCATACCCTGTGCACGTTAAAGAACACGCTGGATGGCCTTGACGGGAGGCTACCATCTGTCTCCCAACAGCTGTTCTAGTGGGTCCCCTCCCCCAACCTTCTCTGAGCCTTCGGGGTCCATGTGACCTGGCCATTTAGCCCATGGTGTGCAAAAAAGTGCCTCTCAGAGGTAAAACAACCCAACCTTGATGTCTGTATCACACGTGTGCCGAAGAATTAAATTTTTTTTAATCTTCTCAGTGGTCTTTGTAACCTGGCTATTCAGCTTCCTCTTCTGAAAAGAGCACCACTCAGGTAAATAAACCTTTTACCAGTACATCGAGATTTAATTTTTCAGATAAAATTCTATCGTTTCGCAACACCAAAACCAGTCCTATTTGAAGAATGGAAACAAGGAAAATGCGTCGTCGTAAAGCATGTTTTAAAACGGAATTGACATATTCGTGCAATTCGATTACGCCTGTAACAAAGTTTGCTACTAGTTAATTAACTTTGACAAAGTTTGAAAAAGCGTTGCAATATACTATATATGGAAGAAAGGGAAAAAAAAATATTTTTTAACCTTCCAAAGAAATCCAATTTCGGCGTTCAGTGGCACATCAGAAAGAAGTTTTCTTGACGGCTCCAAAGTTCATGTCAGCGGGCTCGGCGACCCACGTTGGTTTATTGATGAAGAGCCTTCCTTTGGTCTAACCGCCAAAGCTCTCTTTTCTTTCCCTTTCTACGCCATTGGTGATTTATCGTTTATTTGGCAGGAAAAAAAAATCTCTAAACCTTTCCTGTAACTGAAAAATATATTTTGTTTCCTTCTTGATCATTGCTGAAAAAGAAACTAAAACATTTTAGCATTATTAATATCTTGTCTTTCCTTCCTGGTATTTTTCATCATCTTTGGCATTTGATTGTACTTTTTCCCTAGGTAGGATATCAATGGGTACGGGATACGGCCTCTAGCTGTATCCCGTATCCATTGGTATCCTTTGGGCACGGGATACGTTGGTATCCCTTGCTCATTGACTTTTCTAGTGACCATTTTGGAACACTAACTGTAGCAAGTTATTTAATCACAAAGCAATCAGTGTTTTTATAAAATGTTTCCTATATCGGAGTAAAAATGTCATTTCAAATAAGATGTTAACAAATACCACTTTTATTAAAAAATTTGCCTTTTTCGTTCTTATTCATTTTATAACGCATTTCATCAAATTTTTTAAAATGATTAGTTTACTGCTCTAGGACCAATAGTTTTATAAACAAAATTATTTATGTGACCATTGCATTTGATATCTGCTATAACAGTCTTCTCCTCGTGTCCAGAAAATCCCCTTCTACAGTCCTATCCTCGTGTCCAGCGAGTCCTCTTCCACAGTCGTATCCTCGTGGCTAGTGCGTCTCGTTCAACTGTCTTATCCTCGTGTCCAGTGAGTCTCCTTTTACAGTCCTATTCTCGTGTTTAGGGAGTCCCCTTCTTGTCCTATTCTCGTGTTCAGTGAGTCCCCTTCCTATCCTATTCTCGTGTCCAGCGAGTCTCTTTCCACCAGTCCTATCCTCGGTCCATCGAGTCACCTTCCACAGTCCAATCCTTGTGTCTAGTGAATTTCATTTTGCAGTCCTTTCTTCATGTCCAGTGGGTTTCCTTTTACAGTCCTATCCTCGTGTACATTGAGCTGAAAACGGTCTAAAAATAACCCATGGGACAATAAGTAATTGAAGTTTCATCGTTGAGAGCATAGGTGAATACGGAAATTACCCGACGAAATAACTTCACATAAACAAATATGAAACGTCACCTTAAGTGAAGTCGTTTCAAGCAACTGGAGCTCAACCATGCAATCCCTATTCAAATCCAGAATGAAGGAATTTTTCTCACGGTAAAAATTTTCCATGATCTGAAGTTCCCTGATTCGATCTCCAACTCTGGCAGCATTCGCAGTTTTCATCGTGATGTTGGGTTGGGTTGTTTTACCTCTGAGCGGCACTTTTTTGCACACCATGGGCTAAATGGCCAGGTCACAAGGATCCCGAAGGCTCAGAGAAGGTTGGGGGAGGGGACCCACTGGAACAGCTGTTGGGAGACAGATGGTAGCCTCCCGTCAAGGCCATCCAGCGTGTTCTTTAACGTGCACAGGGTATGGCTCTCCCGAACACGGGGCCACGGCTTAACGTCACATCCGACGGACGGCGACCTTTCCAAGCCCATCGGTGTCCCCTACTGATCGTGGGCAGGGCGGGGAATTTTGCGGAGATAAATCTCAACGCCGACCCAGCTGGGACTCGAACCTGGGAACTACAGATTACGAGCCTGGCGCGCTACCGACTGAGCCACCTCCGCCCCGTGATGTTGGAGAAGAACACTTTTGAAGTAAGAAAGTGATTCTTCATCCATTGCACTGTTTCCTCATAGGTGTTGCGGCCATCTCTACAATAACATTAAAAGGAATTCCTGATATTATTAAACGGTATCTCTTACATCTTAATATCTAAACAGAGAACCCACATTCAGAGATGTGATGATTTTGTACTTGGTAATAAAAACAAAATAGAAAATCAAAGCAGCTCTTGCATCTGAAGAGCAATGCTGCCAGTGTTATTTTCTCGTAATGGAAAACGAAAGCGTGACTGGTTTCAGAGTCTTATTCTTGTTGCCATCGGTATATCCTTTACTGTTAGCTTTAACTGATGCACGGCTTAGTGAAACCTGACTATTGCCTCAGTGACCATATTCTTGTAGAAGAAATCTAAGCAAACTAAGAGCTGCCAAGATTGATCTGGAACGAAGCTCCGTTATTAATTTTCCACTGTTTTAGAGGTCTTTTAAAACTTTTTTTTTTTGAAAATGTGGAACATTTCATGAAATAATAAACTAAAAAAAATTGGTTTAGCCGTGAGTGAGATTCGAAGCGACGTCTCCTGGAAACATGCCAGTTATGCTAACCACTACACCATCATCGGCTAAGGCCTATTTTACAGCTGGTGTGACTTGTAAACTTTACAGCATTTTTATTTGTTTTACACAGTAGCGCCATCTGTCGGGAAATGGACAACTATATTGTCACATACAGATGGTGTCTACAGGCACATCCTGTGATTCTTTGCTACTGAATATGCTACATCTATTTATATTTTTTCAGCTCCGCTCTGGTTACTAGCATTCTCAAAGGGGGAGGGGGTATGGCCCCTTCCCCCCACCAGATTCAGGCCTGTTTGTTATTCCTTGTGCCCTTCTAAAATGTAGACTCTTTACACTTTGAGTAGCATTTAAAAATTTTCTGAATGGAGCCTGGAAAATGAAATATCTCTGCTAATAAGTTTAATAAGAGAGTATATTTTTATTGTTATCTAAGATAAAGAGCTGATACTTGAAAAATAAAAACGTAAGCAAAACATTTCATGTCTTAAAGGTTATCCTAGTAGTTGTTTTAATCCCATTTTCAACCATAATATGTAACTTACGAAAAAAAAAACTCCTACCAAACGTATGGCACCATAACCTATTCGCTGTACTCTGAGTCTTGGGGGTCCTTGTGACCCACAATGCAGTGAGAAATATCTCACTCGGAAAAACAAACCAGCAGCCAAAGCTACTTTACTCAATTGGAGTTGAATAGAAGAATAGTGTAATTTAATATCTTCTTCGTACGTCAATCTTCACGCCAGAGGGGGGAACAATTATACGAAGATTTTTCTGTCCAGTCAACTGAAGTTTTGTGAGTGGAAATTCAGTTATGTAGCTTTTGTAAAATTGTAATTTATAGTATTTTTTTGTGTGAGAGGATAATTGGTCATTAAAAATATCTGAATTCACTTGAGGTGATAAAAAAGCAACTTGGGAATTTGGTTCAAGGCAAAAATGTCGAGTCACTTGGAAAAACAAAAAAAAAACAGTTTTTTCTGTAGCCCACAAAAAGGTATAAATTTCCTTTACAGACAAACCTGTAAATTCGTTTCCGTTGGAATTTTTTTTAAATCGTTGGGAGATTGTATCATTTGACCTCTGAGCGGCACTTTTGCGCTTACAACGGGTATCAATCACAAAGACTCCAAAAGCTCAGGTTTGGGTAAGGCCACCTAGATTTGTTTCTAACCTTCAAATATACAGGAATCTTGGCGTTAATCATATACATACCTATATAAAACGTTACTCGAAACCGTTTTTCGATGCAATTTCAAATAATACAAGCAATATTGTTTCCTTTCTCTTGAATTACTACCAGGGGCGTAGCTATGGGGGAGGGGAGGGGGAATAAGACTTCCTCCACAAAGTAAATCGGAGATTTAGAGCAAAATGGGAATTTTTTAAAATTAAAGGATGATAGCAAAACCGAGGCAACTTGGCAAAATATAGGGCAGTTGGGAAAATTCGAAGCCATTTGGTAAAATACAAACGAGTTATTAAAATTGGGATTGTTTTTGTGAAATAAAGGGGAGTTGGAAAAATCGAGACAACTTGGCAAAATTCAGGTGATGTAATGTTATTCAGAAAAAACTGGGTTTCTTTTGTAAGCGTCTACATTTTAGAAGGGCACAAGGAATAGCAAACAGGCCTGAGATGAAGAATAGGATTTTTTTCCCCTAAAATTATGGCAAGGTGGCAAAATCGAGGCAAATTTGAAAATCTTGGGGAGCTGTCAACCCCCTTCCCAAGGAAAGAAATTCTGAAAATTCATATAAATTTATATAAAGTACTTATTTTCTCAGTTGGCAAAATTTGATTTCTGAGTTGGAAAATTTTCGTCCTCTTCCCCCTCCCCCCAACTATAGTCCCTTCACTACGCCCCTGATTCGATCCATGAGGTTCTTAACAGATATAACAGACCTAAAATGAATGTTTTCTCTCAGGAAAGCTTTGCGCTTTAGCTCTAATGTTGTGTTTGTTTACTTTAATTATCTATTCCTTTGGGGCCCACTTTTTGTGGTTTATGTTCTATGTTTTATTCACTCATGCCTTCAAGTCACATTAAATGGTTATGGGTTCATCGTGACTGGTACATCAAAAATCAATATGCGATCTACGAGGGTTGGTTAAAGAGACACAATGGGCACGCTGCTACGAGGTGCATAAAAGGCTCGCATCAAGACCATCTTTAACGTGCACAGTGTATGACTCCTGCACACGGAGCAACGGCTTAACGTCCCGTCCCAGGGACGGCAGCCTATCCAAGTTTCGAAGCGAGCCGGTGTCCTCTTTCTCACTAAAAGCATAATAAAGGTAGCTGAGAAATTTTGAAACGCAGGCATAAATGGGACTCAAAACTAGGACTCGAATTGCGAGTCTGCCACACTGGTAACTGAGCCATCTCCCGCTTCATTCGTTGTGAAGTAAAAGGTCTTCCGTCGCAGCTCTATCTGTCAAATAGCTTCTCGAAACTGTCTGTTAGAGCTGATTCATTCATCCGGGCCTAATATTGAGAAATTGAAAAGAACAAACCTCTCCATTTGAAATGCCTTAACATTACGTAAGATATTGCCCTCTTCTGTTCTCTTTATAGTGCAAAATTTATGACAAGGCTAAACATCATTCTCACTTAAAGGAAATAAAATGAAGAAAATTCTTCTTCACCCAACGTTTCCTTCAGCCAGAGCACTGAGTGGCGAAATGTGTATTTTAGTATTTTAGGACGGTCTTTGGCTGCTTGTGAACTGTGCCGGATGCAGATTTAGGAGCCACATGGAGTTAAATTAATTCTGTTACTTGTTATGCACGTAGTTCCCTGTACTCTAAGCCAGTTTCTTGATGCGCAGCTGCATAGAAAGCTAAATTGCTGTCTGAAGCAGCAAAGACTTTAAGCAGGAATTGAGAAAATAAACATCATTAATCAAACTGATATTAGATGCTTAGTCACTGTAATTAACACTTTCCTAGAAAGTTTCGCTTTCTTTTCACCAAGACACAATGGACAAATTTCCAAATTTTTTGAGTAATGCCTCGTGCCAAGACCAATTTAATTGTCTTCCATATAGAAATCTTTTCAAGAATTTTTCTCCACGGCCCTCTTCAGAATTGCATTTTTTTGTCAAGCTTCCAGCTCATTTAAGTGTTGTTTTTCTTATGTGTGCATCTCTAGAGCAATAAAAGCATCTCATTACATTACTTAATTTCAGAAACGAGACTTTTTTTCTTTTGTGATGATTATGTGTGTCAGTTCTTGTTTCCCAACTGTGTAATTTTTCGGGAAGAGACTCCAGCAGAAAATAGTTTATTTTTAAACCGAGGCACTAGTGGTATCAGGTTGGAAGATGAAAACTGAAATTGTTCTCATTCTTTTTTAGGAATTTAATGAACTGTTAGATTAAAAATTTTGCTAAAAAAAGGAGGATTATTAGTAAGCAACGACAATGTTTTGGTTCTGGTTTAAATATTTTAACCCCATCTTTAAGTCATTTTGTGCTATAAATCACAATTAATGTCCAAAATGCTCTTACCATGATGCTTCAATAGCCAGAACAATGTCAGAGGAGAAGCAACATTTAAAATTTCTGCTCTTGATTTGGACACATAATAATTAACAGTACAAAATCACTCTTTTTTTCTTCTTCCCAAGGCACAGAAATGTTTCCTTGTTAATGCAGTGGGATCCGAGTCCTTCATCCTCATGAAATATTTCACGTCACTAAGCAAGAGAAGCTCTTAAACAATTTACTTCGCGTGACTTACCTTCTTATCTAGCAGACCTTTTTCTTTTCAACCATCTGCTCTTTCGTCACCGACTTAACACTTTTCTTCACTTTACTAATCAACTGCTTTTCTTTCCACTTTATATTTAAGTGATGCTTTTGAAAAGGGTTCATTAATGAATTTGAAAATTGCATTTTTCAAGACACAGTTATTTTTGTGTCCTTACGCTAATTTTATTCACCGAGAAAATCTTTTTTTTATTTTGTCGCATAGTCGCTCAAAAAAGTATCCGAACGCTATGGTCGATTACAGAATTCAGAAAAAATATCTGGCAATGATTTTTTTAGAAATTAGTGAGTTCCTTGGTAATGTACGTGACACGAAGGTTACCAGATCACTAATTTCTAAAAAAAATTGTTGCCAGATATTTTTTCTGAATTCTGTAATCGACCATAGCGTTCGGATACTTTTTTTCGAAAAAAGAATGCCATAAAAAGTTTAGCTGCTTCAGACCCCCAATATTTTCTTGAGAATTTATACGGATTCGTTGTTTTGTCGTCAAAGCCAGTTAAAATTCATCAATCCGTACTTTAAGATTTAATTACCTGGCGAATGAGAATTGTGGTGCATGTGAAACGTTTGCATTCTAGAATTACATCTTTCAGATTACTGTCAGTAAGAACAGAATCGAAGAAATTTTTTGCTCCGTGAGAGACTCAGTAACATGATGCCTATATTCATATTTTATTTCGAGGATAGCCGTCCCTTGGCCGAGTGGTTTGCGCGCTTGGCTACTGATCTAAGGGACCTGGGTTCAAAACCCCGGGTAGAAAGCATGGATGTTTGTGTTGCATTCTGCTGAGGTCCTCCCATCCTCTCAGATCTTCTACTCTGGTATATAAACTGACAGTCTCCTCTGTGGTAAGCAGCAGCTTGAGGGGGTGTTTATTTTATTCCGTAGTTTTCAAATCATTCTCTTAATCCAACGAAGGAAATTTTCCATTCCTGAACTAACGAAACCACTGAAATTTTGATAAAACCATTCAAAGATTATTTAACTTTTCCTGTACGAATTTAATTGATAACACAATTCAGTCTTACAGAAAAGAAAATTTTTTATCTGGTTGTTTTACCATAACTTGTGCCGCTTTGCAACTGGCTAATTCAAACGGTTACAAAGGCCCCAAAGCTTTCAGATAGCTAACGAAAGACTATCCCTGGGTAGATAGATGCCTCTTATCAATCTAGCACGATTTTAATATGGAAGATGCATAATTATTTATGTAGGATATTCTTCGTAGAGAGAATACTAAAATTTAGTAATAAAACTATTCAGTATATTGCTAACTAATTTGTCATGTATTCGAAATATGAAACATTATGCTATATCAGAAAGAAGACTTGTTGTAATAGGAAAATCATTCCAAGATGGAAAAACGGATTGTAAACTGAAATATAATTTTTATGTGCTAGGAATTTTACTGATATATATCAGGAAAATTATCTTAATATACATGCACGAACCTGATTATATTGTTGTAAATATAACATAATTATTCTATATCGTGCAGATAATTTGCAGCTTTGCGGGTCACCTGTAAAGGATATAATTTGCTTGAGAAATGATTAAAGAACAAAACAATAAGTAATAGAAAGAGGAACATAAAGCCTAATTAATCGCTTCTGGCGAATGTGGAATGTTTAGAAAAAAAAGAGAAATAGCTTTGTCATATTTTCAATTTCAGCGCTCTCTAACCGTGGAAATTAAAGCTAATTAGGATATTTGAAAATAATAATAATAATATTTTATTATTTACAATTCAACTGAAATATAATTTAAAATTATTTATCACTTAAAACGCAATAGTTTAATATCTATAGACGGACTGAAGACCAAACGACAAAGGGGCGGGGTGGCTCAGTCGGTAGCGTGCCAGGCTCGTAATCTGTAGTTCCCAGGTTCGAGTCCCAGCTGGGTCAGCGTTGAGATTTATCTCCGCAAAATTCCCCGCCCTGCCCACGGTCAGTAGGTGACACCGATGGGCTTGGAAAGGCCGCCGTCCGTCGGATGCGACATTAAGCCGTGGCTCCGTGTTCGGGAGAGCCATACCCTGTGCACGTTAAAGAACACGCTGGATGGCCTTGACGGGACACTACCATCTGTCTACCAACAGCTATTCCAGTGGGTTCCCTCCCCCAACCTTCTCTGAGACTTCGTGGTCTTTGTGACCTGGCCATTTAGCCCATGGTGTGCAAAAAAGTGCCGCTCTGAGTTAAAACAACCCAACCCAAACGACAAAAATAGCTAGATTTTGAAAGAGAAAGAAATACGCAACCTGTAATTTAAATTTAATAGGAATTTCATATAAATGTTTCACCAATCTTTAAATTTAACAAATACTAAATTACGTTGGATTACAATTATCAGCAAACTAGTTTCTAATGTATACTACAAAATTGGGATTGATTTGGGGTGTGTATATATATATGATCATAAAAGATATTTCGTTGAAAAAGGTTAAGAATAATTCTTATCCTGATTTAAATATTTCGTAACAGTATTATTTTGAAATGGAAATAATAGTTTAAATAAAGGGGAAATGCCCAGAGAGTAATTAATGCCTAGTTAAATGTTTAAAATTTTGTTTAAGAAGGTAAGATTTCTGTTTTAAAAGTTGTAACATGTCCCGGAACTATGTACTATCCATATACATGACCTGGGTACATGTGACATGTGTACCCATGTACCATGAACGTGTACTACCCATGGTGTTTCTTTATTGTGCACAGCATATTGCTGTTGCCCACAGAATCGCAGTTTAATCGTATTTAAGCGGACTGGGTTCTCTGGAAATGCACTGAGGTCTTCTTTCTCACCAAGGGGAGAGCACGGACTATCAGAGGAAAGCTTCCTACTACCGTATATGTCTCTTATTACAGCTCACGCTCTTAGATCAATGTTTCTAGAGATAAAGATTCAACATTCTTCGAATCACTTGGGAGCTATAAATGAATTAAAGCTAAGTTGCCTGAAACGAATTCCAATTAGCAATTTGACTTGAACTTTCGAAAATAAAGATCACGAAGATGGTTCTGAAAAATGAGTAGATGGAATTGCAGAATGGAGTCACACATTGTGATAATAACATCCCTAGGGAATTCTTTTATAGGTTGGAGGCAAATACAGAGAAAGTCTGCCCTTTGGGAAGTACGCTAACAACAAGGCTGGATCCCCGTGGAGAGTCACGTAGCACCAACGAAGTTAAGAAGCTTTACTCGGCCAGCCTTCGATTCCTGTAAGATGGGCTTCTCCAGAGAGCACAGAAGAGAGTGATTGCCTCCATAATGATGAGGGGGACAGGGATCTTTTGCATTCTTTATATAGTGGATCGCCTGAATCCGGATCATTCTTGCATCATGGATGAGGAAATAATACGCCTCTTATTACAATTACATCGATTATCAGATCTGCCCACAATGACACGTGGAAGTATTACTTGTTAGGCAGTTAGGACATTAGCGAAAGTTAGGTCCAGTGTCAACTTAATACAATAAGAGTGATTTTAATAGCCTTAATCCTTTCCTAACCATTATTTGAATTCAAGTTAATTCAAGAGCTTCCTGATCTCTTGAAATTCGTCAGAGGTTTTAAAGAATAAGACTTTAATTACAAAAATGATTAAGTTTTAGTGTACTGAAGATTTTCGAGAGAGTTAATGTAAGAATTGTGAAAAGTCAAACAATAAACGACTCGGGAAAATCATTAAGGAACGGCTTTCTCTTAATCTAATTTTTTCTTGATGGCCTCTTTAATGTAAATTTAAATGGAATGCAGAGGAAATTATTGATTTATATTAACATCTTTAAGTACCGTTCTTAAATGGATGCTGAAAGTAATTTTATCTAGAGATCTGCAACTATTCTGGGTGGTAAGAAAATATGGACAAGTTAACTTTGGTGGCTCCTTCAGATATTCAAAGCATGAATGCACACGTCACTAACGCATCTATTTTAGGAACACAATGGCACTACTTTGACAAAATTGTTTCAAAATCATGCAAGTAAAATTAGATGTTAGAGTTAGAAATTGGGAAGCGCTCCAAGTGGGACTAAACGTTGTAACTTATACCCTGTTTCAGCAATTCTGTCAAATATTTATTCTTTCGATTATGATCAGTGAAGAGGCTTTGTTATTACTTTAAAATGTAGGTGTTAAAAGTCTGATTCGAGATTTCGACAATCTCAAGAAGGGAAAGAAACGTAAAACCCAAGGGGGGGACGCTTGATGTAGAGAGGGGGGAGAATAAAATGTGAAATTGTTTCTAAGAAAATAACTATACAAAAGTAGGAATCATCTTGTTTATTCTACATAATCACCATGATTTTCAATGTATTTAATTCAATAATTTGCAAGTTTCCTGAACACATTGAAATGAAAGTTTTCAGTCGAAAGCAACAATCTGCAGCCAATCTTGCATCAATTAATGTTTCGCATCATCATCATTAGGGAATTTACAACTTCGCATTTCTTCCTTCAGCAGCTCAAACGGTGCAAAATCTGACGGAGCTAAAACAGAACTGTACCGTGGATGCTGAAGAACTTCGCATATGATGTGAACAATTTCAGCAATGTGAGCAGCCACTTGAGGACGTAGAACAGAACTCCTGTTGAGAGCAGTCGGTAGAGATTTGATCGAATCGCAGGTTTTAAATCTGCTGCTAGATAGTTTTGATCCTCTCTCTAGTATAAAGATTTATTTATGACTTCGCTTTATCAACCAAACTAGAATTGATTAAACTAAAAAAAAAGACGTGTAAGTGATGATGTGATTCGCAAACCCTTAAAACTAATGCAGAATCTCAGAGATCCATTGACCATAGTTTGAATTACAACATGAAACCACCTCTTTAAAATCTTATACAGCAGGGTCTCATTTGTCACGAGGACAATGAGAGAAAATCGCCATATTGGTAGCAAAGGGAATCGAATCTGAAAGCCTCAGTTACGGATTTCTGCAGGATACCGACTCTGCATCTGCACTCGTATCTCGTGGGTAGCTCGAAGTCGATAGCCGTCATTAATTTGCTTAATGTCATTATTAGCGTTAATATCAAAGCAAAGTGATTTTGATTTTACTCTGTTTCATTAAAAAAAAACTGCTAAAGAAAGAAACATCATTGCAATGAGTTATTAAGTACAAAAAAATTTAAAATCATTAATTTGGTTTCCCGCATCTTTCAAAAGTACTTTCGTCTTCTCACTAATCACAGTTGACAACGTCATTAACTTCGTACGTCTCCTGTTTCACTCTCTCTATCCCCCCATCACCAAGGTGATGGTTAATGGCTTGTCAGCCACTCGCATTCTTCCAAACCCGTGTTTTTGCGGCCATCTGTTGTTGCCAAGCCTCTCTAATTTCTCTCCTCATCAGGCACAGCAGTTAGAAAGTGCGCTAATGACTTCTTTAAGTTAAAGTGGATGTTGAAATTACCTGCAGAAATGTGTTCATAGTTTGTGTAGATGTG
Organism: Ryuthela nishihirai; assembly: GCA_038380435.1. Classification (NCBI taxonomy): domain Eukaryota; kingdom Metazoa; phylum Arthropoda; class Arachnida; order Araneae; family Heptathelidae; genus Ryuthela; species Ryuthela nishihirai. The sequence continues at coordinate 10,483,430 of JAWZYU010000009.1, read as the reverse complement.
TAACTGTACGTAATGAAATTAAAGACGGGTTTTGTGGATTTGTTTAACTCGAATACGAAATTGAAGTTACAATAAGGGATCTTTAATCCTTTCTTCTCGGAAGTTAAAAAATGTACAATAATTGCTGCCAGGTATAGTGCAGTCAGTGGCATAACGATAATAGCGCAGAACGTTAGACCGCACTCCTGTCCAGGTAGGATAGGAATCCATGCACAGAACCCGTCTTTTTTCTCCTTTTATCAGTCTTCGCCATTTCGTACGGTCCATGCCTTACGCACTTTTGCGCATAACTCATAAATCTGTCGTCAAACAAATTCTCTTCTCAGTTTTGTAGCGGAATTTTTGCTAAGAATAAGACTTCTGAATTCTATATCAATTTTTCTGAAACTGTTTAAGTGAATCTCTAATTAATTTTAATCAATGCAACCATAAGAATGTTATCAACCTGTCTCTAAAGGCGATAGCTTCTTTCATTCTTAAGAAGACAGTAATTTAGATGACGTATTTTGATCATAATCTTACCCAATATCCTAAAATTTTAAATTGCATACCTTAAATCAGGGGCGTAACTATTGCAAAGGAAAGGAATATTTGCCCTGAGCGTCAAGAAGTCAAACATACTTCTGTTAATATAATCATTTTTATATATGCATATGTACTGATTTGATGATTACATTTTGCATTTGTATCCCATGGCCGAGTGGTTAGCGCGCTTGGCTACTGACCTAAGGGACCTGGGTTCGAGCCCCGGGTAAGGCAGGCATGGATGTATGTGTCATTTTTCTGCTGAGGTCCTGCCATCCTCTCAGATCTTCTACTCTGGCATATAAAGCGACAGGCTCCTGTCAGACCTCTGTGGCAAGCAGCTGCTTGAGGGGGTATTTATTATTTTATTATGCTTGATGATAAATTTATAGATATCGTTTCGTAGTCAACCAGAGTTCATAAATTGCGCGTACATAAAGGTGGGGGAGGCCTTCTAATGGGATGTTAAGCCACGGCCCAGAATGCAGGAGGCCATACTCTGTGCATGCTAAAGAAACACACTGGATGGTCTTAATGGGAGTCTACCATCTGTCTCCTAACAGCTGTCCAGTGGGTATCCTTTCCCCAATTTTCTCTGAGCCTTTGGGGTTCTTGCAACGTCACTATTTAGCTCATGTGTGCAAAAATAGTGCCACTCAGAGGAAAAAGAACCCGACATAAAAGCCGTTTGTGGGGAATATGTTAATATATGCCAATTTTTTTCTTTAAACACTTCTCTTATGATATAGCAGTTTTATGTTTACTATAGCATCCATGGTATAAAAATATATCTATTTAAAAGTGCGGAATATGTTAAAGATTTAAATCTATTTTTATCCATTTCGTGTTTTTTTTTTTTCAATTCATTTCTATATCTTAAAAGTTTTATATAACCTGGGATCAAATTAAAGATTTTAATTGACAAAGAGATGTAACGTTTGGTGAGAAATCTCTCTAAACTTTTCCAATCTAGATTTTATGAAGACTGTAATTACCGCAAATTCTTTAAAGTTTTTTATTATTTGAAGAGTTTTGAAAATGTTTCATGGAGTTAAAATGCATACAATTTACTAGGACCCGGTGATATTGATTTATGATTATATTTCTCATAATTCATCTAACTGTGTGATTTTAAACTCCTATTAATAGTCTTATTTATCTATTAACTTCACTCTTTTTTAGTGGTTTAAAAAACAAGTTGTCGTTGTAACCTTGTTGAAAAACATTTCATTTTTAAATATCACCGTAGAAAAGTTTTTAAAAATTGCTTTGTTGGTTTCGATGCTTTTGGCAATATAAGGATTAATCTCAACTTTCAATTATGGCGCAATATTTCGAAGCCTTGGACTGAATCCACGAACTCGGTGATATCCTAAGAGATTCTTTTCGCACAAAAATGATTTTAATTTGTCTTACTCCAGATCAACAACAGAAGATTAATCTTTCACTCTAGCTGAGAAATGAATCTTCACCTTTTTTCTCTCTTTCATAAGTTCTCCTCCGGGAAGAGAATACAGAGTGTTTCTGTTTGCTTAAGTAGTTTTGCTGCGCAAACAAAGTTCACTCGTTTCGAAATCAATTTTGGTGTTCAGTCGGTTACGCGCTAGGGCTACGATTTGATATTCCCAGGTTCGAGTCCCAACTGGACCTGAGCGAGGGAATATTCTCCCCTCAACCCGATGTATTTTTTCCACAGCTAGTAAAATTTTATCCAGCTTTTAACTTCAACTATGACAAACAGATGGAAGGACAAAATAAATTAATAATAATAATAATGCAATAACTGATATATTCAACCGAAACTGATTTTTAACCAGTTTTTTAAACAGCGGTTTAATTTCACCAATTAAATTCTAAAAACTGTGATATAGTGCTAATTACAGCTGCCTCTTTTCTTCAAATTTTCATTTTTAAATATCACCGTAGAAAAGTTTTTAATAATTGCTTTGTTGGTTTCGATGCTTTTGGCAATATAAGGATTAATCTTTACTTTCAATTATGGCGCAATATTTCGAAGCCTTGGACTGAATCCACGAACTCGGTGATATCCTAAGAGATTCTTTTCGCACAAAAATGACTTCAATTTGTCTTATTCCAGATCAACAGCAGATGACCAAAAAGAATCAACGATGAGTATGGAACCATCCAGGGATAGATGATCTTCTAGATATTATTATATTTGTTTTGTTGTTTTGTTTTTAAGTGCATTTAAAGTGGAAAACAGATGATTAATCTTTCACTCTATCTGAGAAATGAATCTTCAGCTCTTCCTCTCTTTCATAAGTTCCCCTCCGGGAAGGGGGCGGGGGTGGCTCAGTCGGTAGCGCGCCAGGCTCATAATCTGTAGTTCCCAGGTACGAGTCCCAGCTAGGTCAGCGTTGAGATTTATCTCCGAAAAATTCCCCGCCCTGCCCACGGTCAGTAGGGGACACCGATGGGCTTGGAAAGGCCGCCGTCCGTCGGATGGGACGTTAAGCCGTGGCCCCGTGTGTGGGAGAGCCATACCCTGTGCACGTTAAAGAACACGCTGGATAGCCTTGACGGGAGGCTACCATCTGTCTCCCAACAGCTGTTCCAGTGGGTCCCCTCCCCCAACCTTCTCTGAGCCTTCGGGGTCCATGTGACCTGGCCATTTAGCCCATGGTGTGCAAAAAAATGCCGCTCAGAGGTAAAACAACCCAACCCTCCGGGAAGAGAATACAGAGTGTTTCTGTTTGCTTAAGTAGTTTTGTTACGCAAACAAAGTCAAACCAGTTCGAATCAAATTGAATTAAGAACTAAGCAGGTGTGGAAATGTACCAGTTGATCAACTGGTAGAGCAAGTGACATATAAACGAAAGATCCACCACTTGAATCAAAGAGATATTCAGATAATTTTTTTCACTCGCTGATTTCTTCATTAATCATCAGTATCATTTCAGTTTATTCATTGACTGAATTACTCATCAATCGTCTCGATTCAATCTGTAGGTAAGTCTTCATGTTTACAATTGGATGCAACTTCCAAATTATATTAAATACGATACACTTTTCTCTGAAAGAATGGGAAAGAAGACTGCTGAATTTCGGCGAATGGTTCTTAAGCAATACTTTTTTTATCCACCAGGATAACAGCAAATGGTTAATGTAACAGCTGATTCCAGCACAAAGCTAGGAACCCCAAAAAAGAATGTTTCATTTATCTCTCGAAACGACAAAACACGTTTTTTAACCCGCTATGTGTAAAGGGGCAAATTGTTGTTGCCCCTGACCATCACACTCTGCCACAAAATTTCAAATCTCGGCGATGAACATATCATTTGCAATAGTTGTTTAAAGTTTTGCATTTTATAATTTAGAGCCCTCTAACAATGGAAATTCAAACTATTTGGAAGATTCGAAAAATGGGAATCATAATGTTAAAGTGCCTATTCAACCCAAAGTGATTTTTTTATTTTCTGTCGAAATAAAAAAATTGAATGTCTACAGATAGATGGACGGACAACAAAGCGAAAACAATATTTTTCTTTTAAAACAAGCTAAATAATATTTAAAGCGAACTCTTGAGTTCTTGAAATTTAGTGACTGATTTGTATATGGATAATCGAAACAATATCATTTTAAACGAAATTTAACATTTTTTAATCATTTTTGCATTCTTTTGTTTTCTAAATGTGTAGTTAAATATGAAGGCGCGTTTATAATTTTGTTTAGAAATTTTTGCATTTTTTTATTTTTTATTAGATAAATTTGAAGAGACTTTTATGAGAGATTCAAATCAGTTAATTATTAGTATCTTTTTGAAACTGCCACACCCAAGACGAGAATTTTTAATACCTTTATTCTTTATAAAACCTACATATTATACCACAAAATTAAAGCTTATATTCAGGAGATTAAGTATACATTAAATTATTAATATATGTATATATATTAAAATTTTACCAAAGTAATAATTTCATCCTTAAATTTACATCAACATTAAATATTACAAGCAAAATTTTTCTTAACGTATAGAATTTTCTTAGTATTTTAAAATGGAAAGTTTTTTCCGTCCCTAAATTATTTCCACTGCAGCACATAATGATGTGTTCATAACAGCTAAAAATGCATTGCTGGAACCTGTTTCATTCTGTTTCTGAAGCAAATTTAAGCGTCAAGTGCTTTCTAATTTTTTAACCCTGAATTTAGTGAAGAACCATTAGGAAAAAAAAAGTCTTATATTCTTAAAGAGCCTCAGGAAAAATTCTGTATATGAAAATGAAACCATACATTTCTAATGAGTAATAACAAATTGAAAAAAATGCTATATTTTAAAGAAATTAAGAAAATATCAGTAAAACACAATATACGTTTTTAACGAATACTTTGAATTGTCAAAAATCTTTAGCACTTAAAAATGTTTTGTTATAACTTTGAAATTAATGAGCCCAATTTATTATTTTGATTATTTGCTTTATGAGCCGTAAATTCTTTTACAATGAGCCGCAAATTCTTTTGCAATGAGCTGCTTGTTGGATGGCTCTGCGTTAGATGGTCTATTTGATACAGTAGATGTAACATTACCTCAATTTGTCAGTTATATTATCGAAAGCTTTTACAATTCTAAACAAACAGCAATTACTATGAAAGGAACTACGAACGATGAAATAATTTCAGAATTGCTGTTTTTTATTTGAATATTACTGCAAGCATATTAAGGTAATGAAGTTAGAGCTAATGAATTAGTTAAAATCTTCCAATGAAGCCAATAAAAATGATTTACAAAAACAGAAACTATAAGTATGTAGTGTAATGTTTTTTTTTTTACATTTGTTAAAGATTTGTAATGAATTTATACGTTTATTAACGTGCAAAGTCGTGCTTTGCCACATGGCCTCGGAAAATTAGAAATTTGCTCTATTTTGTTTCCATTTCTCTCTTTCTCTCTCCCCACAATTGGAGCAATGGGTTGAATCGTTTTTCCAATTTTTTTCTGGTGGTTTATTCCTTACTACCCGTTCACAATGCTGGATTCCTTTAGTTGTGTGTTTCTAAACTCTTTCAAATCGTTTTCTGCTTTTTTTTTGTTTAAAAAAATGTGTTTGAACCTGAATTAAAATCATTCCGATAATGAATTAAACAAGCAAGCATGACAAAACAAGCAGAGGTTGAGATTTTGCGCACGCGCAAAATCTCAACCTCTGCTTGTTTTGTCGTAAAACTTTACCTGAAATGAATTGTTTAAGAATAAATTAATATTCACGAATGTGCAATTTAAACCAGGTTCATAGCAGAACCATGTAGTTAAATAATCCTTCATAAATGAGCAAGAAATCGATGATGCCTTTGCTATACATTCAACGCAGTTTAATGACAACATCCTTTGCCACAAACCATCTAGTAATAGGTTTTAAGTGAAAACCCATATCCAGGTAGCAATTAACTGAACAAAGTTGTACATATTGGTCGTAAATCAAAATGCTATTATCTATCCGAAAATTTCTAGAAATCTCCACATCATCTGCTTGGGATTAACATCCTCGTATTCCTGCTGTAGTGAAAGCAGAGAATTTAAGACCAAGGATTTTGTGGGATGTAATTCTCCTCTCCGCTTTCCTTGCTAGCGCTATTTCAAAGGAGAGAAAGCGATCATAACTTATTGTGACCTTTTACGGAGCTACCGCAAATCCGGTGGGAATGGTCATTTACCGCAGGCACGCTCTCCCTTGTCCCATTAAAGCACCACAAAGAGCCCTACCACAAGCGCAAACAAGGAGACCTCAAAGTTGCAGCTTTATAACAGAGAAAGTTGTAAATCTAGTTCGTTGAAGATTAGGAACTATAAATAGGAAAAAGAAGGAAGTTTACTGTTCTTGTCGAAAGTGTGCTTCCCGTTTTACTGTCAACCACTAAACCTAAAGGTCATCGTCCAATGCCATCGGATCCCGTGCGAAAGAAAGTGCTTTTGAAAAATGAATTTTGTTTCTCAGTCAGCCTAGATTACGGTTAAGGAAGATTTCTGGCTGTTTTTAACAAGTTACTATATTCTTAGCAGTCATTGCTTCGACTTCGTTCTGTTTTAAATACTTTTAGAAAACTTTTCAAATTAATATTACAGAACAGATACAGACGCGATGATAAATGTTAATGTTCGAAGTTGGAAAGTACACGACATAGATTAAAAAACTATGGAAACTGATGTTCTCTGAAGCAGGCACGCCAATTTGGTATAACGGAGGAATTCGTCGTCGAAAATGGAGTTGAAGAAAGGTAAGAATTAATCTGGATGCGTAATGATTCCTTCTTCCAGAAAGGATGCCAAATTCTTTTACTAAAATGATGGACTTTGGTTGTGTATCTAAAGTTCCATCCTAGAGTATGTTCTGAACCTCGGAGTTATCGTGACCTGGTGATTTTGCGGGACCCGGATATAGCATTTTTATCTCGTTTTCTTTGAAAACGAGATAATAGTTTCGCTTTGTCGTCTGTTGTCTGTCTGTAGACATTAAACTTTTTTGTTACAGAGATATATTAAAAAATTTTTTTCAGTTGGATGAGTATTGGTGAAATATTACGATATGCACTTTCCGAATCTCTCTAAAGCTATAATTACGCCCTCTAACGCTGAAAAAAGTTGAAAATTCCAAAATTTCAAACGAATATTGCAAACGATGTATTTATGCTAGAAATTTGAAATTTTGGTATTGGAATGTGAAGGTCATGAAGTTTCCATTGCCAACAATGAGTTGACCCCTTAAACCTATAGAGGGTACGAAAACACAACCTTTTAATTTTAGCAGATAACTGTTTGTTTTTAGAGATAAATGAAAAAATGAAATTAGAATAAATTGATAGAATATTATGATTCACGCTTTTTAAATATTCCGAAAGCTATAATTGCACACTCTAATGGTGGAAAAATTTGCAAATTCCAAAAATTTCAAACAAATATTGCAAATGACGTATTAATGACAGAAATATGAAATTTTTGTGGTGGAATGTTGTTTTGGGTTGTTGTTTGGGTTGTTTTACCTCTGAGCGGCACTTTTTTGCACACCATGGGCTAAATGGTCAGGTCACATGGGCCCCGAAGGCTCAGAGAAGGTTGGGGGATGAACAGCTGTTGGGAGACAGATGGTAGCCTCCCGTCAAGGCCATCCAGCGTGTTTTTTAACGTGCACAGGGTATGGCTCTCCCACACACGGGGCCACGGCTTAACGTCCCATCCGACGGACGACGGCCTTTCCAAGCCCATCAGTGTCCCCTATTGACCGTGTGGTGGAATGTGAACATAATGAAGTTTCCATTGTAAACAATGAAAACTATAATTAGAAAACTCTTTTTTAATTTGATTGGTACTAATGAAGTATTATAATTCGTATTTTTCAAATGCTTAGTAGTTTTAATCTATATATATCTTTACAGATCACTGAAATGATAAAACGGCAGAGCTGTTATCGAGTTTTACAATATATGTATATGTATAATATATATATGTTATAAATTTGAAAAATTAGTGAAAGTTTTTAAGAGTTATTTCATTGAGAGAATTAATATATCCACTTTTCTGAGAGAAGTGTTGGAAATGCCACTTTATGGATTTAAGAATTAAAAGACGAATACTTTTTATGGTGCATAATTACTAAGGAAATACTATTTGCGTTTTCCCCATCATCCGCTAGCTCAAATTAAAACTGTTAAGGAATGAAACTGTAGGTAAAGGTAAAGCTTCTTTCTCTTTGAAAACGAGTTTCTCTCCTTCTGGTTTTATAAAGTTATTATCTCTCCAAATGTTGCAATGTATGTTTCTTTCTTACGTTCTAATGGTCTTTAAGCAATTAACTGTTACTTTTTCGCTTTCTTTCCATTTATTACGGTTCTCCAAAGGGGCAGGTGATGTCGCCCTCTTGATCTCCTCCTCCTTCCCTAAGGTTCGACCGTACCTAGAGAATTCATTAACTTCAGGAAAAAAGTTTTGCATTTCATATTAATGTTGTCTAATATTATTTTTATAAATTTGATCTTTTCAAACCGAACGTGGTTGGTTTTTTTTGCAAACACTAAACCATTATTTAGGCAGTGTTCGAAATCGCTAAAAGTCGTATAATCTATTCCAAAAAGAATGAAGTCGACTTCTCTTGGGATTGATTTCAACTTTTCTGTCATTGTGGTCAAAAACAATGCCGCTAATTTTCGCATCGTCACTGTGAGATAAAATATTTTAAGCGATTCGAAAATCTGTTTTAAGCTTTATAAAATTACGAAACACGATCTTTCCTTTTAGGACTCGGTTTAGTTTCACTTAAGTATGAGATTTATGTATCTCTAAAATTTATTGTGTTATTGTATTTTATATTTTTCGTAGCACGATGCAGACACTCAACCGAGCACCCTCTCCCCCACATTGGCGCCGACTTTTAACTTTTACAACGGGGGCAAAATGGTTATTTCCAGGGCCGATACTTGGGGAAATAGCAAGGAGGCCATGTCACCTTCCCCCCCCCCCCGAGAATGTTGAGGAATGAATGAGATGCTTATCCCTAGGTTATTAAAAGTGAGTATGCACACTACGAGCGTTGAAATTTTCTGCTGTATAGTCCTAGCTGTAGGATCGGAGGAAAAAGTACACCGAAGAGCTTGGAAAATTCACCTCCCGTCGGATGTGATATTAAACCATGGTCGTCGGTGCACGTTAAAAATCATTTTGGATGGCTTGGAGGAAAGTTTTCAGCTATCTAGTGTATCCCCTGCTCTTACTAGCCCTGAGCACTTAGGGATCCTTCTGATCTAGCCATTTAGCCCATTCTGTGTCAAAGTGTGGCGCTAGGAGGAAAAGCAACTCAAACATGATAAAAAAATATCATTTGTCTAAAAACAGTGCTTCTTAAGATTAATACCGAAGTGTCATAGCCAATATAATTCTGTCTAACAACCAAATGGTAATTAAAAGGAAATATTCATCATGAGAAAGCAAAACGTTTGAATGCGGAACTCTAAATTTGAGTTTTTTTCGTATCGATTGTTGAATATTTCATTATTAAAGATCGATGATAATCATTTCTTCCAAATCCTCTTCGTGAATATTGCAAAACCTATAATTACTAAAATCAATAAATTTAACTTAAAACGATTTACTTCTGCGGTTATTAGATCCGGTAATTTTGCCCTATGATTTTGCCCTATGCCGCCGGTTCTGTTTACCTACGAACTTCCTCTTCCAAATGGAATATTTTATGACATTATGATTACGTTTTATGTCGCCTTCTGGCCACAATAAAATTCATCCTTCACAAATCCCAAATGTGCTTGCCAAGAACATCCCACTCCCATATCCGCTGCTTCTTTACTGAACGTGGGCGCACCCTCCTTTATCACATCTACTTCTCTGCATCTGGCCTGTCTCTCCCACATGCTTCGGCTCCAGGCTAGAGAGAACAGCATCCTTCCTCTTCTTCCAGAGAGGATGTAAGAAATGTTCCCCACCTCTCTCCCTCTCGATCTTTCGCATCATCCACTTCCCTCCTGATAAGGAGGCTATATTAAGCTGTCAAAGGGTGCAGAGAAGCAGGAGAAGTTGGTTTAGAAGCCTCCCTCTGGTATATGGCCACTCCTTCAGTCTCTTCCACAGATGCGATCGATTTTTCCCTCTGTTTACCTAGCTGTACGCTGCCTGGGCAACCGGGTTTCAATGCATCTGAATTGCAGTCCAAAGAAGGGAGAGAGAACACCTTGTTTGCTTAGATGTTATGAATTAAAGAGGATTCCTGCCTGCATCGTAAAAATGTCCGTCTCGGAAACAACTGCCTGTTGCTGTTTAAAGGTTGCTAACGGATTTCTCTGTGCCATGCCAGAAAATGGAAGCGAATATCTTACTTGAAGCTGTTTGATTTCGAAATGACATGATCGTAAACATTACTGAGAAATCCTGCAAGAGCGATTTTCTTTACAGAGCTACAGTTGGTAGCTTCATGAAGCTGTTCAGCGGGTTTTATTGGCTGATGGAGACGAAGATATTTTGACAGGAACAAAGAGCTTTGATGAGGAAGGAGATTTGAACCTCTTGAGCGGTTACAGCATGAATGAATGCGACAAGTATCGAAGAACATAAAACTCAATATTTTTAACTAATCTCTTTCAGCTTCGTTGTATACGTAGTAAATAGGAGGTCACCGACCAATAGTCTGTAGTCAAATATTGAGGATATTGACGTGTTATTATACACCAAGTCCACAGAAAATTATCAGTGAAATTCATATTTAAAAAAGTGTCTGCCACGCATATAGCGGCGGGGTGGCTCAGTCGGTAGCGCGCCAGGCTCGTAATCTGTCCCAGTTGGGTCAACATTGAAATTTATCTCCGCAAAATTCCTTGCTCTGCCCACGGTCAGTAGGAGACACCGATGGGTTTGGAAAGGCCGTCGTCCGTCGGATGGGACGTTAAGCCGTGGCTCTCCGTGTGCGGGATAGACATACTCTGTGGACGTTAAAGAACACGCTGGATGGCCTTGACGGGAGGCTACCATCTGTTTCACAGAACTGTTCCAGTGGGTCTCCTTCCCCCACCTTCTCTGAGATTTCGGGGTCTTTGTGACCTGGCCATTTAGCCCATTGTGTGCAAAAAAGTGCTGCTCAGAGGTAAAATAACCCAACAACAACCCAAATGTCACGCATAGCAAAACTATATCATTAAATTCCGATACAAACGTACTTCCATTCGAAATTTTCGACTATGTCCATTAGTTGCACAATGGATAAGACAGTATCCGAATGAGATAAACGGAACCAACTGTAGATGCTGAAAACTATTTTCAAATACCTCTACTAGTTTAGTATACAGAGTTAGAGAAGTGCGATCTTGTTTGCTATCTCTGGCACATATTTTCTTATTGGAAAAGCTAATTCGCTTTCAAACTTGAGACCTATTTTTTTCATAAAAGGAATCTCTGTTCCGAAAACGAAAAAAATCGTGGTTAATAAATCGTTCGATAGTTGTCGTGGGACAAACAAACGGAAATTCCCAATGGCCGAATTGAATCGGAAACCTCACTTGACTCGGGCAAATTTACCGGATCTAATAACCGCAGAAGTAAATCGTTTTAAGTTAAATTCATTGATTTTCGTAATTATAGGTTTTGCAATATTCATCGGTCTGATAATTAATAAAATTTAATTATCAACTCCTCTAATTCCAGCTCTTGCGAACCAACAACGAAGTCTTCACGTACAGTCGCTCAAAAAAGTATCCGAACACTATGGTTGATTACAGAATTCAGAAAAAATACCTGGCAACGTTTTTTTAGAAATTAGTGATCTGGCAACCTTCGTGTCACGTGACACGAAGGTCTCCAGATCACTAATTTCTAAAAAGATCGTTGCCAGGTATTTTTTCTGAATTCTGTAATCAACCATAGTGTTCGGATACTTTTTTTTAGCTACTGTACCCCAGTTGAAAAGAATCTCAGATAGATCCTAATACTTCTTATATCGGATGGGACTTTAAGCCATGGTTACTGTTCAGGGGAGCATTACCCTATCTGCTTGTGATGTTTTAGAGAACACATGAGATGTTTTTGAATTAACATCTTGTTCCCATCAGCGAATTTCTTTTCCCAAACTTGCTCTGAATTTTATCTTGGTAGTCTGCTCATTGTGCATCAAAAAGCTTCACTGAAACTCAACTGAGAAAGGATATTTACACATAAGTATAAAATCTATTCATGTGAAGTTCTGATCTTGTTTCTGAAATCGTGATCTCCTTTCTTAGCTAGTGGAAGAAATCTCCGCGCTACTAGGATGGAAACTGCGCACTTCAGGTTACAGGTATGAAGTGATTCGACTGGCCCATCTGCACCCCAAAACATCAGTGAAATGTAAAAAAACAAGTGTGAAAGTTTAATGAAGTTCCAGTTGTATTATTGCCTCTCTATATGCACAAATAACATGACTCATACTCTCAAATAAGAAATCTCTATTCCAGTCGAGGATTTTTAAAATCATACTGTAGGTTAAGAAGAATAGGATAATATTTCAATCTGCTAGAAAATTATCTTTCGTGATACAATATTTATTAATTTTGCCTTTCATTTTAAGAAAATTGCTACTGATGAGGTCCTGAGTGTAACACGTGACTCTCTGGATGACCGTAACCATATGTGTATGAGTCACATACCGAAATATGCAAAATCTTTATAGCACCCCATTTTATTTCAAATATCAACACGATTCAAACACCGAACCATGATTTACCAAAAGACTCCCAGGACTTCATAGTCTTTCATATGAGCGAAGATTATTTACAAATCCACTCGTTGGAATGGAGATTAGAAGGAGACCAAAGATAAACAACAAATGAGGAACCATTTCTTGCCAGAGAGAAATAAAATACTTCGAATTTAGGAATAAAAATGGCAGATCGTAAAAGGGGAGCTGAGGTGTTTCTCTTTTCCCCAATTTATAGCTTCTACAGAAGATTAAAGAAAGGAAATTTATCAAGACATGAAAAACTCATTAATCCGTCAGTCTTACGCCGAGATACTGTTGCTTGATCTGAACTTCGGGTGGAGTAAGAGTTGTTATCCTCTCTCAGTCCTTTGGATTTATCAATATATAAATGTGTTCTTTATTGGGATGGGGATGAAATTTGCGGGTATGCCATTGGTTTTGGCAATCTGTTCGAAATTCCTCACAGCAGTCCATCACTGAAAAAATATTGGAACTAATCTAATTGGTATCAGGATGACAGCCAATGAGAGGAAAAGGAGTATTTTAAAAATCTGAAACTAATCCCTTCAAATTAATCAACTTATCGAACACTCAAATGCTGATAATTCTGTTATTCAAACTAACATTATTCAATTAACTCACATATTATCAAAGAGATATTATGTGAGTTAATTAAACTAATAAATTACAAATTTTATATTAATTTTAAAAAACGTAAACTATGTATTTAGTTTGTATGCAGTATTTGTATGCAGTTTAAATTAAAATCTGCCAATTCTTTTTTTTTAATGGCAAGCATTAAAACTACTCCCTTGATCACCCTTAACAGATCTACTTTTCCTCTGCCATCGTTAAAGATACTTACCATCGTCATCGATCAAGCGACTGTCTTGAATCAGGTGTATCGTTTGTTCCTCCCTTCACCTCATTCCATTCATCTTGGTTCCCTAGGATGCTTAAAGTTCTATTGCAGCAAAGACGTCCTGTCCTGCATGAGGATGGACTGCACGAATCGCTTTCCCATTTCCCTTCCACGAGGATTGACAGCAGAGTTAACGATGCAAACCAGAAACTTGACTAATGAGTTGTTTCTCGGATTCTGTGTTAGCAGAGAGGCTAATGATTCCCTTGAGGGAACTTGTAAGGGAAGACTGTTGCTTCGAAGACTTTGTTAGCTTTCTGGACTGATTTAGTAAGATCGTTCAAAGCTCCAAGCATAAAGCATTTAAACTTAATGTCATGGTAAAAGGAAAGCTGGAGTTTCAAATGAAAACTGCAGATGAGATGATAGAGAATTGTTTTTAAAAGACAGAAAACATGAATCAGTGAAAGTGTGAGATGCAATTTTGTAAAATTAAACTTGAAGCTTTAGGATTTAAAAATTTTCTATTGAAAGAACTTGGTTTCACTTCAGATGAAAATGTTTATTAGTTCCATTTTAAAATGTATAATAACAAATAAGATTTTAAAATGAATGTAGCTATAATTTCTGTTTAATCTCTTGAATTGACTGATGAATATTTATTGATTCCCATTTAGAAAATCTACGTTTAAACCACATTCTTTCAGTTATTGATGGCCTTTGGCGGATTTCAGCTATCCTCTCCTTTGGCGAAAACTTTGGATTTAGGCGTCAGAATTTAATAGGTGTAACATATGTACATGATATACGCGATATTGAAGTGAACATGTATGCAGATTAATTATTAATTTATTATTACCAAAATTAAGCAAATATATATGCTGACGGAATTGAGCAGAGACGGCAAGAGCAGGAAAATATTGTTTTTAGTATACTTGGAATAATAATAAGACTGATAACGAATTCATTCCATAAGCATTTTTTAAAACCATTGGCAATACACCGAAGAGCAAAACATTATGACCAGCACGTCTTTATGCAAATCGAAGCAACTGCAGATAAACGAAGGCGCGTGTTAAGGCCATGAAACGGAGTGAATAACACCTGATACTGAGTTCTGTTAATCAATGTTATTCCTGTTCTTCAGATGGGAAAGGCAGCGAACTTAAGTGAGTTTGACAAGGCCAAATTGTAATGGCCAGACGGCTGGATCAGAGCATTTCCGAGACGACAAGGCTTGTGGGGTGCTGACGGTCAGCGGTGGTTAGTACTTCAAAAAGTGATCCGAGGAGGGAAAAACCATGAACCGCCGACAAGATGTGGGCCGACCACTGCTCATCGATGCTAGAGGTGAACGAAGGCTATCCCGTATGGCATGAGCCACCAGCAAGGAATACTGTGGCGCAACTCGCCCGTGATTTGAATGCTGGTGACGGAAGGTATGTGTCACAATACACAGTACATCGAACCTAGTTGCAGGCTGCTCCGAGTGCACATGCTAACCTCGGTTCACCGTCGAAAGCGCCTACAATGGGCACGCGAACATTAAAACTGGACTTTGAATAATTGGAGGAAGGTCGTCTGGTCCGATGAATCTCGTTTCCTGTTGCACCATGTGGACGACCGGGTACATGTGTGCCGTTTACCTGGGGAAGTGTTGGTACCAGGATGCACCGTGGGATAAAAACAAGCTGGTGGAGGAAGTGTAATGCTTTGGGCAATGTTCTGCTGAGAAACCCTGAGTCCAGTCATTCATGTGCAGGAAACTATGTTTAGGTAGGTCTACCACCTACCTAAACATCATTGCAGACCAGGTACATCGTTTCGTGGCAACGGTATTCCCCTCTAGTAGTGCCTTCTTTTAGCAGGATAATGTGCCATGCCACACTGCCCGGATTGTTCGAGAATGGTTCGCGGAACATGAGGAAGACTTCCAGGTATTGCCCTGGCGTCCAAATTCCCCAGACATTAATTCAATCGAGCATCTGTGGTTTGTGTTGGAACAGCATATCCGATCTGCGGCAACTCAACATGTAACTTACAAGAGTTAAAGGTTCTGCTGGTAACGTGTTGGTGCCAGATGCCACAAGACATCTTTAGAAATCTTTCAGCGTCCATGCCTCGTCGGGTAAGAGCTGTTTTGATGGCACATAGAGGACCAACATCATGTTAGGCAGGTGTCCATAATGTTTTGGCTGTTCGGTGTATGTAGAAATTAAATTGCACTGGAAGTGTGGGTTTATATCGGCATTGGGAGTTTTACTTTATTGTGCGAAAGTGAGCTTTGGTGAGTCATATTCAATAGGAATTTCGATTTGTTACTGACAGCAAAACTAGTTTAGGGATAAACAAATTAGAGAATAAATTTAGCATCACATAAAAGAAGGTAAGCACCTGAAGAATGTGTAGTGTGACAGGATGCAATTAAGAAAATGAAAGAAATATATTCAGATGAGTTGGGTCAATGTGAAAGGATTTAACGTCAGTTATTTGTTGGCAAAAAATGGAATAAAAAAAATGGAAATATATCTGAAACTGTGAGAATAAAAATGAAGATTTTCTACATTAAGCACTTTATGGTAAGTAGTAAACTAATCCTCTGTCAGTTGATAAAAAATTGGCAATTCTAGTATTGAAATCTAGCGATGTATTTAATGATTGCTCTTATATTTTCTTCACTTTTTACAAAACCAATTGTTGCTATAACAGGCGAAAGAAATGATCGTGGAACAAAGCTGTCTGTTTTCAAGAAATAAAATCTCGCATTGCAGCGGGTCTTAAAATTAAGTCGACGTTAAACATAGTGTTCCAAGTTCCCCAATTGACATGTCTGGTCCATGATTTCACGACGACTAGCACACTAGACACCAGCAGTGCAACAACAGATCAACTTTGGCTACGTATCGAAACTGCATGGACTGGCATTCCCCAAACACACATCCAACGTCTCATCCTCTCATTGTCGGTCGGGACAGGGTAGCAGCGGCTATTGCCACTCATGGTGGCTACACAAGATACTGATTTCTTTGTATTCCACAAGTCTAACTGAGTTGTATTTGTAATCATTTGATCCTTGTAACATAAGTTATGTATTCACTAAATATGACTTTGATATCTTTTGTCTTTCCTGGTGTTGTACTTTTAATGGCCAACAGTGTATTTAACTTGTTATCTCAAACTACTATTACTTTTTTATCGATAACTTCTTTATCGCAAACACAATTCTAGTGTTTAACATGGTTTTCTAGTATCGACATTCCAAGCAAATTTGATACTGTTTAAGTTTTCGTACCTTTAAGCGTTTGGATATTACTTAAATTAAAAAATATTTGTTGAAATATAGGTACTACAGGTATTCGCAGTATACAGTTTAAGAACCGCTGCACAATAGGATTTCTGCTTTACCTCTCTTAATTAGAATATAACTGAAAGACCTCTAAAGTCTACAAGCAGGGAAAACGTATAAAGAAAAAAACCGTAAAAGACATTACTCGTGATGTGTCGTGAATTGTTTCATAAATTATTTCTCAGTAAAAATATATTAAGATCTTGAATCCTTTCCAACGAATTATATGTTTTTGAATTACCATTAATATTTTTTTTTTAGATTTTATTTTCAACTATGAATAGTTTTAATCATTTGATCGGACTTCCGCCGAGAACTTCAAAATGTATTATTTTCATTGAAGAATTTTACTGATAATACTTGTTACCTGATAATCACATGACCATTATAAATTATCATTTTCAATTCTTTTCCAAATCTCGGCTTATTTTCTAATACACTGGTTTCCATAAATTCAGGAAAATCCCTATGTTAAATGAATGGGAAGCTAACGTCAAAGCTCTATAACTTCTAAAATAAGTTTTTTTATTTTGAAAAATGTGATTGCAGATAAATATCTCAATCAAATAAATCAATATCTCGATTTTCAATAATATTTGTTCAGTATTTAATGAGTTACGGATGTTTGAATATTTAGCGATAACAATGCCAGCCACAAAAATTGACTTCAGAAGTTAATAAAAAGTTAGTAATAAGTATTGTATCAAAGTGTTTAATAAAATAAGTTTGTATTTTAGAACTTCGTGTAAAGAATTCTTTCACTATTCTTCAGTTTTGTATAAGATTCTTAAGACTAGCATTGATGTTAAATATTCAAACTTCCACAACTCATTAAATACTGAACGAATATACATTTTTTAAAACAAAAAAACTTATCTTAGAAGTTATAGAGCTTTGACGTTAACTTCCCATTGACTTAACATAGGGAGTTTCCTTAATTTATCGAAACCAGTGATTAACTCTCTCACAGTCTTCTGCAGAGAAATGATAAAATACTCTGCCATTTTATTTATTTTTTTCGCTCTGGAAATTATTTCCATCAAGTTTTTTTAAATGGAATTTCCTCCTGAATTACAGATTTTTCCAACTTTTATTCAGTGTTTTCCTTTTTATTACTGATATTCAAAGACTGCAAGCAAATTCCAACTTTCTCTACATTATGAATAGTTTGAGATAAAAGGTTAAATACACTGTTGGCCAATAAAAGTGCAACACCAAGAAAGACAACAGATATCAAAGCCATATTTAGTGAATACATAGCATATGTTACAAGGATCAAATAATTACAAATGCAACTCGGTTAGACTTGTGGAATACAAAGAAATCAATATCTTGTGTAGCCACCATGAGTGGCAATAACCGCTGCTACACGGTCCGGCATTGAGAGGATAAGACGTCGGATGTGTGTTTGGGGAATGTTAGTCCATGCCGTTTCGATACGTAGCCAAAGTTGATCTGTTGTTTGGTGTGGTAGTCGTCGTGAGATCATGAACCAGACATGTTCAATTGGGGACAGATCCAGTGAATGCGCAGGCCAAAGTAGAAGTGTCACATGGTGGCTATCCAGGAATTGTTGGACGATGCATGTCACATGTGGTCGGGCATTGTCCTATTGGTAAGTGACACCAGAGAGCCCCTGAAGATAAGGTACGACCACAGTCTCCAACACCTCAGTAACGTAATGCTGGCTGTTCAAAATACCGGTAATGTGTACGAGGCACGTGCGTGAGTGGAATCCAATGGCACCCCATGCCATAACACCAGGAGCCGGACCTGTATGCTGCATACTGAAGCGGGATTCGTCTGAGAAGACGATGCGATGCCATTCGCACATCCATGTGCGACGTTCTTGACACCATTTTGCAGTTGCATACGCCTGTGTTGTAGAGTCAACGGTAGCCGAAGCAATGGCAGCCTAGCGAAGATGCTCTGATGCTGCAGACGACGTCGAAACGTACGTGAGGACACTGGTTGATGTGCATTACTAGGACGATTAAATGAAACCTCGAGATTTATTTACGGACCTGAAAATATTCAGAAATCCGCTCAGTTTCTTGATCAATATTAAGAAATTTATGGTTGAGCGACTGGGGCGAAAGGAGACCTGGGTTCGAGTTCCAGAGGAACATTTTCCTTCTCATATATGTTGTGTTTCTCGTAAGGTCTCTCCTTCCTCATAAATCTGTCTCTGTGGCGTGCATGTTGATTGCAGGGTTCTGTCAAACATCCATGGTAAGTCGAACACTAGAGGAATATATTATATAGATATATTTTTTGCATTTTCAATCAACAAAAATGTATAATTGCAAGGTAGTTAACAACTATTACACTGTTGAAGTATGGTAGCATACTTCCGTGAGTTTAACTGTGGGTTCGAATCCAGCCTCACTCTAGACAAATTTCCCTCTGTACCCATTGATGACACGGTATCTGAACAGCATAATAATGGTTAAATACTTTGCGATACATATATATATTCAATTTCCATGTTCATTGAATTCAAAGATCCCGTTTACAAGAAATAGGCAGAAAAATTTCTTTAGCTCGTTAATCAACATCACTTTTCAGGATGAATTTAAAATTAAAATTTGTTCCATTGAGAAACACGCTAAGAGAATTTTGCTGAATTATTACTAATATTTTAATTAATAGGGTATTTCGAGTGGCATGAAAATGGATGGGCAATCAGCAGAATAAAAATCCTACGAAATAATTAACACATATCATTTGTGTCATAGACGTATAAATCTTTCGTACAAAGCAAGCTGAATATATTACAAATATCTTTATATTAAGACGAAAGGAAAACTAAAGGAAGACAGGAATTAATTACAAGATAACAAAGTGTTAATGATTAGTTGAAGTATGGAATGACAAAAGGAGCAGAGGAAATACGAAAATGATTATGACGATTGAAAAGAGGCTTCAGTACTATGAATGGATGCGATGATGATGTAAAAGAACTCATCACCAAAGAAGAACGAGCACTTGAAGAGGCCATTAAAAAAAGGAGAAAAAAAACGTTACAAAAAGGGGAAAAGAACTTTGATGAGAAAAATTTTATGGTAAATACCTGTAACTCATTGCAGGTAGTTTAATGAGTTAAATGTACATCAGTTATAAAGAATAAGATAATGTTAAAAAACACCTTCCCGGTGGCCAAATGATTTCTGCAAGTATGAATGTTTTCTTTTTATTCTATTGCTCTTCTGCTGATGCCTCGCCTTCCTCACATATCTTCTCTATGACGTATTAAACTGATATACTGCTATCAGATCTCTTTTCGTGCTCCATGTCTACTGAGTAGATATGAAAAGTCCACATGCTAATTAATATCAGACAAATACTGTACTTGCAATTATCATTGGGGTAGGAAATTCTAAAAACTGGTAATATATGTAAATAATAATTACGCAGCATCAAAGTTAACATCTTTATAGCCTTCTTATGGATCTTTAGCAATGAAGCCATCTACAGGATTTCCATTCGGCATCAGTATGTATTCTTCATTACTTCTAATTCATTCTAAAATCAGACCTGCCCTAAAGAATACCTTATTTTTGCCGTGAATAACATCTGCTAAGTCAATATATATATGGGATAAAGTGCTACTTAATATATGTATATACATAGTTCAGGAGAGAATTTGTTATGAATACTATATTGGATGTGTTAGTGTTCCCTAGAGAAGGAGGAAGAGAAAAAAAGGCATTTTCCTCCAAAGAATTTCTGAAATATTTTATATATGAAGGAGATTGAATGGAATGTGGTCCGCATCCATCATTCGCAAATATTCTGTCTTCATCCCATGTCAACAAGCCGTGGCTACATAGGGAGTGAGTCGAGCAGTGCGCTGAAAATAAGATAAACAAATGACTGCTGTAGGAGCTCGTAAAACATGGCATATCAGATGCCAAATCCCTCCAAAACACGATTAGTGTGCAATGACAGAGTATCTAGGTGCAAGAGGATGCAAGTCGGTAGAGATTCATCTCCAAAACGAAATTAAAAACTCTCTGATTTCCATACCTCTGGATCTCTGAAGATTGGCATTCAAGGGATGCTGATTCCGTTTCACACTGAAATGCAAGAGACTCTGCGGGATTCATTTGACCAGCAGCCGAAGGAATTCTAAGTAAAAGATATCCAGTATTTGGTGACTCATTGAGCCTCATGTCTATATGTTTATGGTAATTTTGTTTGATAGCTAAATAGATCACGTGATCACTGAACCTAACATTGATTAATAAAAAAATTTGAGTTTTAAGCTGCACTTCCTGCTTTGCCATTTCTCCCTTAGAAAAAAATATATTTTTTTAATTTTTCTTCCTTTTTCCCTTGACTCTGGCAAAAATCTTGGAATTTATTTCAAGCCAGAGTACGACCATCAGAAGTTATGAACCATTTCAAATGAATCAGCCATCTGAAAATTATCCTAAAATTTTAAATCTCTGGCAGCACACTCTTCAGCATCGTCTGTTTAATTAGAGCTTTCTCTAATTAGCGTCTTCAAATTCGACTCTTTAAATACAATTTATAATTGCTAATAAGCTTTCCTTCGGATAATAATGCACTTCCTTTTCTGTTATAATTGCCGCTTTACAATTAAACCGACGACCAACTTATGTTGTAGTTATGCAATAGAGGTAGCCAAATTGTGGACAGCTGAGAGGTTGGCTCAGTCAGTAGCGCACCAGACTCGTAATTCAGATCGTGATATTTCCAGGGTCGAGTTCCAACCGTGAGAGCATTAAGACCTATCTCCTTTAACCTCCCTATCCTAATTCCGTTTAGAAAGGGTATACTAATGAGCTTGGAAAGGCTACCATCATCGGAGGAAAGTTGAACCGTGGCTCCGTGACGGGAAGAGCTAAAAACAAGCTGTATGGTATTTACGAAGGCTTCGATCTGTCTCCTAACTGTCCAGTGAATCCTCTTTCCATTCCTAATTCTGAGCCCTTGGAATTCATTTGACCCTGCCAGAGAGCTCAACACCTTCTTAAAGGAGCTTTTTACAGAAAAATGCGACTGCAGATAAATTAGAGATCTGAGTCTATCTAAATCTCGATTTTCTACAATGTATTTAAAGAATTATGGAAGTTGGAATATGTAATAGCAAAAATGCCAGTTAAAATAATTGATCTTAAACGCTAAATTAAAAATGTTAAAGTCAAAATTATATTGCTGAAATTTATAAGTGTATTGAAACCGACTTGTGTAATGATTATTTAAATTTTCTCCAATTTTTATATTTTTACAAAACAGATGAGTTGTAGTCAAATGTTCCGCTCCCATGATTCCTTTAACTAACGAATGAATATTGTTGAAAATCGAGATGATGATAGATTTGAGCGAGATTTTTCTCTTTCCCCATAAAAAACAAATTTAACAAGTTACTGAATTCTGGAACTGACTCTCCATTAGTATAAAATGAATTTGTCGTAATGAAATGTTTACCGAAAGTAATTCAATTAGTCTTGCTTATTTAAAAATGATATTACTGTTAATCTACTTAGTACTGATATCGCTAAATCAACTACAAACACTCACATTTTGCTTTATGTAGATTTAAAATGAAAATTACGTATCGTTTGGTCCTAGGTGTGGACATATTTCCATATTAAATTTCACAATACCATCACTTTTTTTTCACAAAAGCACCATTCCAAACTGCAGGTCGTAAAACCTCTTAATTGTCTCCATAGAAGTGTATTGTGCATATCTTCAGTATAATATCGTTACCCAATTTAGCCGTTTAGGGCAACAATATAATATGCAAAATTTCGTTAGCCAGAGTTCAACTTTGAAATAATTTTCCCTCTTCACACATACTGCAATTGGGATGATTTTATAAATTTTAATTGGAGACTGGTTAATTAAATATTTTTGCTCTGCTGATATCGCTACCCTCGTTAACGATTCAGTTAGAAGAACTATCGTGATATCGTGGTCATGTGATCTATCATCTATCGTGAATAAGGGAACTCGTTTTCAAAGAGAATGAAGCTATTTATTTCCGCAGTTTTGTATCCTCGGTAGTTCTAATTAAAATTAATGGATTAATAGGAAAATGCAAATAGTAAATATTATATTAGTACTTAAAAACAGGAAAATAACCTTTTTATTACCTCTTAAAATAAAAATGTTCCGTGTTTCCACTCCCCAAGGGTTAAAGAGCAAGCCGTTGATGTAGTGTAAATCCCCTAACAAACACATTCTACCATCTAACTGGCAAATTTCTGTCATAAATATATCGTTTGCACTATGCGTTCAAAGTTTTGAATTATGCACATTTAGCATCTTCTAACGATGAAAATTAGATTATATATAGAATTATTTTTAAACCTTCGCAAGGAAGGTATAAAAAAGTAATTTCTGATGTTTCATCACTACCTATTAAACTCCAAAGGAAATTTTTGTTTATCTTCTAAAACGAAAAACCTAAGGGTGAGAACAAAGCTCTTTGATGATCATTGCATTCCAACGCCAAATTTAGAATATCTAGCATGAATTGATTGTTTGCAATATTCCTTTAAAATTAAGCCATTTCAACCTTTACCACTATTAGAAGGCGCTATTATTACTAGTGGGAGATTCTGAAATTTCAGATCCTAATACTCCATCAATACTTATTCAATCTGAAAAATAAAAATTAATTCAGTTCTAAATGTGTATAGACGGATGAAAACAATAGTTTCGTATTTTTTGTAAATGAGCTAAAATAATTGTAATAAGCCTTTTGGGATATATCAGATGATGATGTATACATTCAGAAGTGTAACATTGCTCTCCGTAATGGTGTTCGGAGGATAAAGTTTGGAGAGGCAGTCTGTGCTTTTAGTTAGACAAGTAAAAACCTATGTAACACATAAAATTCGAAATCACGTTCATAGTAAAGGTCACACAAGCTAATCTTTCTCGATCTCTTTATTTGGAAAGTATGCTAAGAAAACAATTCTATCAAGTCGTTAATATTTAAAAAAATAACATCTTTCATCTGGTCATTTGTAAAACAGAGTAAATCAAATCAGTTTAAACTCTAAAAATTGAATATCAGATAAGCGAGATGATGCAAAAATGTAAGGATGTTTTCCAGCAGAGACTAGGTCTATGCAGTGAAACACCACTTCTAAAGGGAAACGAACATAAACCTACCACCGCGCAGCGTATATTCATTATCAAGTAATTATATAATCACTAGCAAGCTTTATGTAATGCGATACTTTATAACGCAGCTGGAACACTTGCCTGGTCGTTTCCTTTGAAAATATGTCACGCAGTTAGAAATCATTTCTTAATCGTTCAGTAAATTATATTTCTTCCTTACTGAAAAAAAAAACTACTTGTATACGAAATTGTTAAAAAAGAATGAAAATATTTTTCGGAATTAGAGGTAAGGAAACACATTGAATAAGTTTTTTTCCCTTTTTTAATTATTTCTAACATTTTTTTACAAACTGTTACTATTATTTACGTATTACATGTATCGATAAGTTAAAAATCATTTTTCATATTTAATGTTTTTCCTGACTGTTTTTCCCTTACAATTATACACACATCTCAATGAGAAAATGTCATTCGCTACATGTAAAGTTGGTAATACATAAACTAAGCTAACCAGAGTTATCTTCTATTTGCAAAATATCCCAAAGCTTCTCTTTATTTAAATATAATCTCGGAATGGCGGATTAAGAGAGTAGAGGAAAATTTTTCCAGGTTTCTAAATCGGATTCTGTTATAGATATGAACGTGTAGCTTTAGCGCAACAAATTTCCCTTTGAAAAATCAACGAATAGTTCTGTCATAGGTCGAGGCTAAAATTTTCAAGGAATCCGTTGGGAAACTTTGGAACTGGGAAGTAAGGTATTTGGTAGTTATGGTGAAGTCAAAAAGTTTTACTGCAAAAATTTCAATCAATTCAAACGATGGGAAAGATAAATACTTAATTCTAAATCACGTAAAGTAGAGACTTGAATTTTTAATGCAACACGGGGTGAAAGAGAGAGAAATCTGCGTGCTGAAATTGGGACTATTTGGCCAAGTATCTAGAAATTTCCGTATTGCTGTGGAAATTGTTTGCCATTCTGCCACAAGAGCATTAATGAGGCCGATCACTGATGTCGGGCGGTTTGGCATTCCAATTCATCCCAAAGGTGCTCCATGGGGTTGAGATCAGGGCTCTGTGCAGACCAGTCAAGTTCTTCCATACTAATCTCATCAACTCATTCCTGCACAGTCCTCACTTTGTGGCTGGGGGCAATGTCATGTTGGTACAGGAATGGGTCTTCACCGAACGGATGCCCTAAAGTTGGGAGCACACAATTATCGAGAATATCATTATTAGCCGCTGCGTTGAGTCCCGTTAACTGGAACTAGGGGACCTAGCCCGAACCATGAAAAACAGCCACAGAGCATGATGCCTCCTCCACCAAACATAACAGCTGGCACAACACAGTCAAGCAGGTAGCGTTTACTTGGCATCCTCCACACCCAGACTCGTCCGTCGGATTGCCAGACGGTGAAGCGTGATTCGTCACTCCAGAGAACGAGTTCTATTGCTCAAGAGTCCACTGGTGCCATGCTCTACACCACTCAAACTGACGCTTGGCGTTGATCTTGTTGATGTTAGGCTTGTGTGCTCGGCCATGGAAACCCATTTCTTGCAGCTTGCGACGAACTGTTATGGTGCTGGCGTTGCTTCCAGAGGCATTTTGGAACTCAGTGGTGGATGTTGCAACCGAGGACAGTCGATTTTGTCGCACTACCGCTTCAGCACTCGGCGGTCTCGCTCTGCTGTTTTACGTGGCCTACTAGGTCGAGATTGTGCTGTTGTTGCTCCTAGTCATTTTCACTTCACAATGGCATCACTTATAGTTGATCGGGGCAGCTGCAGAAGGGCCGAAATGTCCCGAACTGACTTGTTGCTAAAGTGGCATCCTATGACCGTGCCATGTTGAAAGTCACTGAGCTCTACCGTACCGCCCATTCTCCTGTTCATGGGTGTCTATGACATTTTCCAGGCCATGTGCATCCTTTAATACCTGTTTGGGTCATGGCTGTGGCGTATATGGGCGAATCCACTACTCAGAAGGGGTACTTTTGATCAGACAATATATGTCAGTGGTTTCAAACATGCGGCCCGCGACATTCTCGACTGCGACCAGCGCCAACATTTGGCAAATATTTATCAAATTATTAAAAAAATAATTAATTTTAAAATTAAAATTCATAAATTTTCTTTTAACTTAACTATTTAATTTAGATTAGAAATATTATAATATCTATTGTCCATACAATCAAACACGAGGTAACACTGGTCCCGCCGAAACCAGCAGTTAAAACAGCTTTATGGTTACATACGCACTAAATTTACTACGTTTATTAAATCTCACTTGTCAGCGTCTTTTCATATGGCAAAACTATATGATCAAAAGTATTTTGTAGTGAAAATACAAAATAATCATTGTTCTCTCTTTTTTTTTATTATCTTTGCGACATCTTTGCGGCCTGCACTACTTAGGGTACAAGTTTAAGTGGCCCGCGTACCTATTTGAGTTTGACACCACTGGTGTATGGTCTAACTAGCGAAAACAATTTGATAAGCTTTTGACGTAACATGAGTTTCTTATATACATCGGCAGTGAGAGTGATAAGAAGTCCTGCAAGGCTAGCTATTACATTTAAACAACTGCTCTATTTGAAGTCTTCGCGAAAGCATTGTAACCTTCTCCAAATTCTTTCGGGGCTTTATTTGTTCCACGACTGCCCACGAATGTGTCAGAAATTAGCACTTACTGCAGCATCACCTTAGAGGTTACAGAAGATAAGTCAGTATAGTCATCCATATAGTCAGTATTGTCATCCGTTACCCAGTGTTTTCTTCAATCCTTGCACTGGTAAAGAGGAGACTCATTCATGAGCCCATGATTTCAGTTTCCTTTCAATTTTGATTCAAAATATTTTCAGAACTCACCTAAACCTACGATAATCATTCCTTAAACTTTTAGCTACATACCCGAACAGTAAATACGGGCATCAGTCAGAAAGTAAGTTTACAAAGCAATAGTTGCAGCTTTTTTTATTACAATCTCTAATATGAAGAATTTAAGTTAACTCTATTGTCATCCGACTATTTTTCGATAAAATCTCAGCAAAAATTAAAAAACTTATCATATCGTGATATGAGATTTTCTCTTCCTTGTCGGATGAACTCCGTCTCCTTTTCGCTCCGCCATCGTTTCACTACTATTCTTACTCTTAGGCACCACTGTGCACACACTTTGTTAAACTGTGCTTGGATACTGATTAAAAAGACCCGGATAAGGGCATAGATGTTTCCTTTCTGTCGATATCTCGTCTTCCTTACAGATCTTCTCAATAATATCGCATCTTCTCCTGTCAGATCTCTGTGGGAAGCAGCTGCTTGAGGAGAAATGTTTTCCCATTTATTGACGTCCAGAATGATGTTGACGACTATTCCATGCGATGGATTCAAGTCATGTTGAAATTCACTCAATAATTATTCTTCTGTTGTTATGAAGCTCGGCAGACCCACAATAGCAACAAAGTTGACCATAGTGGACTATTGGCAAATGCTATTCGCAACAACAGAAAGATTACGGTGAATGAACTTCAACGGTACTTGAATTTGTCGCAGGGAACAATCGTAAACACCATTCAGGATTTAGGGTTTAGCAAAATGTGTTCATATTGGATGTTTCGTGCACAAACAACTGGGAGACGATGGATGAGCGACAAAGAATAGAAAAACTCTTCCCACGTATAAGTGTCTGAATCTTTGCTGTGACTACGTCGAAAACTGATATGGGGATGACGTTAAAATTACCCAGCATTGTTCATATTAGGGGGTGCAATAAAATCTTTTAACTATATATGCCTTCTACACTTGCTTTCTTGCTGACTCTCCGAGATTTTACATTGTTATCCTTGTTTCAATAAGTACAGTCGATCAAAAAATATCCGAACACTATGGTTGCTTAGAGAATTCAGAAAAAAATATCTGGCAACGGTTTTTTTTAGAAATTAGTGATCTGGCAACGGTTTGTTTTAGAAATTAGTGATCTGGCAACCTTCGTATACGTATACGAACACACACGTACGTACACGAAGGTTGCCAGATCACTAATTTCTAAAAATATCGTTGCCAGATATTTTTTCTGAATTCTGTAATCAACCATAATGTTTGGATATTTATTTGAGCGACTGTACACAATGGCCTAAAGGAGTAGGTCACAAAGAGTCAGAGCTGGGAGTGGAAGGGGACTCTCTAGACAGCTGTTAGGAGACAGATGGTAACCTCAGTCAAGGCCATCCAGATTATTCTTTAACTTTCACAAAGTAGGCTATCCTGCACAAGGAGCCATGACTTAACGTCGTATGTCGCAAATAAATAGCATTTCTAAGTGTTTCCTGAGCCGTTCCGTGGCCGAGTGGTTAGCATGCTTTTCTACTAATCTAAGGGCCCTGGGTTCGAGCCCCGGGTAAGGCATGGATGTGTGTGTCGTTTTTCTGCTGAGGTCCTGCCATCCTCTCAGATCTCCTATTGTGGCATATAAACTGACAGGCTACTGTCAGACCTCTGTGGCAAGCAGCTGCTTGAGGGGGTATTTATTTATTATTTTAAGTGTTTCCACCGAAGGACAGAGTGAAAGTTAGAGGGGGGAAATTTTCAACGCAAGTAGTGGGACTGGAATCTCGGAACATCAGGCTATGAGCCCTGTGCATTATCAACGGAGTCAACCCGTCCCTTCATTCTATTTTAAACCTCTTAAGCCATATTTATAATGATATGGCTATACGCACAAGGCGTGAGGTATTCCTACATGAAACATTATTGCAACAAATAAATACCGAAAACATGAACGTTAACCTAGCCGAGTCTGACACATGTCATCCTCAGGCTGATACTTTAGCGACTAATTCATCAGCATAACATTGGCTATTTGTTTTGCAGAGTTCATAACGCCTTTTCGAAATGTAATATTTATGGCGCGATGCAAGAAAATGTAAAGCTTTGGAAGCGAACGGTAACATCGTTGTTACCATCTGTTAATTTGTTGAAACGCAGTTTTTTATTCACCACCCTGTGCCTCGGAATAAAATGGAAATAATGTAAACATCAAGCCATGGATGAGAGAACACATCACCCATTCGATCTGTAGTTATTAGCGTCATCCAGTTCCTTCCGCTGAGAGACGAAGAAACGAAATAATATTTATTCAAAAAAGACAATCTTATATCCTCGGGATAGAATCTTGCTTCCGAAATAGGTTTATCATGCTAATGCCACTGCAGTAGTGTATTGAAGCGAAGGGGTTTTTCTTCCTTTGGCTATTCAGGAAGGTTTCTGACAGCGCGGTAAACAAATGGAGATTCTTTCGAATTCTTTTCTCTTATTCATGAGCTACTTCTTTCTCAAAAACGGAATCCGAAGGAGTTCCTTCGAATGGTTGGAAGTTTGTTTCTGTTGTAATCATTTGCTCTATAAACAGAACGAGCTTCGGGCAATTAATTGATATGGAAATTTAAGGGATCGTAGGAGAGAGAAAACGCGCTTTAAAAATTTAAAGATATTTATTTATTTCATCATGAAGTTTTCTATTTCAGTAGGATAATAATAAATGATATACCTCGAAATCTATAACTTCGAGGTAAGTATAACACTTTTCCAAATTGATCATTAGGGTTTCTTCCGTTTCTTAATGGTAGAGGTGACAGATAATCCCCGTGATATCAATAATAGTTTAACATATTTGCATTTATGGATTTTAAATTGCGAAGGTTTTTGCATAACTATATTTCATTAAAGTGTTAAAATATTCTAATGACTTACTGTTGTCGCTATCATGTTTGATGGGATTTTGCTATTGAGAAAACAGCAAAATCCGATCAAGCACAATGGCAAAAGTATCTGATAGCCAAGAATGAAAGGTAGCGAGAGACTCAGCTGGCAGTGGGACAGGCTCGTGATGTAGGCTCGTACCTGGAGTGTACCGATATTGATATTTTCACCTCTTTACCGGGGCGGGGGTGGATCAGTCGGTAGCGCGCCAGGCTCGTAATCTGTAGTTCCCAGGTTCGAGTCCCAGCTGGGTCAGCGTTGAGATTTATCTCCGCAAAAATTCCCCGCCCTGCCCACGGTCAGTAGGGGACACCGAAGGGCTTGGAAAGGTCGCCGTCCATCGGATGGGACGTTAAGCCGTGGCCCCGTGTGCGAGAGAGACATACCCTATGCACGTTAAAGAACACGCTGGATGGCCTTGACGGGAGGCTACCATCTGTCTCCCAACAGCTGTTCCAGTGGGTCCCATCCCCCAACCTCTGAGTCTTCGGGGTCCATGTGACCTGGCCATTTAGCCCATGGTGTGCCTCAGAGGTAAAACAACTCAACCCAACCTCTTTACTCTCGGTGAGGAAAAGACAAAAGACGAAGGAGAAGTGCTTCCCCCCCCCCCCTCCTTCCATCTATTGGGATGTCCAGCCTTTTTCTCATGCCAAAAAAGACACATTTTTTTTTATTTCGGAAACATGCTAATTGGCTTCATTTGATGATAATTCTCACTTAAATATAGTTACATATTCAACATTATTTATGATTTTGACATCATAGCCTAAATCCATAATTAAGACTTCTCACAACTGTGTTCGGAGTTTAAAATAATATAAGTAAGTTTAAAATAAAATAAGTCTTGGGGCTTTTGTGACCTGTCCCTTTAACCTGTTAACTAAATTTACTTGTTAAACCATAAAAATGCTGGTTAGGGGAAACAATGGAATAAGGAATAAATTCTACAAGTGCTTTAGACGTTTGTTCAGTAATAGTTTAATGTGTCTTTTTCGTTTGTATATGATTAATATTGTATCACTTTTGAACGTTTTATAATACGTGTTATTAAGTGAAGATGGATGTACGAAACAGGCGATGTAGGTTGATCAAATTATTATTAAAGAAATGTAAGGTTAAATGGGCAAGAATTTGAGGTAGCTTAATTCCCACCTTATCAGTAGAGACTTGATAAGAAAACGGCAATTTAAATGAAAATGAATGCAACTGTTTAGAAGTAAAACTAGGCAAGATAAAGGGCACAGTGAAAATCAGTAGTATATTTCTATACAATTGATGCAATAGATGCGATAAAATGAGGTCTCTTAGTTTCTATGAAAACTACGACCTTTTCTCATCGGTGACAAGAGTCTTTTCCTATTGGAGAACTCTTGTTATGCTGTCAAATTCAAAGCATATTATTATATTGTATACCAACTTTTATCTACTGATAAAATATTAATATTAATAGAAAAGAGTAGGGACAGCATTTTTACTACCTCTTGAATTCTTTTACTCTTCCTTTTAGTGTTGATACCTTTTCATTTTCTTTACCTTAGGCGCTCAGACTTTCTCTAAAAAAACACGAATAATTTTTCAGAGCCATCAATGAGATTTTTAGAGAGTTCTCAAAGTAATAATTTCGCATTTTTAATTGAATTTTA
Organism: Ryuthela nishihirai; assembly: GCA_038380435.1. Taxonomy (NCBI): domain Eukaryota; kingdom Metazoa; phylum Arthropoda; class Arachnida; order Araneae; family Heptathelidae; genus Ryuthela; species Ryuthela nishihirai. The sequence goes on along the minus strand of JAWZYU010000009.1, from coordinate 10,452,007 downwards.
AATTGCTCATTTGCATAATGATCAATGATTAGTTTTTGGATCTTCGGTTCTCATTTAAGGATTCAGAAAAACATAATACGAGTTAGAAGAATAAAAATACGAGGAAGAGAATTAAAATAAGAAACCGTAAACATTTCTCTTTACTGTACACTGGCAGATAAATAATGCATTCCACATAAAAAAAAAGTCAACCCTAATCTTCGTGTCATGATAGTGTGTTAGTTAATATATCCATAGATCTCTGTGACCGGGTAGGCTATTGATGAATTTACTTTTTAACCTGGACATCAGGGAATTGTTCATCTGATAGAATCCAATCCTTGTGATCTGTTCATCCAATCCTCGTGATTGGAGTTCTGTTCTGTTCCAGCTCAATCTCGGATCTCAAGATTCATTCTACACTTTCACTTAAGTTAAGTGATCTTTTCTCCACAATTGTTGTGTCTTATTTCTAAATATTTACATAATCTTATTTATATATATATTTTTTCTTAAGACAGAATGTTTTGCATAGGGATAGCTATAGTTTGAAGATTATCCAACTTTTGTGTTCAGCTTGAAAACTATTCTAGGTTCGCGGGAAAAAAGAGTTAGTAAAGATTAAATAATTTTTAACTGTTAATCAATTTATTAACTTATCTATATAAATTATCTAAATTAATTTATAATTATATTAATTATCGCTGGGAAGGGTTTTTATAAAACTGTTTATTTCACCCTTGAGCGAATATTTAAGTTAAAACCCATGCATCCAGGAGGTAGAATCTATCACTACAATTACTTTTCTTTCTAGTTATATCTCATTTTGGTTTGTAGTCTGAATATTTTTAATGTTATGTAAAATACAGAGGGTAGAGCGCTCTGGCATGTATCTAGAGAGCTGCGAGTTCGATTCCCACCGCGTCAGTGAAAAGTTTAGCCGTCCCATGGCCGAGTGGTTAGCGCGCTTGGCTACTGATCTAAGGGACCTGGGTTCGAGCCCCGGGTAAGGCATGGCTGTTGTGTCGTTTTTCTGCTGAGGTCCTGCCATTCTCTCAGACCTTCTACTATGGCATATAAACTGACAGGCTCCTGTCAGACCTCTGCTGCAAGCAGCTGCTTGAGGGGGTATTTATTTTATTTATAAAATACAGAGAAGCTAAGAAATTGCTCTTAGCTAGTCCAAAAGTTTTCCCGTATAAAGATTTATTCGCTGAGATGAAATTAAAGTTCTCTTACCACTACATTAGTTGTAGCTAATCCACAGGATTCTGCTTTATTTGAAAACATGACTACATAAATTTGTGGGACACTATTCGCGTAGCTCGTACAGTAGCTCAAAAAAAAGTATCCGAACACTATGGTTCATTACAGAATTCAGAAAAAATATCTGACAACGACTTTTTTAGAAATTAGTGATCTGGCAACCTTCATGAGAACATGACTACACAAATTTGGTTGGAAAAAAAAAGCTAAAAAAAATCGTTGCTAGATATTTTTCCTGAATTCTGTAATCAACCATAGTGTTCGGATACTTTTTTGAGCGACTGTAGGTGGTCATATTATTTTGATACTAGATCGTGTGGGCTCACTCACGGAGATATTGAGCGTGTGCAGTTACCGTTCACAGCAAACTGGAACGTGTGCAGTTACTGCACACGCTCCAGTTTGCTGTGAACGGTAACTGGAGCGTGTACAGTTGCTGTAGACGCTCCAGATATTTTTCCTGAATTCTGTAATCACGTGACACGAAGGTTGCCAGATGACTAAGTTCTAAAAAAATCGTTGCCAGATATTTTTTCTGAATTCTGTAATCAACCATAGTGTTCGGATACTTTTTTGAGCGACTGTAGGTGGTCATATTATTTTGATATTAGATCGTGTGGGCTCACTCATGGAAATATTGAGCATGTGCAGTTACGTTTCACAGCAAACTGGAGCGTGTGCAGTAACTGCACACGCTCCAGTTTGCTGTGAACGGTAACTGGAGCGTGTACAGTTGCTGTACACGCTCCAGATATTTTTCCTGAATTCTAATTTCCTGTACAACTAATATTTTTGATATATTCCAAACTGGGTTTTGAAAAAGAGGTAAAAACTGATAGCGAATGAAGAGAACCGTTATTTGTTCTCATTCCCAGAGTGGAAACAACTGTACTAATATGGAATGAATACTTGACAGTAAATGGTTTTATTTACAGAAATTACATGATGTAAACTCTCTGGAGGCAGAAAAGATATATATGTTTATATATTAGATGTATTTACACATTCAATAGAAAGTTAAAAGCGACGACCAAAGCGACAGTTTTAGGCAATCTCACATTTGAGCACGAACCTCCGGAGGCCCAGTTATTTGGAATGATTATCACAGGAAATGACGTCACGTGACAATGTGGAATCAAAGGGCTGTCTTTTAAGGGTCATCCGTTGTGAACGTCGAGGAATCTTGCGAAGGGTCTGGTGGTCCTGAAGTCGCGAGAGTCATAGAAGAACACCAACCAGTACAAAGGGTACAATCACATAGAAAATTCAGACTGAGCCGGATTCATCTGCTTGTGGCATAATCCTGATCATTAAGCCATCATCAGGAGAAGTAGAAGATGAGAGCCGTGGCGATGAAGAAGAAAGCAAGAAGAAAAAAAGTCTCCCATGGCCGGAAGCCGGAAGTTTTCTTGAATCGAGTCAACAATGCCGCCTACGGAAAAGAAAGAATTGAATTTATTACCTGAAATTCTCGATGTTCATTCAACTGAAAAGTCGTAAAGTCACTCTTACACATCGATATCGAATTTAAAGGAAATATTCTCTTGATATTGTCATGATGATGTCATCAATAGGTTGTGGTTTTGTATCTCACCCTGCTCAAACAAACTTTTCATTTAAATTTGATATCAATGTTCAATAATGAATTCATGACCTTTTTTAAAAGAAAGAAAAAGACATGTCAACAAATTGCAATGTAAATAACAATAGAAAATAACATACTTAAAACTCCTGATTATCTGTGGCGGATTATACGACGTACCCATGTGACACAAGCATGGCAATTATAAAACTTAATTACGTATTTTGAACATAAGAACATCATTATATAGTTTTAAATACCTAAGAATATACATTTATAGTTTCTGCACTTGAAAATTTACTTTTAGTAACTCAGTGTAAGAATATAAATCATTTCTTTAATTCTAGTTTTACTACCTCAGTCGGTAGCGCGCCAGGCTCGTAATCTGTAGTTCCCAGGTTCGAGTCCCAGCTGGGTCAGCGTTGAGATTTATCTCCGCAAAATTCTCCGCCCTGCCCACGGTCAGTAGGGGACACCGATGGGCTTGGAAAGGCCGCCGTCCGTCGGATGGTACTATAAGCCGTGGCCCTGTGTGCGGGAGAACCATACCTTGTGCACGTTAAAGAACACGCTGGATGGCCTTGACGGGAGGCTACCATCTGTCTCCCAACAGCTATTCCAGTGGGTCCCCTCCCCCAACCTTCTCTGAGCCTTCGGGGTCCATGTGACCTGGCCATTTAGCCCATGGTGTGCAAAAAAGTGCCGCTCGGAGGTAAAACAACCCAACCCAACTACCTCAGTCTGCTTGCATTAATACTGAAATAGAAATCAAGCAATTCTAAAATTATTTCGCTGATTCGTAGTTCTTTTCAAAGGTAACTGCTCTATGTTAGAACAACTATAAAAACTTCCGATAACTAGATTTGAAAGTTAAAGAAAAGTCACATCGTTCATCAAAGAGACTTTCTAATGGAATCAGGAAGTATATGACACTTAATGTTACATCGAAAACAGCGTAAATACATTCGAAATAGGCATTAGTTGGGTTGTTTTACCTCTGAGCGGCACTTTTTTGCACACCATGGGCTAAATGGCCAGGTCACATGGACCCCGAAGGCTCAGAGAAGGTTGGGGGAGGGGACCCACTGGAACAGCTGTTGGGAGACAGATGGTAGCCTCCCGTCAAGGCCATCCAGCGTGTTCTTTAACGTGCACAGGGTATGGCTCTCCCACACACGGGACCACGGCTTAACGTCCCATCCGACGGACGGCGACCTTTCGAAAGGCCGCCGTCCGTCGGATGGGACGTTAAGCCGTGGTCCCATCGGTGTCCCCTACTGCCCGTGGGCAGGGCGGGGAATTTTGCTAAATATGCATTAGTGATTGACTGTTATGAACGTCTTTGAGTGTGGTCGTTTCAAAACAAATACTGACAGTCAGCTTATTTGAATCGCACTTAAAGGTCGTTCCAATAATAGGTAAGAAAGTGTTAAATATTTTACAGGTAATGGACAGAAAAATTGAAACATCAAAGTTTGTGGAAAGCCTTCGGTTATGTTAAACAGCAGCGATTACGTTCCACCGACGAAGGCATGAAACATGCAAATGACATCCCAGCATGCTTAGCGTCATGTCTCTAACGTCAAACGCAGTGTAATTGCATGTAATTTTTGATACCATGTCGTCGACAGAATATCTTAGCGATTTCGAAAGGGGTATGATTGTTGGAGAACGTTTTCTCAGGAGCTTCGGTCACTAAGACAGCTGAACTCACTAATGGTTGGGGCGAAGGTGGCTCAGTCGGTAACGCGCCAGGCTCGTAATCTGCAGTTTCCCAGGTTCGAGTCCCAGCTGGGTCAGCGTTGAGACTTATCTCCGCAAAACTCCCCGCCTTGCCCACGGTCAGAAGGGGACACCGATGAGCTTGGAAAGGCTGCCGTCGGTCTGATGGGACTTTAAGCCGTGTGCGGAGAGCCATACGCTGTGCACGTTAAAGAACACGCTGGATGGACTTGACGGGAGGCTACCATCTGTTTCCCAACAGCTGTTCCAGTGGGTTCCCTCCCCCAACCTTCTCTGAGCCTTCGGGGTCCTTGTGACCTGGCCATTTAGCCCATGGTGTGCAAAAAGTTGCCACTCAGAGGTAAAACAACCCAACCCGAGGAACGAGTTGACACGGAAACAAAACATTATCTCGTTTCTCTCTCTAAACGGCCTCTACTTGAAACGAGGTGAGCCTGAATGGAGTGTACGATACACTCCATCACTTTCATAATAAAGAACACTGACTGCTTTATCGGTGAAAGATATTTTGATATAGCGGGATTAGTTAGCCAATTTTATGCTTTTTTAGCTTTTCTCATCATTTTTCCCGCTTTGATCCCGCGCGCGGACCACCTGGTACAGTGCTTCAAAAAAGTATCCGAACACTATGGTTGATTACAGAATTCAGAAAAAATATCTGGCAACGATTTGTTTACAAATTAGTGATCTGGCAACCTTCGTGTCACGTGACACGAAGTTGCCAGATCACTAATTTTTAATGTTTTTTATGAAGCTGCAGTAATAAGAAGCATCTAACGACAGCACGAATCGCTCTCACTGCACATGCCAGACAAAACTAATCGCTAAAGAAAAGATCATTTTGATCTCGCTGTGGATATTTGGTGATATAAGAATAGGATAGGTCCTATCCGATCCTATTCTTTTTTTTTGACCCGCGAAATACTGACAAAAAAAAAATGGCCCGCGGTCTTAAAGAAGGTTGGGGAAAGGAGACCCACTGGACAGCTGTTAGGAGATAAATCAAGGTAATCCAGCGTGTTCTTCGTACACAGGGTATGACTCCTGAATGGGACCATGGCTTAATATCGCATCCGACGGACGACAGTTTTTTTTTTAAGCCCATCATTCGTGTTTTCCAAGACATCAGTGTCCAGTTCTTGTGATAGATTGACCGAGAACAGGAAGGGGGGGGGGGGGGGGTATTAAATCTGTAGAATAAACCTAATAAATAATAGATAACATTTATCATTTCAAACTTACTGCTGTATTGGCTCATAGCAATCATTAATCTACATCGTTGGAGTAAATGGTAGAATATCGAAGTTGTTATTACTTAAACTACTCTCATGTAAGTAGTTGAAATAAAATTTTTAAAAATACATCGTAAAAGGGAGAAGTTTATAATACGGGTTGTTTTCACCTTCACATATCGTTGATAAGGAACACTGGTTAGAAAAATAAGACAATAATCCTCATCTCTCCACAAATATAATTCTCTCTCCCTTAGGCCAGTCGAAGGGCAAGCAGAGCCTGGCCTTATTTTATTAGGATGAAGAATCGGGTCGAAATAAAGTGGGGGGGGGGAGAGAAGGAGAGCCAAACAGTGTCATCCGGTGAAGAGACTTCAGAAAGCACTTCTTCCTTTTTACAGCTTCTTATTCACCTATCCTTCTCTTCCTTCCCGCAGCTCACGGGGAGCCTGTAAAACAGAGAGAGAAGGATAGGTGCTCGGAAAGCTCACCAGCGGCGAAGTATTTCCTGCGACTTATTAGTCTGCTCTTGAGCAAACAGCCGAGCTCTGTAAGTGAGATATGGTCGTTTGGAACTCTTTGAAATGTCGTGCGATGTATCAGGAGTTGAGAGAAAACAAAGAACAGCTCAGAGGAAGGAGATTGTCGAAAGAAAACAAGTCGGCGAAAAAAAACTCTTTTTCTCTCCTGTAAAAAGAAAAGGTAATTATTTTTTTCTGTGAGTGAAGTGAACCCATCGCATGCAATATTCATAAAGACTGGCATTACTGTACCGTATTCGAATGATGAAAAGTTAAAATATTGAAAATAAAAGAAGAAACAGATCGATATATGTCTTTTATGAATATGGAGGAGAGCTTCAATGATAAAAGAAAAATGTCTAGAAAGATTCATAAGATTTAACTAAATCATAAAACTTGGCAAACAGATGTTAAGTTTTAATTTAGTGTTAATTTGGAGAGGGAACTAGAAAAAGCAGTAACATTTTATTTGTTTGGAGCTTTAAAATGTTAAACTCTATGAATTCTTACTCGTTCATATATTTCACTGAAACATCAAGACGGACAACAGATGCTAGGGCGGATAAACTTAAAGAAAGCTACGAGGCTATGTCAGAAAATAAATGTTTCCCAGTTTTCCCTGCCATACTATATTAGTCTATGACACCACCGCATGTTAGTACGAAATAGTGTCACTAAGTAGCAACAGTACTATTACACACCCATGCTGACTCGGGGAGAATATGACGAAGGTGTACTGCACACGGATGCGAAACTGGAGATCCGAGCAGTAATTCTCTTTCTGAGGGCACTGAAGACCCAATCGATGGAAAACCATCGACAGGCTGTGCATGGCTTGAATATCCTTTCAGAGCAATATGAGAGGAAATGGTGCCATGAGTTGGAAAATGATCGTGTGGCTGTAGCACTCTACCTGGCGATAAGCAACTCTTCACCACTCAGTTCAGTCCAGACCTGGGGATAAGCAACTCTTCACCACTCAGTTCAGTCCAGACCTGACGATAAGCAACTCTTCACCACTCAGTTCAGTCCAGACCTGGCGATAAGCAACTCTTCACCACTCAGTTCAGTCCAGACCTGGCGATAAGCAACTCTTCACCACTCAGTTCAGTCCAGACCTGGCGATAAGCAACTCTTCACCACTCAGTTCAGTCCAGACCTGACGATAAGCAACTCTTCACCACTCAGTTCAGTCCAGACCTGACGATAAGCAACTCTTCACCACTCAGTTCAGTCCAGACCTGGCGATAAGCAACTCTTCACCACTCAGTTCAGTCCAGACCTGGGGATAAGCAACTCTTCACCACTCAGTTCAGTCCAGACCTGACGATAAGCAACTCTTCACCACTCAGTTCAGTCCAGACCTGGCGATAAGCAACTCTTCACCACTCAGTTCAGTCCAGACCTGGCGATAAGCAACTCTTCACCACTCAGTTCAGTCCAGACCTGACGATAAGCAACTCTTCACCACTCAGTTCAGTCCAGACCTGGCGATAAGCAACTCTTCACCACTCAGTTCAGTCCAGACCTGGCGATAAGCAACTCTTCACCACTCAGTTCAGTCCAGACCTGACGATAAGCAACTCTTCACCACTCAGTTCAGTCCAGACCTGACGATAAGCAACTCTTCACCACTCAGTTCAGTCCAGACCTGGCGATAAGCAACTCTTCACCACTCAGTTCAGTCCAGACCTGGCGATAAGCAACTCTTCACCACTCAGTTCAGTCCAGACCTGACGATAAGCAACTCTTCACCACTCAGTTCAGTCCAGACCTGGCGACAAGCAACTCGTCACCACTCAGTTCAGTCCAGACCCAACCCAACCCACTCGTGTGCTGATTATTTTGTGTAAAGTTATGTGGTTTCTCTATAATTTACTCTGTTACCACTATTCTTTTTAGAAAAGCATTTCTGAATAGGGAAGAATAGGGTAAACATTTGTAATTAGGTGACAATATAAATTGTACATTTTGTGTAATTATTGGCAAACTGGCCAGGTATAATTTTGAAATACCTTACTTTTCAACTACTTGGGATCAGGTAATAGTACCTACCTTTTGTGTACCTCTAACTTATGCTCAAAAAGCAAATCTGCTTGATTTATATTGCACACTATGGTCACATGACATATTACATGTTGGGGGCGGGGGTGGCTCAGTCGGTAGCGCGCCAGGCTCGTAATCTGTAGTTCCCAGGTTCGAGTCCCAGCTGCGTCAGCGTTGAGGTTTATCTCCGCAAAATTCCCCGCCCTGCCCACGGTCAGTAGGGGACACCGATGGGCTTGGAAAAGCCGCCGTCCGTCGGATGGGACGTTAAGCCGTGGCCCCGTGTGCGGGAGAGCCATACCCTGTGCACGTTAAAGAACACGCTGGATGGCCTTGACGGGAGGCTACCATCTGTCTCCCAACCTTCTCTGAGCCTTCGGGGTCCCTGTGACCTGGCTATTTAGCCCATGGTGTGCAAAAAAGTGCCTCTCAGAGGTAAAACAACCCAACCCAAAAGGAACATACATCAGACTTTATCAATCTCAGTTCTTTTCTTGCTGCATATCCACCAATATATGTTATTACAGGAATGATATTTTTGGGCACCTAATCATCTACAGAGAAATAATTTTCTAAAATATCTGAATATTGCAAAATATTTACATTAACAACTTTCTCCTCTACATGTGGCACCAAAGATTTCAGACGGACATTCACATTGTTAGCACTAATTAGAACGCTACTCTTAAAACGAAGTCTACGTTCACTTTCTAACAACTGAACGTAACTTATATAATAGTCAGCCCCAGACATGTGACGATACAATCCAAATGACCTTCTAGGTCATCATTTTGAAATTTACCTAACAGAATATAATCTATACGATAATGTTCAAACATGTATGGTATTAGTTTAATAAATGCATCAGTAGTAATAATAAGTGACTGAAAAGTTTGAGCTGTAAGAGTTTCTGTTACAGGAAAAGACTGACGCCAGTTTTTTAACCATAAAGAAAAGTCTTGCAAATATTTAATTTGAACAACTGTAGTTTTTCTAATAGGCATTCTGTCAGCATCATTAAACCTTTCTGCCTCACACACACTTTTACAATTTACTATTTTCCACCATTTTATAAAGATTGTTAAAAATGTGCATGCATCTTCAACACCAATGAACAAATTTGGATGATCTTTAGCGACTCACTTCAAAGCTGCAACATTATTTTCATTAATAAGTTTAATAGCTAAATTAACATTTTGTTTCTGAATGCTGGATGAATACAATACTTTACTTGAAAGCTGATGACCATATTTTAACACAGAATTTTTTTCAAAATCATATAGCATTTCTAAGTGTTTAAACTTTGCTTTTAATGTTAATGACATATTGCTAAAACCAGGGAAAGTAAATGTGCATTCTTTCTTTTTATCAATCCAATTGTTTTTCACACATTTTATTTTATGAACTGAATCAAAAACTATGAAAAGCAATTTTTTTCATCAACAGGGCATATAACATATGGTTACAGTATTTTATTTGATGAAAAAAGTTCAAAAGCTTTTCGATTGACAGCATTGTTATCTGAAATTAGGGAAATTACCTTAAATCCAATTTGTTCTATTCCATGCACTACATCCAGAATCATGTCCTTTAAACTCTCTGCAGTCAATTTATGTATTGGGGTTATGCATACAACATCTTTGTAAGAAGATAAAATTGATGAAATCATAAAGACCTGAGCAGTTTTTGCCGGGTTTCCAGGGGAAGACTCACTACTCCCATAAATTGAGCCACCTTTAAAGTTTGATCTAAGATCAATATAAATCTCATCTAATAACAGATTAACCAAAAATTCATGATCTTTCATATATTTCATCTTTGTTTTTAAGTATTCAATACTCCCAGAAATTGAGAACTTAGACAATGAGTAATTACTGATCATGCGTTGTAAGGTTCTTACATGAGGAAGAAACAAATAATTACATTTTTCTAAAACAATGTAAGCAGAACTGGAATGTATATATATTGATACAGCCAAAATAAGAGTTTCATTAGAATATTGTCGTCGACATTTAGGTAATTTTCTTAATTTTAACTGATCAACAACAAATGATTTTTGATCAAGTTCTACATCTGATGATTTCTCTAGGGTTTTAATTACTAAATCTAAAGCTGACACACTATCAGCAGATTTGAAATTTTCCTCTACATAACACATAACCTGTTTAAGGACAAGAATACTTGTTGATTTTGAAGCTTTAGTTGGTATTTTATTTTGGCTTATTTTTATGTTTTCTATAAATGCATTGAAATGTAAACCTTCACTAACAACAATGTAACCACAAATTACAGGGTGACCAGCAACACTTATGTCACACAAACACAGATATAGTTCACAATGTTTTTTAAATGATATCCACTTATCACTTTTAATTGAATTCAGGTGGGTTACTATATCCTGAAGATTCTGAATAGAATTTTCCTCAATGTGTCTACGAAAATCCTTAAGGCTGTTTCTGACAGCCTGGTTCATGTTCTCTTCTTCAACATTAATTAACCTACGACTAGTTCCAGCATCTGAACTTAAATAGGTTGGTAAATTGCGAAAGCTAGTTGGAATAGCTCCATCAACTAACTTTGGAATTTTCCTTTCATACACTTTCACTTCATTATTAACTATTACAGTGTCTGTTCGAATAATGAACGACTCGTGAAAATGTTTAACACAAACAACAGGATTTTTTATTTTAGAAAAATCAGTGGAGAATCTTCCTCAACCATTCGCTGCGCTGGGTCTCTTGTTTAGGAATAGTAAAAGTTGAGGTATGTTGTTCTCCATCATAGTTGGACCGGCATCCAGCAACACTACAGCGTTTAGGCATGGTTAGTTTCCTCACCTATGAATTGCAAGGGACCAGTAAATTATTCTATTCACATTCCTCTTTATGTCAAAAAAGTAAAAACCCAGGTCACCATGTTGTGTGGTCAAATACATTGAATGCTCATCCATTAATATGAGTAGAAAAAATATTTGACTAAATTGCTGAAAAAAATAACGATACATCTTAACAGATTCATGCGATTTTGAGAGCTTCTTTTTATAAATAAAAACGAAAGTTTCAAGCAAAAGGAAAATAGAAACTTGTGTATAATAGACAAACGATCAAAACCAGACCGTTACAACCGGTGGTATATCGCAAAGGAACTTGTGTTCATAAACCAAATATCAGCATACTGATACTGTCTCATTTCTTCAAATGTTTTGACCAAATGCTTTTAGGTGCATAACTAAATGATTTTGCCACTTCAGAGTATATTCATTAAAATGCACGTTTTTACTTTTTAATAAGGTTATTTTCTTGATTCTTTATGCATATATACATTTTCATTTTATTACTCATTAGAATGTTTCAGTTTTTAAGTAGAGAATTTTTCCTACGGCTCTTTAAGAATATAGATTTTCTTTCTTAATGGCTCGTCGCTAAGTTTGGGTTGGAAACCCTGATTTGAAGAGGTAACAGCAAGTAACGTAACGAATTAAAGATATTTGAAATATACTTTGATTTAACTTTCATTTAAGCATGAGACCCGTGGTTATTTTAACTATTGCTGAATGGTTAGCGCGCTTGGATACTAATCCAAAGGACTTGGGTTCGAGCTTCTGGTAAGGACTAAGTTTGGGTTGGAAATCCTGATTTGAAGAGGTAACAGCAAGTAACTTAACGAATTAAAGATATTTGAAATATACTTTGATTTAACTCTCATTTAAGCATGAGTATTTCATTAAATCGAAAGAAGAATTATTCGATTTAATGAAATATAATTTATATTTATCGATTTAAGAATGAAGCATTTCATTAAATCAAGGTATATTCCTTATGGATCTTTGTGTTGTCTTTCTGATGAGGTTTCACCTTCCTCACAGACCTTCTGCTACGGCGTATTAAACGGACAGGCTCCTGTCAGACCTCTGTCAAATTCAGCTGCTTCAGAGGATATTTATTTCATTTTTAATAATGTAATGTAGATTTTATTCGCTTTGATAAAATCCTGATTGCATACTAATTGCACGCAGCTTATTTCCTTAAATGGACCTTGTAGACTAGGCTGAAAACCGAATTTAATTTTAAAACTTGCTACTAAACCAGTGTCTCGCAAACCTTTTTACAGCGGCACACTGAATCTAATTTTTTTTCCGCGGCACACCTAAAAAAGAATTTTTTGATGGTTACGTAAAAAGAGGAAAATTGAAGTTTCGTTAAATGCATTTTATTTAAAATAAATATAATAATAAATATAATTAATCATAACTCGGTGTTTGTTTTAAATATTTATCCATTCTATGACTTGAAATAATAAAAACTTAATACCAAAATTTGGAAAAAGCTTGATAAATACAAGATCCCAGTTGATAAAATCTGACAGATTTTTATTAAAGCACGTCGATATGACGTCGATAATAAAGCACGTCGCTAACACAAGTCAAATCAAAATGAAATCTTTGGAATATCTAGCGTTAATTTGAAAATCTCTCGCGGCACACAGTTTGCGAGACACTGTACTAAACAAATTACTTGAATGGCTTTATGATAAACGCGTTTTCACTTTGTAGGTATTACTCACATCGTAAGTAATGTTTTCCATCATGTGGGACGTAATTCAGTTCTATTTGTGCTTGTCTATTCTTCGTCTAGACAAACCTCTGAAAGGAAGGGCTTCATTTTCAGGTTTTAGCAACAACCAAAGAAATTGTTTCGCTTCGTGTGTTACACGAGAGTTACTAATGGAAATTGAAACTCATAATCCTATTAAGTGAGTTCAAAACGTTCTACAATCAACCGCATTAAACGACCATTGTAGATGCATTGCTCATGTCGGCCTCCTTTGCATTGGGAGGCAGGTGTGCTGGTGCATCTGGATTCTGCAGGAAAGGAGACATGGATCTCTACGTTTCCATGACAACCGGCTGCCTCTCTTCACCTTCCCCATAACAGAATTTTAAAAGAGGAAAACTTTCTTCTCCTCGGCTCCAAAGAGATGCTCTTTCTGTTTCACGCGAGCGACCAGGCAAAAGCTCTGGTTAAAGCAGAGGTAACTATGGCAACCGTTCGCTAACGACGTCACCACGTGCTCCTCCTGTTGATTCCGGTTAATCAAAGAGTCGCATGCTGTAGGCAGGCGGTGTGTAATCAAGAAGAGCCGATGTAGCAAAAGTGAAGGGAGGTTAGGTGGTCGAGTGTGGTTTTAAAGGCCGTGTTGAACAAGGAAGGGACTTCTTTAATCAGCGGAGGTGCCACTTGCTCCTGAGGCAGATGAACGGACTACGAGATTCGAGTAAGAAGACTTTTTACCTTCGCACGTCCTCAGGTGGAGTGGAAGGAAAGTGGCAACGAAGCACTTTGTATGCTACAGCCATTTGTAAACTCTACATATTTAATAAACTATATTAATTTGGAACTGTTTCTATAATGTTCATTTTCAAATGGATAGATTTGCTTTGGCATAAAAACTGAGTACAATACTCACTTATTCTTTGTGCCAGTAGAAGGTTCCATTTGTCACGTATTTTTCTCACTTATCGTATCTGCCGGACGATTGAGTGTTATCTCCGTGTATCAAAGTTTTTTTTTAGAAATTAGTGATCTGGCAACCTTCGTGTCACGAAGGTTGTGAGATCACTAATTTCTAAAAAATACGTTGCCACATATTTTTTCTGAATTCTGTAATCAACCGTAGTGTTCGGATACTTTTGTGAGCAACTGTAGGTGGTTATATTATTTTGATACTAGATCGTGTGGGCTCACTCACGGAAATATTGAGCGTGTACAGTTGCTGTACACGCTCCAGATATTTTTCCTGAATTCTGTAATCACGTGACACGAAGGTTGCCAGATCACTAATTTCTAAAAAAAAGTTGCCAGATATTTTTCCTGAATTCTGTAATCAACCATAGTCTTAGGATACTTTTTTGAGCGACTGTACTTCGTCGATAAATTTGAAAATGAAGTTCTGTCCAACCATTTAGATGTAATTTATTGTGTTTATGGTTAATATCAACCGCATTAAAATATATAAATGGGAATTACAAATATAATAGCAACATATTGTGAGTATTTTAAGTTAACCGTCTGATCTCGAAATAAATGTTGCTCTTCGCATGGAAATTTTCATGCAATAAGTTTTTTAAGTAATAAACTTTGGATTATTAACTTGAAGGGGCACATACTTGGTGACTCTGGGTTCAGTTACCAATTTGCAAAACAATTTCCTCAATGTAATGACTTTTTACAATAAAATAGAAAAAAGATAAATTACTGTGCGATACGAGTGGAATGAAATTAAGAATCTGATATGTATATCGATCTTTGATTCATTTTAATTTAAAAAACTTCTTTGAGTATTAAAAATACGGCACAAAGTCTGCGCGACTCTGGACATAAATTTTGTTCGTTTAATCAAGGGAGAAATATCATAAACACATTTTATTTAATTGCTCAAAAGTTTATAAATCTCTGCTGCTGGATATCGTAATTGGAAAAGATAGGGAAATATGCAAGAGTTAAAATTCGATTATTTCTGTTAGAAGCGTCACGATATCGAGAGTTTACAGCAGATCGCCGCATGAGAATAATCCAATGGATGAAGGCTAAATAGAATACATTGTTGGTTACACTGACTACTTATTCGTTTTAAATTTCTTTTGACTTTTTATTTCCTTTTATCTCTTAATAATGTAAACGTTTCAAGTATAAGTTACAGGCTGTTAAGAGTCCTGAGACTCAAAATGCTTTGCATAATATGTCATATATATATATATCAGCATCTATATAATATATATATCATTCGGGCCTGATATATATATCAAGCTCGAATGGTAAAAAATAAAGTGGGGAGCAAAGACTGGATTTCCATTGCAGTATAGCAATTCCACCTTGGTCTTAGAAGTCTTTAAAATATTCTCGAAGAATGCATGAAATATGCATAAGTTTAACAATTTTTTGCCTCTGTTATCTACACCAGCATTCTCAAGAAGGGGGTAGAATCATGGGTCATGCTCGCTCATATACCTGGCATTGATAAATACAATGCTGTATGATAAATGACATTTCCTTTCAATTATAATTTCTATCATTTGATTGTAACTGTTTTTGATGTTACATTGCAGCAGCATATTGTTTGTCTGATATGTGCATAATAAAAACTACATCTCGTAATTGAAAATTACTTAAACTTTATGACTCCTTTTTGATGTGTGGAAAAGCAGTCATTTTCCAATCAGCACGTTGTTTTACAAATCTATGATTGAGGAATACACTGCTCACTGTCAATGCAGTATTCCGCAACAGCCTGCTTCTCGACTGCCTGGAGATCTACCGACCCTCCGGGGTCAAGGTCAGCCCTTGTGGCTCGATCGTTTCTCCCCCGTAATGGAGGAAGTACTAACTTGTTCTACTGAGTTATACAGATATCCTGAGGCTTAGCGTACTGCTCTGCCAAAGGAAGTTTACCCCTAAAATGTTCAATGAAGTGAAATATCCGTTGTGTTTTATGTGGAAAAATAAAGATGTTTGGATCTCTATTATCTGCAGAGTATTTTCTTCCTCAGATCAAATAGGTAGATAGTAACATATTGAATTCATGAACGCTTCTGTGTAGTAATTTCAGGAACAGTTTTAAGTGATTAAAAAATACCAGGCATTTATTTTTCCAATGTGAAGTTTTGACACAAAGCGGTAAAAGTTCCGTTTTGAAAATTTTTAAAGAAAGTGAATTTATGCAATTTTACAAGAATTGAATAACTAACTAAGTAGATTTATTTAAGGTTTGTGAAACAGTAATTTTCAGTCATATCTATAATGTTTTACTTTATATTGTATTCATTAAGTTGTTTATAAGTAGTTGTTGATGCTTTCAAAAAGACTGATGGTAGTTTTTAAATTTTTTTCGTGAAGTGAAACATCAAATTGTCAAAGATAGGTACCAAATTATCCGCAGCGATTTCTAGTCTCGCTATAAGTGGTCCCACAGTGGTTTCAGAATCTATTTTCAGTCTAATATCTAAGTGGAGAATGTAGCATTCTTATTCCTCTATAAGTAACCTATATATTTCATGGACATAGGATGTGATAGAAAATACGTATGGTTTTCATAGCCCAATAACCTATGCATTAAAGTTTCCTTTAGATCTGACAATTATGTTCTATATAATTTTGAAATAGACAATTCGCAAATCAAAAAACTGAACGTGATAAGACGGATTAACATAAATTATGTTAATCCGTCATATCACCTACCTGAAATCTGTCCATCGTGAACTCTACTACGAACTAATAAATTAGATCACAGTTATTATGCCTTCAGTGTCTACCTAAGTGAAATACAGACCCCGTAGCTGAACACCACCCGGAGCGTTGGAATCCACAGGCTTAGAAAAACTAGTGATTCAAACCTGAACCGCATGGTAGCTGCTATCGGATTCTAGATCCCTGCTTTAACAAACTTTATGAGAAATCAATTTTTTCCTAAAATATTTCAGAATTTCTGATTGTCGTTGTTTGAAAGAGCAGTTAATTTTCCTCAAAAGGAAGACACGCAATCATCGGTACGTCTTCTTTGGAGCAAAACACTGATTCACTGTCACTACAATATCGAAATTACGATACCTGTTGTGCTGTACATGAAATTAAAGTCTTTGGAAAAGTCCTCAGACTTAATATGCAGGTATCTACTAAAAGGCAACTGAGCACGTGGAATCTTTGGTATATCGGAAACGATTGTTGTGTGTACATCGTTTCCGATGACACTCTATGATTCCGACGCAAGTTCCACAAAAATCTGATATTCTGATTCAGAGTATCCGATTTTGATGAAATTAATAAGACCTCGGAATTGAAATTTACAATTCTAAATATCCCCATTTTGAAACCATAACCCGAAACTTAATCCTTCTAGCCAAAGCACCATTCGATTAAAATTAAATTTTCTTTAATAACTAGTTTTACTTCCTATACTTATTGAAACTCCCATTATTTCATGTCTTAATTGTCTAACATCCAAAGAAGTTATGGTGAGATATTTAGTCTTTGTTCCTTTAAATATGAATGCAATAATGCTTTTTTTCTTTCTAAGCATTAGGGTTTGGACTCTGTTCTTAACAGTTCAGATTATTTATTGCTCAATCAAATAATGAGATCACAATTACCTTCTTAATTTGATTACATAACAATTACCGTCTTAATTCGAAACATCGTATCATTAAAAATTGCTTCCTAATCCATTCTTTAACTTCTAACTTTATATTTTATTTCATATGAAAATATATTCTTCTGAAAGACTGTAAGGTAGACAAGAAAAAAAAATTACTCTCTGGTTTAGAATTGGGTTTTCAATATCAAATGATATTTTTTTTTTTCAATTTCAATTCAATTTTTATTCAACATAGATATGTATCAATACAAAAATTTATGAAATATACCCAGCTAAAGCAACTGAATACTTGAGCGCTGGTGTATAATTATGACAAAAATATAAATACAAAAAATTAACAAGGCAACAATTGATAATTGAAACAATCAATGATGTAGAAGTCAAAAAATTGGTTTTACATACAGCTATCATTCATTGTTTAGTATCCATTCAGAAAGAGATTTATTAAATAAATATTTAGAAGTAATTTTCTTCATTGTATCTGGAATACTGTTGTATAATTTAGGCCCAATATAGTTTATATTACGGTTAGTAGCTTGCTTTGATATGCGTGGTATTTGCAATTTAAATGATGAGTCTCTAAGTGGTATATATGTCTGTCGAACCTGAAATAGATGTAAATTGAAATGGACATATTCAATAATTTTTAAAATGTAAATTTGAGACAGAATCAGTAACCCCAACTTCTTAAATATAGGACGAGATTCAGAGAAGCGACCTTTATGGTCAATAATTCTAACTATAAATTTTTGCAGAATCAACAGCCTGTTTAAGTTTGTTTTTGCAGCTCCTCCCCAGGCTTTTATTGCATATTGTAGCTGACTATATACACAAGCAGAATACAACATTTTTAAACTTGTTTTATCGAGTAAGAATCTTAGTGTATAAAATTTTGCTATGAATGGTTTTATTTTGTCCACAGTATAATCAGTGTGATACTTCCATGAAAGTCTTTTATCAATAATCACTCCTAGGTATTTAATTTGGTCAACCTTCGTAAGACGTTCGCAACTGCAATTTAGGATGTTGTAACAGTCCTTGTGATGAGAAACCACTCCAGAGTCACTGCTACCATCAGTTGATGCCTTCAACTGGAATTTTATATAGCATGTTTTAGCTTTATTTAAACTTAATTTATTCAACATTAGCCATTGATAGAAACGATGAATATCTCTGTTTGCCATTTGGTATAATTGCTCGTTGGTGTTACTTTTGTATAACAAAACAATATCATCAGCATAAGAAATAATTTCTGCCTCAAAATTTTTTGTCAAATATATCGTTTACATATAATATAAATAGCAGAGGTCCCAGTACAGAACCTTGTGGTACACCTGTATTAATATTTTTCATAGAACTATATATATCATTTATCCTAACGATTTGTGAACGATTTTCCAAGTAGGATTTTAGCCATGTAAAACTGGTACCTCTGATTCCATATTTATAAAGTTTAGCCACCAATATTTCATGATTTACCAAATCAAAAGCCTTTGATAAGTCCAAAAAAATTGCGAGTGTTTTAAAATCTTTATCCAGAGACCACGTTAGTGAATTTATTAAATGTAAAGTAGCATCTTCTGTGCTTTTTTTCTGCTGAAATCCATATTGGTTTTTTGCTATTATATTAAACTTTAATAAAAAATTGTTCAACCTGACAGAAAATAACTTTTCCAATATTTTTGACATTATCGGAAGTAAAGCAATAGGTCGATAATTTTTTATAAGAATTTTGCTTCCTTTTTTGTAAATAGGAACTATTATTGAACATTTTAAGGTATTTGGGAAAATACCAGAAGATAAAGACATATTAAACAAGTAGCACAATGTTGTTCGTATCGATGGATATATTGCTTTAAAATTATCCACGTTTATGTCATCCCAGCCAATTGAATAAGTCCTTTTCAAATTTTTTACTATGCTGTCTAATTCATCCAATGAAACTGCTATCAGACCCATTGAATTGCCCTGGGAAATGATTATTCTGTCTTTTAACTTAAGATCTTCAGGCACTACCAAATCTGATTCCGAATTACCAGTTTCATATTCAGTAGCTATATTTACAAAATAATCATTAAAAGCATTAACTATTTCAGTGGAACTATCTGTAAAATATACCATTTTATTATTTAAGCTCATTTCAAATAGACGATTTTGATTTTTTTTCTTACTATTTGTATTAATTACTTCGTTTATAATATCCCATTTCTTCTTTGTATTATTTCCAGCATATGCTAGTTTTTCTTGAAAATATGAATTTTTAGCTTTTGATATTATGCTATTTAAGGAGTTTCTGTAACTTTTATAATAGTTAGCATCAATTTTATTTTTTTTTCCATAATTTATGTAAATGATTTCGGTACCGTATTGACTTAACAAGTTCTGTGGTTATCCACGGTTTTAAATTTTTTAATTTTTTATTCACATTTCTCTTTACTGTAGCTTTTTTAACTAATTTTTTAAAGTCCTCAAAGAAATGGTCAAAAGCTTCATTTATGTCATAATAATTTTGTATATGATTCCAACTATAGTCCTTGAAGCCTTGTTGTAATTTCACTTTGTCTGTGTAAGTAATTAACTGTATTGACTCCTTAGCTTTGACCGAGACAATTGTTGATGAAGAAAAGGTGAAATAAATCATATAATTATCTGTGATGTCCGTAGTTACAATATAGGCGCAACAAGAAAAAGAACTTATTTTCCTTATGAATAAATGATCTATACAAGTTTGTGATTGCGATCTCGTAATCCCCGTAATATAATTTGACAAGTTGTATAGAGTCATAAGATCTAAATAACTATTTATTTGTTCTGTAGATTTTGAAATATCCAAGTTTATATCTCCGGTAAGAATAATATTACGATCTGGAAGTTTATCGACATGTTGAAACAATTCTTCAATGAAATTTATTTCTCCACCTCCAATATAACGATAAATCGCCAATAAGACTACCGACATTGTCGAATTCAATTGAATTTTTAATGCAATAACTTCGGCCGAGTTCATTTCGAAATCTAACTGGGAAGCACACCAATGCTGCTTGATGTAAACCACAATTCCACCAGATCTGTTAAAATGTCTACAGTTAAAAAATCCTTTGTATCCCTCAATATGATATAAAGATGTTTCATTGTCAGGTATCCAAATCTCAGAAAGGATTATTACATCCGGTTTACAATTACTACTTTCTATCAATGCCAAAACACATCAAAATTCGCTCGTAAACTTCTGATATTCAAATGAATAAAACTAATTCCTTTTTTGAAATCAGAATGGATCAATTTAAGTTCTTCGAGGTCAATATAAATACCCGATGTTCCTTCCATTTTATGGCTAGAAAAAAATTAACCAAAGCAAAATATCAAAAACGCATTTTAAGGAACTTTATAGTGCATCAGATATTAATTAAGTTTGACTCATTGTCAATTCTGATGGCATTTGAGTCGTCGTTTTTCTTTAGGAATATTTGTCCCAATTTAATCCATACATATTTATATTTAAATTCCTTTTGAAGAGCTTTGACTTTATAGAGTAATCTCTTCCTTTCTATTGTTAATTGCTCATTTATGTAAAATGGTTTCTCTTCCATTTCTTCATTTAGCGAATTTAGAAATAACTTCTTCCTTTTTCTTTTCTTGTCTAACCACTTATTTCTGATGTCTTCGTTCTTAAACTCTATTACAATATTACCAGGTTTGTCAGCATTACGAGACTGAACCCTTTTAATTAATTTTATATCCTCTTGTTTCTGGGGAATTTGTAATATAGTAGACACCTTATTTACAATTAATTGTAAATTCTCCTGCGGTTGTTGAGGTATACCAACAATCTCTAGATTTTTATTTAATGCATCTTGTCTTAAATCATTAATCTTAGACTCTAATATGTTAATTTGTTTTTTCAATAAAAATACATTTTCCTTAGTTTCGTCAAGATCAGACTTATGACATTTAAGCTCATTCATAATTAATTCATTTTCCTTTACGAAGTCATCTATTTTTTTACTACAAAATTCAACAGATCTAAGAATATCAACATTTTGTTGATTAATTCTTTTTTCAAACTCTGCGAATTCTTTCCTAATTTCCAACTTAATAATATTAATAAGCTCCTCTTTTAAATTATGATCAGAAGAATCCATAAAGCAACTTGGCTTACCATTGTTCACAGAATGGTTATATTCATCTCCCATAGATGGCTGCACATGTTCTACTTCACTTGTAGAAAGGGAACCGCCCATCGTTGCGGTAACTCTTTTCTTCTTACAATTATTACATACCCATTTGCTTCTTCTGTCTACTGACATATTTCTATAAACCTCGAGTCTTATCCCTACACATCCAATATGAAAAGTAGCTTTACATGAACCATAACACTGTAAATATTCCTTTTTTAAATCTCCGTTCTTACTACACACCTTACAAGTAAATTCCATGTTGTCAGATTTATTTAATTTATTTGTTGTACAACTTTTAGTTTCCATGTCAACTGTTGTTACATCACGCGATGACACGTTCTTATGTTGCTGTAGTTTCTGTTGTTTATTTGAATTAGGCTTAGAAGAGTTACTGGGAAGATTGATACATTTCGAACAGAGCCAATTTCTTTTCTTTTCTAAAGACATCTTCTTAAAATTACTTTGCTTTATTCCAACACAATAAAAATGGACATAGCCACCACATGCGCCTTTACAATGAAGAAATTCACTAACATCACCAAAATCCAATTTGCAAACTACACATATGAGAGCCATGTTAACTCATCATAAATGATTAAATATGAGTAATTTCGTTTGGGGTTGCACAATTAAACAAAAATTTACAAGTTCTTTAAAAGTTCAATACTACTAAAAGCAGGTTATGCAAATAAAATATGCAAAAACAAATCTTAAAGAAGAAAATAATTTAAAAATAAAAGCGCACAGACAAATTATACATCTCACCATAACAAATATGTTGCCAGATTATTATTATATTTTATGTAGCAACCGTTTATTCTGAGTTTAAACCGTGATCTACTGAAGTAGCATGTGCCTTGGGATTTATACCTCTATAACGTCTATAACATCCAGAAACGTTTAGCCTCATTTTACTTCTATAACATCTAGAAGTGTAAACGAATATCTAGGTTTTTTGTTTCCGAATTGGACAAAGGATATTTCACTTATTTAAATATTTATATATATATATATAACTGGATATTTGACCTAAAACACATGCAAAGTAAGCTGAAAATACTCAATTTTGATGAGAATATTGACCGGAACTCCAAGACCTTTTAATATGAAATCTGGTGTTTTTACCAACTAAGCTATCCCGAGAAATAAATTCTCAGCTAATTGAAAATCATGAAAATATTTCCGCATTGTATTCTGCTACTTTAATGAAGCAAGCAGGGCCGCACACGGGGCCATCACCGTGAGAAAATAAATAGTAATTGCTTACAGGTAAGTATCCCGTTAAAATGAAGTTGAATTGGTGAGTCCATACACCCCCCTCCCCCGCCTCTCCCGAACGACCTCCTTTGAAGATTTCAATTGCCAGAATGGGGGCAAAAATTTTTAAAATATATATTATCCATATTTTTTAAGAATGTTTTTAAAAGCCACCAAATAAGGAGAAATAATAGGAGTGCATTCTGGTCCACTCTGGAATGGATGAGAATGCACCAGAATTCCATTCTGATCCATTCCAGTTCAATCTATTCACTTTTCCCCTGTGGCTAGAGTTGTTTCAGTCGATAGCGCCGCAAACAGTGAGAAAGGGGACACTGATGGGCTTGGAAAATGAACCGTTCATTAGATGGAAAGTTAACACGTGGCCCTGAGTGCAGAAGAGCAACACCCTGTGCACGTTGAAGAACACGCTCGATGATATTGGTCGGAAACTTCCATTTGACTCTTAACAAATGTCCAGTTTGAAATTCTGTAATCTATAGAGGATAGTTCCTCAGACTGAATTATCCTAGACCCTTTCTCCACTTTTATTTCGGCTACTAGAGACCTTTTAAACTGGTCATTTAGCGCGCATTGTGTGCAAAAAAGAAGCTGCTCTCAGCCATAAAGCAACCTACTTGCTCACCTCCCCAACTTTCATACATAGTTTTTCTATTCTTTTTTTAAGAGATGCAGTCTTGTGTCAGTAAAATAATTAGCTGTAAAATCACAAATTGCATTTTGACACATGTGGGACTTCGAATCATTTGGAATATAGGAATAGTTTCTTCTGTAGCTGAGCTCAATATCCAGCGCTCAAGGTCAAAATTGCACAAAGGGCTTCTTGCACGTTCGGGTTGGGCTAAGTCTTAATTTAGTCTTCTCTTATCTGTAACAAATAGTGCAATAAATTATAACTTTTGATCATGACTTAAACATTTTAATAATTTCTTGTAATTTAAAGCAATAATATCAGTTGGGTTGTTTTACCTCTGAGCGGCACTTTTTTGCGTAAAACGGGCTAAATGGTCGGGTCACAAGGACCCCTAAGGCTCAGAGGAGGTTGGGAAAGGGGACCCATTGGACAACTGTTGGGAGACAGATGGTAGCCTCCTGTCGAGGCCATCCAGTGTGTACTTTTTTAGTGTGCACAGGATATGGCTCTCCCAAACACGGAGCCATGGCTTAACGTCTCACCCGTCGGTCGGCGGCCTTTTCATGTCCATGGTGTTCCCTACTTACTGTGACAGGGCGGGGAGTTGTGCGGAGATAAATCTCAACGCGGCACAGCTGGGACTCGAACATGGAAAGTGCATATTATGAGCCTGGCGCTGTCCCAGATCGATTGAGCCAACGCAATGCAATTGATGAGTGACGGAGGAAGAGACTTGACAGACGTCAAAAACATCGACAATTTCACAAGCACATCGGAAACTGAAGAAGACTTCGAAAATTTAAAAATCCCATAGCCGATTTAACGAGCCTATTGGGAATTCAATTCATTAACTTCTTCGAAAATTTAAGAAGTTATTCATCAATCCCAACAACAATTTAACAAACCCATCGAAAATTATACCAGCCCATTGGCAATAATAACTCTCGAGAAGTTAACAAAGAAATTGGAAATTGAATGAGCCCATTTGATAATTTAACAATCCAATCGCCAATTTCACAATCTCATTGGAAATTCAACAACCCATCGACAACTTAAGAAGGTCCATACGAAGGTCCAAAAGAAGTGCATGATAAACTGAAAGAGCTCATCGACAATTTAATAAGTGCATGATCAAATGAAAGAGGCCATTGACAATTTAAAAAGTCCGTCATCAATTTAATAAGCCCATCAGTAATATGTCAAACCCATCGGAATTTAACTAGTCCACTGACAATTTCACACGACCCTCGACAATTTAAACATCCCATCATAATTTAACAAGACCATCGACGATTTATTTATTTATTTATAACTGATCGGGAGAGAAATGACATCAAGGACAGTAGATGAAGAAATTTTAGAGTAAAAGTTCAATACTTGTCCAGGCTGCGATTTCTTACTTGAATCCGGCACCAAATGAAATTAAAACTGAGATCCACACTATTATTACATCGAGTTTTCTCAATTAACTTATAAACATGTGATTGCGTAAAGAAGGAGAGTTAACTTCCAGTTTTTATATATCTTTTTAAATTTGAAATCTTTCGATATTAAATCAGTTTCCAAAAATAGCGTACAATTCCATTTCCATGAAAAGAGAATCCACACATCCAAACAAACAAACGCACACTCTGACATAATTTATATGTTTTCGAATAAAGTAAAAAATGTTTAATATAAGAAATAATACGAATAGTACATGGATTTTTTTAACTGTTATCAAATACAAGAGTATTAGTTGTATTGGTCCCTAAGGTTCCAAGATGTTTGGCATCCCTCTCAGAGACCTGGCTACTATTTCCAAATGGTGCCCTATTAACTGGTTAGAAGTCAAGCAGAGACTCCATTTCCGCACCGGCGTTTAATAAAATAAAAAAGATTATTTAGTGTGCGATACGAGTGTAATGACATTAAGAACATGATATAATATCATTTTTAAAAATTAAAAAAACTTCTTTGAGTATTAAAAATACGAGACAAAGTCTGCGCGACTCTGAATATAAATTTTTGTTCGTTTAATCAAGAAAGAAATATCACAAGCACGTTTTATTTAATAGATCTAAAGTTTCTAATTCTCTGCTCTTGGATATAGTAGGAAAAGACAGGGTAATATGGAAGAATAAAATTCGATTATTTCTGTTACAGTTGTGTTTTACGTGAAAAAAGAAAGATCTTTGGATCTCTGTTATCTAAAGTGTATTTTTTTCATCAGATCAAATAGGTAGATAGTAACAGACAGGTATTAAGCATATTGAATTCATGAAAGCTTCTGTGTAGTAATTTCAGGAACAGTTTCATGTGATTTAAAACATACCAAGCATTTATTTTTCCAAAGTGAAGTTTTGACACGACGTAAAAGTTCGCTTTTGAAATTTTTTAAAGAATGTGAACTGATACAATTTTAGAAAAACTGAATATCTTTATAAGTAGAATTATTTAAAGATTTGTCAAACAGTGATTTTAAGTCATATTTAAAATGTTTTACTCTATATTAAATTGATTAAATTGTGTTTAAGTAATCGCTGATGCTTTCAAAAGATCGATGGTTGTTTCAAAAGCTTTTTCGTGAAGTAAAACATCAAGAAATTGACAAACCTAGTCACCAAAGTTTTAGAAAAAAAATCTTTTGCAAACATTTTAAAAATATTGAATATCTTTATAAGTAGAATTATTTAAAGGTTTGTGAAAAAGTAATTTTCTGTCGTATTTATAATGTTTATACTTTATATTAAATTAATTAAATTGTGCATAAGTAGTCGTTGATGCTTTCAAAAAGATTGATGGTTGTTTTCAAATTTTTTTCGTGAAGTGAAACATCAAGAAGTTGCCAACCTAGTTATCAAGTCGTCGGTAGCGATTTTCAGTCTCGCTATAACTGGTCCCACAGTGGTTTCAGAATCTATTTTCAGTCTAATATATATAACAAAATGGAGAACGTAGCATTCTTATTCCTCTATAAGTAAGCTATGTAATGGATATATGGTGTGATAGGAAATACGTATGGTTTTCATAGCCCAAATACGTTTAACCTATGCATTAAAGTTTCCTTTAGATCTCACAATTATATTATACATAATTTTGAAATAGACAATTCGCAAATCGAAAAATGATTTTTAAACTTAAATTATGTTAATCCGTCATATCACCTACCTCAATGATGTCCATCGTAAACTCTACTGCGAACTAATAAATTAGATCACAGTTATTATGCCTTCAGTGTCTACCTAAGTAAAATTCGGCCCCGTAGCTGAACACCACCCGGAGCGTTGGAATCCACAGGCTTAGAAAAACTAGTGATTCAAACCTGAACCGCATGGTAGCTGCTATCGGATTCTAGATCCCTGCTTTAACAAACTTTATGAGAAATCAATTTTTTCCTAAAATATTTCAGAATTTCTGATTGTCGTTGTTTGAAAGAGCAGTTAATTTTCCTCAAAAGGAAGACACGCAATCATCGGTACGTCTTCTTTGGAGCAAAACACTGATTCACTGTCACTACAATATCGAAATTACGATACCTGTTGTGCTGTACATGAAATTAAAGTCTTTGGAAAAGTCCTCAGACTTAATATGCAGGTATCTACTAAAAGGCAACTGAGCACGTGGAATCTTTGGTATATCGGAAACGATTGTTGTGTGTACATCGTTTCCGATGACACTCTATGATTCCGAGGCTAAGTTCCACAGAAATCTGATATTCTGATTCAGAGTATCCGATTTTGATGAAATTAATAAGACCTCGGAATTGAAATTTACAATTCTAAATATCCCCATTTTGAAACCATAACCCGAAACTTAATCCTTCTAGCCAAAGCACCATTCGATTAAAATTAAATTTTCTTTAATAACTAGTTTTACTTCCTATACTTATTGAAACTCCCATTATTTCATGTCTTAATTGTCTAACATCCAAAGAAGTTATGGTGAGATATTTAGTCTTTGTTCCTTTAAATATGAATGCAATAATGCTTTTTAATTTCTAAGCATTAGGGTTTGGACTCTGTTCTTAACAGTTCAGATTATTTATTGCTCAATCAAATAATGAGATCACAATTACCTTCTTAATTTGATTACATAACAATTACCGTCTTAATTCGAAACATCGTATCATTAAAAATTGCTTCCTAATCCATTCTTTAACTTCTAACTTTATATTTTATTTCATATGAAAATATATTCTTCTGAAAGACTGTAAGGTAGACAAGAAAAAAAAATTACTCTCTGGTTTAGAATTGGGTTTTCAATATCAAATGATATTTTATGTAACAACCGTTTATTCTGAGTTTAAACCGTGATCTACTGAAGTAGCATGTGCCTTGGGATTTATACCTCTATAACTTCTATAACATCCAGAAACGTTTAGCCTCATTTTACCTCTATAACATCTAGAAGAAATCTTTTGTGTCCGAATTGGACAAAGGATATTTCACTTATTTAAATATTTATATATATATATATAACTGGATATTTGACTTAAAACACATGCAAAGTAAGCTGAAAATACTCAATTTTGATGAGAATATTGACCGGAACTCCAAGACCTTTTAATATGAAATCTGGTGTTTTTACCAACTAAGCTATCCCGAGAAATAAATTCTCAGCTAATTGAAAATCATGGAAATATTTCCGCATTGTATTCTGCTACTTTAATGAAGCAAGCAGGGCCGCACACGGGGCCATCACCGTGAGAAAATAAATAGTAATTGCTTACAGGTAAGTATCCCGTTAAAATGAAGTTGAATTGGTGAGTCCATACACCCCCCTCCCCCGCCTCTCCCAAACGACCTCCTTTGAAGATTTCAATTGCCAGAATGAGGGCAAAAAATTTTTAAATATATATTACACATATTTTTAAGAATGCTTTTAAAAGCCACTAAATATGGATCAATATTCACTGGAATTTAATCACTTTTCCCCTGTGGCTAGAGTTGGTTTCAGTCGATAACGCCGCAAACAGTGAGAAAGGGGACATCGATGGGCTTGGAAAATGAATCGTTCATCAGAGAGAAAGTTGACCTGTGGCTCTGAGTGCAGGACAGCAACACCATGTGCATGTTGAAAAACACGCTGGATGATCTTGGTCGGAAACTTCCATTCGTCTCTTAACAAATGTCCAGTTTAAAATTTTGTAATCTATAGAGGATTGTTGCTCAGACTGAATAATCCTAGACTCTTTCTTCACCTTTATTTCGGCTACTAGAGACCATTTAAACTGGCCATTTAGCGCGAATTGTGTGCAAAAAGAAGTTGCTCTCAGCCATAAAACAACCTACTTGCTCACCTCCCCAACTTTCATACATAGTTTTTCTATTCTTTTTTTAAGAGATGCAGTCTTGTGTCAGTAAAATAATTAGCTGTAAAATCACAAATTGCATTTTGACACATGTGGGACTTGGAATCAATTGGAATTAGGGAATAGTTTCTGCTGTAGCTAAGCTCAATATCCAGCGCTCAAGGTCAAAATTGCACATATTGCTTCTTGCACGTGTGGGTTTGGGCTAAGTCTTAATTTACTCTTCTTATTATCTGTAACAAATAGTGTAATAAATAATAACTTTTGATCATGACTTAAACATTTTAATATTTTTTGGTAATTAAAACAGTACTATGCGTTGGGTTGTTTTACCTCTTAGCGGCACTTTTTTGCACACCATGGGCTAAATGACCAGGTCACATGGACCCCGAAGGCTCAGAGAAGGTTGGAGGAGGGGACCCACTGGAACAGCTGTTGGGAGACAGATGGTAGCCTCCCGTCAAGGCCATCCAGCGACTCTTTCATCCAGCAACTCCTTAAGCGTTCACAGGGTATTGCTCTCCCGCACAAGGGGTCATATCTTAACGTCTCACCCGACTGTCGGCGGCCTTTTCAAGTCAATAGGTGTTCCCTACTGACCGTGGACAGGGCGGGGAGTTCTGCGGAGATAAATCTCAACGCGGCACAGCTGGGACTCGAACCTGGGAAGTGCAGATTACGAGCGTGGAGCCGTCCCAGATCGATTGGGCCAACGCAATGCAATCGATGAGTCATGGAGGAAGAAGAGACTTGACAGACGTCAACATATCGACAATTTCACAAACACATCGGAAATTGAAGAAGGCTTCGAAAATTTAAAAAGCCCATCAGCGATTTAACAAGCCTATTGGGAATTCAATATGTCTTTCCAAAATTTAAGAAGTTATCCATAAATTTAAAAAGCCCATCGACTATATAACAAGCCCAACAACAATTTATCAAACCCATCGAAAATTTAACCAGCCCATCGGTAATAATAACAACTCTGAACAAGTTAACCAGCCCATTGGCAATTGAAGGAGCGCATTGATAGTTTAACAATCCCATCGCCAATTAAACAATCTCATTGGAAATTCAGAAAGCCCATCGACAACTTAAGAAATGCATGATCAATTGAAAGAGCCCATGAACAATTTAAGAATTGGATGATCAATTTAAAGTGCCCATCGACAATTTAAGAAGTACATGATCAATTGAAGGAGTCCACGACAATTTAAAAAGTCCGTCATCAATTTAAAATCCCTTCAGTAATTTGTCAAATCCATCGGATATTTACATGGAGGAAGGAAAAGGGAGAGGCCCTTACCATATCTTAACTTAGGTCTCTAGTTCAGCCGCGCAGAACGGCGGTAACCATATTGTTGCTACTCAGAAAGCAGCACGCTGCACGTCAATTGCAATATATCCGAATGCTTTATACGAATACTGCTCAATAAAATCGCAATTGTTTCATGTACAAAAAAAGAATTATTTATCCGAATATTGCTAAATCGATTATTTTTTTCTTGGAAGGTCAAGAGATGTTTAATATATATATATAAATACTTTTTCCGTTTCAGTTTTGCGTTTGTTTACGTTTTTAAACACAGCTGTTTAATCCCATTTAAAGTTAGCAATAACAAATTACATATCAAATGAAAGCTACACCATCTTTTTCATAAAATAGGGATTGATTGTAGAACTATATATATCCAGTGTAGGTTTCACTACATATATCGTTTCTAAGGTTCAGAGTAAACTGTGCTAAGTCAAATCTCTTATATAAGTAAAAATGTAAATATTAACAAAAAAATATCTTTGGAATAAAAAGCTGGAACCTCGTTGTGAAATATCCAGACTTTAATATAGGCTTAAATACTGAATATTGTTTAAAATAAAAATTTAAATAATTTTTATCATGATCTTTTATTTATCTTCAGTCATATTCTTCCATTAAATTGCATGAATATCGTTGAAAATGGAGATTTAAATAAATTTGATTATGATCTTTAATTTACCTTCTGTCGTATTTTTTCATTAAATGCCTATTTTAATTATTATAGCACTTCAAAGTTAGATTTCCATCTACATGGAACATAATTTATCATGAAATATTCTAGCGTCCATAACTCTATAAATACTTAATGAATATTGTTGAAAATCTACATTTAAAAGGTTTGATTATGATCATTAATTTATCTTCAGGCACATTTTTCCATTAAAGGCATATTTTATAAATTATAGAGCTTCCAAGTTAGATTCTCATTGGCATAACGGAAATTCTGTAGCCTTTCGGAGAGTTCATCAAAAGCGTAGGAAACGAATAATGTTCTAGTTTATTTTTTCTTTCTAGATTTATTATTTCTAGAGTTTTCATTTCTAGATTTATTATTTCGTTCTCTGAATTTATAATCAACCTTTATTTAATCGGTTTACATTTTAATACTAAACGAATATTGGAAAGTTTATGGGAAAGTTTCGCAACCCCCTTCTGCAAGATTTTGCTCTCTCCTCCCTCAAGTCCTAACTATGCTACTGTCATAAATAGTTGAAATTAACAAAAAAGCTTTTAATTTACAAAGCAAAACTTTAACATTACTTCTTACCTATGAAATGTTATCCCTTTCATCTTTTTCGCAGGTTTGTTAATGCATGAAACGCGATGCACGTACCCATTTTTTAATGCAATCTGTCGTTCTTTAACATAGTGATAGCACGCTTACGAGTAGCAACAATATGGCGACGCTCGGTTACAGTTTTCAAGCGATTGGGCGCCTTTCTTACTACCTCCATGGATATTAAACTAGCCCATTGATAATATAACACAACCCTTGACAATTTAAACAGCCCATCATAATTGAACAAGACTATCGACAATTTATTTATTTATTTATAACTGATTGGGAGAGAAATGACATCAAGGACGGCAGATGAAGAAATTTTAGAGTAAAAGTTCGAATAGTAGTCCAGGCTGCAATTTCTTACTTGAATCCGGCTACAAATGAAATTAAAACTGTCTGAGATCCACACAATTATTGAACGGAGTTTTTCAATTAATTTATGAACATGTGATTACATAAAGTACAGTACCAATACATAACTTCCAGTTTTTATTTTTTTTAAATTTGAAATCTTTCGATATTAAATCAAATACTTTCCTAAAACAACGTACAATTCCATTTTCACGAAAAGAGAATCCAAACATCGAAACAAACAAACCCACACTCTGACATAATATATATGTTTTAAAACAAAGTAAAAAATATTTAATATAAGAATTAATACGAGTAATACATGAAATTTTTTTTCAACTGTTATCAAATACAAGAGTAATAGCCGTATGGTCCCGAAGGTTCCAAGATGTCTTGCATCCCTGTCAGAGATCCGGCTGCTATTACCAAATTGGCAAGCAGCTGCTTGAGGGGGGTATTTATATTTTATATATACCGTAGTTTTACGATTTAATGATGTTTCTGTTCAAAAGAGTCCCTTAATTCATTTTAAGAATAATATTTCTTAAAATAGTTTTTGTTTTCAACTAAAATATATTTTTTTTAATTATTAAATTTTTAAGTCATTTTCTTATCGATTTTAATCTTGTTATCTCTTTCGCTATCTTCTTTCATAGAAAAGTTGTTTTCTAGCTTTTTATTCGTCAATTTTGTAATGTCTTCAAACTGATGTACGACTTGGACTAAAATTTATTTCTACGCATTTGATCCAACGTCCCATTGGACACAAATAATTTATCCACTGTATTAATACTCAAGGGAGAAACAATGTTCCAAAGATGCCCTGCATTTGCAACAATGAATAGGCACATCATTTCGCGCATTCTCATGTTAAAGAGAAATCTTTTGCAAGACTTAATAACCTTAGTGCACGAGATTATGTGTTCAGTACTATCAAATTACCTCCAGCAAGAGCAGCATTCAGTCCGATCAAGTGACTATTTCAGTCATCCCTGCCTTGCTTAAGAGTAGTAAGGTCATCATACGCAGTAAAACTAAAGGAATACTTTCTTTCTATCTAAAGGCGTTTGCAACGTTCAGATTTTCCTTATTTGTGAGCGTCTAGTTTCAATAAGTATTTGATGTTTTTAAAGAAAATCACCAGAAAGCCAATAAATAAATGAGACAATTCGTAAATAATCACATCGCGTAATTTAACATAACTTTTGAAGTCCGGAATTTATTGCCATTGCTTTTCATAAAAACCATTTTTAATTCGGCTATTCGTCATTTTTCAAAACTCCTTTCAAGTTAAAAACTCCATTAATTCGTCGCCTTTTACCGATTAATTCCAAATGCTTTAAGCCTAAATTCGTCACCTTTAAAAGACCGAAAAACGAAAGATTGGTAAGAGAAATTGCTAAAAGTGAACGAAAATGCGAAAAATTGTTGGAAGCGAACACAATCGAAACCTTATAAACGTTGTTCAGTCTCAAACTTAATAATGAGCTCGGTATTACGATCAGAGAATTATGTTTCATCGATTTTTGAATCATGTCTGTTACATTTGATGAATCACAGGGGACGAATGAATAAATGTATTTAAATATAGATAGGTTGGGTATCAAAAAATAAAATGAATACCCCCTCAAGCAGCTGCTTGCCACAGAGGTCTGACAGGAGCTTGTCAGTTTATATGCCAAAGTAGTAGGTCTGTGAGGATGGTACGACCTCAGCAAAAAAACAACACACACAACGATGCCTTACCCGGGGCTCCAACCCAGGTCCCTTAGATCAATAGCCAAGCGTGCTAACCACTCGGCTATGGGAAGGAACGTTTCATAATTTCAAGTCACTTCTGGATAACTGACTTTTTGCCAGAGATTCGAATGAAATTGCATTCATACAGTTTCCATTGTTCGTGAACTCTTCAAATGCATTAATAGTTTTTGTTTCCACTTTTCCATTCGTCTGAGGTGAGGTGGAAACGGTTTGACTAGCTATTTGAGTCCGAGAGTGGAAAAATACACCAGCAAACAGTTCATCATAACAAAGGATTACATTAAACTTCAGCCAGCGCAAGGTGTTTGAAAGGTCGCGAGTTGAAGTTTTTACTTGAGGAGAGATCGATTAATGCCTGTACCTTAATTGATGGTCAGACTGAAGTAGAGTCTTTCGAGGTCCTAAGGAGAGCCAGGCACCAGTAGTCATAGTGAAGCTGGCAATCGCAGTTGAAAACAAAATATCTCAAACACTGGCAATGCTATTGAACGATACACGTTAATATTTTAAAACTTTTACCAACGGAGCGACCAAAGGTCCCAAAATTAGTCAATAACAACTTTAGAGATTTAGAGACTGAACTGATTTTATGAAAAGAAGTTCATAGCTGGGATGCTACTTCTTTGGCCACGTGACCGGTAACACCAATGATGGCGCATGTACCGTAATAATTCGCTTTCAGTTCTTGCTGATATCCCCCAGCTGGGCCAGCGTTGAGATTTATCTCTGTAAAACTGTCTGCCCTGCCCTCGGTCAGTAGGGGACACCAATGGACTTGGAAAGGCCGCCTTCCGTCGGATGGGATGTACGGCCGTGGCTCCATGTGTTGGAGAGTCATACCCTGTGCACGTTAAAGAACACACCTCATCAGGTGTGTTCTTTAACGGAGGCTACCGTCTTTCTTCTAACAGCAGTCCAGTGGGTCCCCTCCCCCCAACCTTCTGCGAGCCCTAGGGGCTATTGTGACCTGGCCATTTAACCACTTGTGCGAAAAAAAAAGCGCCGCTCAGAGGTAAAACAGCCCAATCCTGAAACCCGTTTCTCTTTTGGCAGCGATCATCATTGCTGCATTAGAAATACACGGAAACTGATAAAATGCGCTGAAACGGACAGACTTCTTGTTTCCTTCAGAATTTTTCTCTCCAGTTTTTACCTTAAAAAGTAAAAGAAATACACTTTGTTGAAAGAAGTCACCGGAGACCAAAGTGTTTGACAAGATGTCGCATTTATTGAAATTTCAGTAGGTTGTCGGCCCACCTTGGGCCGCAATTACACTGCACTCTTTTGGGCATACCTTCAATCAGTTTTTGACAACGTGCGGCTGGTATTTTGCGCCATTCGTTCTTCGACATGGTAGTTAGTGTCGACAGGGAAGTGGGATGTGTTGGTAAGGCTCGCAACCGATGTTCGAGTTCATCCCAAAGAGCCTCTATTGGATTCAGGTCGGGCTCTGAGCAGGCCTGGGCATGTTCTCCACACCTGAGTCATGAAACCGCTAAACGGACCTTGCAGTATGACATGGTGCGTTATCATGTTGCTAGATGTGTGGTCCCTCTCCGTAGTACTGAAACAGTGTAAGTAGCGCAGAATTGTCCAGAACATCCACGTACGTCTCGTCATTCATGCTACCAGCTATAGGAACCAATGGTCCAAGTCCATGCCATAATACGCAGCTCCTTCACAGACGGGACGATACACTGTGGCAGGTAATGTTCACCAGGCATTCGCCATACCCAGCAGCGACCATCGGATCGGAACAGCGTGAAACGTGATTCGTCGCTCCACAAAATTTGTTTCCATTGATACAGTGACCAATTCCGACGAGCTTTGCACCAGGGGACGAGTGAATAATGCTGTTGTGCATGTTTAGGAGTTATCAGTGGTTTGTATGCAGTTGTTCGGCCATGGAAATTCAGCGGCGTGGAAATTCACTCAGTGTGGCCCAGCGTTCCATTGAAACTCTCTTGAAACGTTTTGGTAATGGTAGCAGCAGATCTTGACGAGAAGAACGTACGACACGCTTCAGAGCCTTTCGACCACTTTCCATCAATTTTCGTGGTGTCCCGACCGTTTCATGACTGTCGTGACATCTGCACGTTTCCATTTAGTAATCACATCCTGCACAGTTGACTTAGGATGCTCTAATTTGGCCGCAATCACACGCACAGATAAGTTCCTCAAATGGCATCTATAATGACCCCTCTCTGGACGTCCATAACTCAGCACGTTCACTCATATTTGTATCAACGTCTCCACTAAAGCCTGTTCTGTGCCAACGCTCATCTTATACCCCGCTAACACGGATCACGCGACCGGAAATTACGTTTTCCCTTTGCCAATCAGGTGTCTGGACACTTTTTTCAACACAGTGTAAATGTTTCCAACACTTGAGAGTGCGGTGGTGAAGTGATTGAGTTTGAAGTTAGTTGGCTTGGCTGTGCATCTGGACGAAACCATTTTGTTTCGAAGACTAGATAATGTGAGCTGAGAGCTTCATACCTTTAACAAGAGAAAAGACAAAAGTTCAGCAACACATACCTCCGATATATGAAAAGTTCTTCCTTTCACCGATTGACAAGATGTTGGCAAGATGTCCAGTGACGAAATCTCTCTCCAGATATTCTACAGAGCAAAAGTCATAGTCTCTGTCTTTGAGGATTAAACACACGCCAACTGCTTATTAGTCTGATCAACTCAACAAATAGAGATTTACCTGCCGCGCTAAAACTACAGAATTTCGAAAACTCAAAAACTTTGGTCGTTACTATAAAGTGAATGAGACAAAGTCTGAATTTGTAACCTCTTCTGTTTGAAACGCCATGTAATCATATGCTTAAGAGAAGTGCCGTGTAATGCACAGTTGTTCCTCAAAGTGATTTCTATAATGGCCCTCGTAAAGCAACAGAACGCAACTGTGGTCACGACATCGAGGTACCTGTACGTTATTGTAGCGGCCTTTACTGTGTATGTGGTGGAGAGAAGAGAAGCCTTGAATTCTGTGAGAGAGAAACATATGGCCTGCTCGGCGGTTGTCATTCCGACCACCAGCATCCGGGAAGGATTTGCTGCTTCTCTTCAGGCTCTCGCTGGGTGAACAGTGGTTGGATGTTCGTGTTTGACTAGCTGCTGCGCAAATAGTTCGAGTTCTGCCGTTTGGATTAGCGGTAATGCATTCGGAACTGAATCGCCAAGATAAACATGGGATTGGAAACGAATCTTTTGACAAAGGAGGTTGGAGTTTCCCGAATGATGTGTGTTTGAACGTTATGGGAATCATAATAAGGAAGTCTAAATAATGGATCACTTGGTTCTCTTTCTATTTTTCTATGGAGTTGTGAACCGTTTGCATCGTTCATAAGAACTATGGAGTTTCTATGGAGTTGTTTCTATCATTCGAGTTGTGAACCGTTTGCATCGTTCATAAGAACGATGCAAACGGTTCACAACTCGAATATATCAGTTTGTTAATTGACTAAAACACAATAGGAGCTAAAACTAAAGTTTAGCCTTAAGGTGGAACTGGTGGAGCATAAATACAAGGGATTTAATAGAGCATCAAGTACAATGGATAATACAGGAAACCAAAATAAAGGAAGACTGTTAAAAGTCAATTTCGAGTACTATAAATATGTAACAAATGTAAACGCTTCAGCTTCACCAAACACGAAATAACTCTCACATGATCTGATAAATAGATACCAAAAGAATATAATGAAGTAGAGGTAAGATTGATTTTATTTTCGTTCGGAAGACTAGCTTATATAAAATCTGGTTCACGTATACAGCGAGGTAAAAACGCTAAAGCAAGACGAAAAAGCTAATCAAATTAAAAGAAAGTTTTAAAAATATTCCTTTGGAATTAAGCTGCTCATTATAAGTACACTAAAAACACATAATTCCTACCTCTCCCCTCCCCAAAAACAAATTACGCATAATGTCAAATGTCTGGTGCATTTGATTCTATATCTAATGCTAATAGCCTAACAGACGAACCAAAAGATATAATCAAATATCTGGTCCAGGCTTGATTTCCACATCTGCTCCGTCCGTTGGATGAGACATTAAGCCATGAGTAGTGTAGTAGTTGGGAGTTCTGGGACAATGTTAAAGTATAGGGAATCCCGTGTTAGCCTATGGGAGACTTTTGGGGAGATGAGCTTCGATGAGCTTTAAACTAAACCATTTTGTTTTTGATCAACAAACAAACTCTTAACGATCGGAATGAATTGTTGGTAACAACTAGCATATGAGTACCACATAGTACTACACTATATTAATAAAGATGGTACTTATAACTATCAATTCCTCTACTATTACGGCATACAACCCCAAAGATTTGGAAAATGGCGCTCAGTTTTTGCTAACAACGCTTCCATCGAAAAAAATTAGTTTACTCATCTCCCCAAAAGTCTCCCATAGGTTAACATGGGATTCCCTATACTTTAACATTGGCCCAGAACTCTCAACTACTATATTACTAAAATTCCCCGCCCTGCCCACGGTCAGTAGGGGACACCAATGGGCTTGGAAAGGCCGCCGTCCGTCGGATGCGACGTTAAGCCGTGGCCCCGTGTGCGGGATACCCTGTGCACGTTAAAGAACCCGCTGGATGGCCTTGACGGGAGGCTACCATCTGTTTCCCAACAGCTGTTCCAGTGTGTCCCCTCCCCCAACCTTCTCTGAGCCTTCGGGGTCCATGTGACCTGGCCATTTAGCCCATGGTGTGCAAAAAAGTGCTGCTCAGAGGTAAAACAACCCAACTATATTACTACCATGGTTCTCTCCACGTTAATGAACAAGTTGAATTGTCACCTAACAGATGTCCAGTGACTACTGGTTTCAACGGCCCTACTTGGAAAGAATTTAATCTAACTTATATGGGGTCATTTATGGCCAAAAAATTGTTTTTCATTTAATTAAAGAATTTTTCTAGTGTAAATGTATTTTATTAGGAATGAATAAAAGTTTCACAGTATAAATACAGTATAAAACATTTTGAAAATGTTTTGAAAGTTTATTATTTAAAATTCACACAAATATTCTACCAAAGCTGTGGAAAAAATAAACAAAATATTTTACTACACGAAATTAATTCAGTTTTTTATTCTGCGTCACTATTTTTAGAGGTAAATTTGGAATATTTCACGAACAAATTTTTGTTTTCAGCATGTTCTTTGCAAACAAAATTTGAGCACATATTACACAACAAATTATATTTTATCTATAGCAGAGTATCACAAAAGATATCGTGTAAACATGGGACTTACGAAGAGTTTGTTTAAAAAAACTTAGTTTTGCCATGAGTGGGACTCGAACCCACGCCTCCCAGTTTCTATATCCGTTTACTAATCCGTTTGACTTGTATCTTAACATACAGTAAAGGACACACCCAAAGTAGCAAACTTCCATTTTATATAAAACTCAATAAAATCGACTCGACGAGAGATTTTCCTCAACCTCATTTTTGAGGCAGAAAGTAGGGGACATAATTTCAGCTACATCATAATGCTCCTCCCACATAAGTAGGGGACATAATTTCAGCTACATCATAATGCTCCTCCCACATAAGTAGGGGACATAATTTCAGCTACATCATAATGCTGCTCCCACATAAGTAGGGGACATAATTTCAGCTACATCATAATGCTCCTCCCACATAAGTAGGGGACATGATTTCAGCTACATCATAATGCTGCTCCCACATAAGTAGGGGACATAATTTCAGCTACATCATAATGATCCTCCCACATAAGTAGGGGACATAATTTCAGCTACATCATAATGCTCCTCCCACATAAGTAGGGGACATAATTTCAGCTACATCATAATGCTCCTCCCACATAAGTAGGGGACATAATTTCAGCTACATCACAATGCCCCTCCCACATAAGTAGCTTTCGTTTCAGATGCAACTTGTTCGGTTCTCTAATCGTTTACGAAATTCTCCTTTGTTTTTAGGTGAGGTTGGGTTGTTTTACCTCTGAGAGGCACTTTTTTTGCACACCATGGTCTAAATGGCCAGGTCACATGGACCCCGAAGGCTAAGAGAAGGTTGGGGGGAGGGGACTCACTGGAACAGCTGTTGGGAGACAGATAGTAGCCTCCTGTCAAGGCCATCCAGCGTGTTCTTTAACGTGCACAGGTTATGGCTCTCCCGCACATGGAACCACGGCTTAACGTCCCATCCGATGGACGGCGGCCTTTCCAAGCCTATCGGTATCGCCTACTGACAGTATACTTAGGAATGAACAAAAGTTTCACAGTATAAATACAGTATAAAACATTTTGAAAATGTTTTGAAAGTTTATTATTTAAAATTCACACAAACATTCTACCAAAGCTGTGGAAAAAATAAACAAAATAGCCGATATAATAATAATAAAAAAAAGTAAATACCCCCTCAAGCAGCTGCTTGCCACAGAGGTCTGACAGGAGCCTGTCAGTTTATATGCCAGAGTAGAAGATCTGAGAGGATGGCAGGACCTCAGCAGAAAAACTACACAGACAGCCATGCCTTAAACCGGGGCTCGAACCCAGGTCCCTTAGATCAGTAGCCAAGCGCGCTAACCACTCGGCCATAGTTCTAATTAAAAGACAAATTTTCTTTTCATAATTGAAACTTAATGGATTATTTTTCTTATTTCGGGAAGTTACCTCACTAGGAGACCAGCACTTTGCTCGGTGCAGTTGCTTATGATTCTATTCCCCACAAAATATGAAAGCCAGTAATGCCCACAATTCTGGTTCCCTTATCACAATCGTCATCGTAATTCCCTGAACAAAACTCAGCCAATCAGACATCGACCGTTGAATTTACTTTGAAATCGTCTGCTTGCAGGATGCAAAGCAGAAAAGAATGTGCTGAGATCATCAGATCCTTTAATAGACTGTAATTTTTTCGAGATTTAAATGCAGTTTTTTTTTCCCTTTTCGCTTTCAACCTTAATAACTTCCTTCCTTTAGTAATATATTGAAATATTGGGAAAAAATCTTACTTTTGAAAGAAACTCAATAATAAAGTAATTAATATCGAATACCTTTTGGGTATTAGGAGTGAAGGAGGATCATAACCGAGGGTGAACAACAGACGTCCCGTTTTTAACGGAGACTAGATAGCAATATTAAGCGAAATTTGATTCAGAACTTTTTCTTTTTTTTCGCAACCTGTTTGTTACTGCTAAACGTTTTCTTTAAAATAGCTTCTTGCTTTTATGCCGCAAAAATTCCCCGCCCTGCCCACGATCAGTAGGGGTCACCGATGGGCTTGGAAAGGCCGCCGTCCGTCGGATGGGACTTTAAGCCGTGGTTCCGTGTGCGGGAGAGCCATACGCTGTGCACGTTAAAGAACACGCTGGATGGCCTTGACGGGAGGCTACCATCTGTCTCCCAACAGCTGTTCCAGTTGGTCCCCTCCCCCAACCTTCTCTGAGCCTTCGGGGTCCATGTGACCTGGCCATTTAGCCCATGGTGTGCAAAAAAGTGCCGCTCAGAGGTAAAACAACCCAACCCAACCCTTGCTTTTATGCCTTTTTTTTTGCATAAAAAAACCCGAAGTTTTCAATTTTTCAAAATTTTCAGATATTGTCCCCCGTTGCCCTTTAGATCTTTAAAGAATTTTAATAACCGGAAGAGCGCGAAAAAAAGTAAATGTATGTGAGGCATGTATTTTGCAAGAATATTTTTTCAATGTTTCTGCAATTGGGAAGGGAAAATATACATCGATATATCGATTGCTTTTGGCGAAAATAATTTACGAAAAAAGAAAAAACCTAAACGGTGTTCTGGTTTTTTCCTAAATACTACCCTAAATCTCTTCATCAAGATAGTTAACAAATCAATATGATTGTAAAAGTAAAGTTTACAATTGCTATGAAACTTTAAATCGAGGGTGTTTACAATCTTGTTTGATGCGCCATTTCTCAGTAATAGAAACAATTGGCCCAATTTTTAAACTATAGAAGGAAGTCGTGAGCCAGGCATTCGATGATAAAACAGCATAAAATGTTTTAAATAAAAGCTCTGTTTCATTTTGAGATATAATTATCATCACCTGGGCTGGATCTAGGGAAGGAAGAGGGCTACAATCGCAAAAA
Organism: Ryuthela nishihirai; assembly: GCA_038380435.1. Taxonomy (NCBI): domain Eukaryota; kingdom Metazoa; phylum Arthropoda; class Arachnida; order Araneae; family Heptathelidae; genus Ryuthela; species Ryuthela nishihirai. Next base: position 10,410,303 of record JAWZYU010000009.1, on the reverse strand, counting down.
GTACGTAATGCTTTTTAACTAGTCTAAATTTTTTTCTGTAAAGGAAAAGGATAAATTTCGGGGGATTATTTACTCCTTTTTTGCCATTTGTGTCATCTGAAAAAACTGAAAAATATTAGAATAAATTATAAGCCAGATTCAAATAATTAATCATTAGTATATGTTTGTTATCTAAACGACAGGTTTATTTGTTTGGTTTTTTGTTTTGCATTTGGGGATGAAACCACAAAGAAGTAGTGCACGTGTGTCAGAGGTGTGGGGGGGGGGGAGTGCTGTAACTTCTCTCCTTACGCTTTGGTCTACCAAATCCTAAAGAGACCACTGCTGTATCTGTTTCAGTTGACCTATAATTCAAAAGCGAATGAGGTGTGTAGAAAAAACTGCAACTCATTCCAAATAACCTACAGGCTTATCATACGAAATAATTACTTAAATCATGACTCATGAAAATTTTGCTGACTAAGATCACTGGAACAAATTGAAATGTGTTACTTTAATTTGCATCTGTTGATGAGATGAAACTTTTGGATGCGGTAATCAAGCGAAATCGCTCATGAGAAAGATAAATTAATTAACTGCTGCAAGAGATATTCAACTCTGGGATAGGATTTCTTTTTTTGAGTTAGTAATTGAAGACCTTAATTAAAGTTTCATTTAATTAACCCACTTCTCAGAAGATAATTAGTCGGATTTAGTTGATTGTATCCGATATTATTTTTCATTCCCTGATTGTTTGCTTCAAATAAACAAACGAAAATGCTGTTCTTTTTCGCATTTCTAGGGAGTATTGTATAAACACGAAATATCCTAATCACTAGATGCAAGGCTTCAAAGCAGAACAGACCACTTTCCCTGAAGGGTAGAAACCTTTAACAGAATGGGTTTCTGTGCTATCCAGCCAAGCAAAGTCAACTAATGCATAAATCGGGGCGGGGGTGGCTCAGTCGGTAGCGCGCCAAGTTCGTAATCTGTAGTTCCCAGGTTCGAGTCTTAGATGGGTCAGCGTTGAGATTTATCTCCGCAAAATTTCCCACACTGCCCACGGTCAGTAGGGGACACCGATGGACTTGGAAAGGCCGCCGTCCGTCGAATGGGATGTTAAGAAGTGGCCCCGTGTGCGGGAGAGCCATACCCTGTGCACGTTAAAGAACACGCTGGATGGCCTTGACGGGAGGCTACTATGTCTCCCAACAGCTGTTCCAGTGTGTCCCCTCTCCTAACCTTCTCTGAGCCTTCGGGGTCCTTGTGACGTGGCCATTTAACCCATGGTGTGCAAAAAAGTGCCACTCAGAGGTAAAACAACCCAACCCTTTAACAGATGTGAAGTAATTTGCTTACGATACATTACAAGCAGAACGAAACCGAAGAGCAAAATTAAAATATTTATTATTACATTACCGCATTTCAGTCAAATGGTTACAATTGCGAAGTGATATTTGGGAGCGCAGGCGCAATTTGGAAATGTGGGTCCTCCCCGCCCCTTTAAAGATGAGGCTGAATTTACGTGACAGGTGCAATGCACCCACAGGCTGCGTTGGCTTTAGTTACCTTCTAAAGTGATTAAAAATAATTAAAATGATGGTTAAAACTTGTACAACCCTTTAACAGATCCAATTTAATCTAGAAATTACGGTGACTGCCACCAAGTAGAGTGCACGGAATTGATCGTAAAATAAATTTCTATATTCATATCTTTATACAGGGTGAATCTGAAAAAGTGGGCAAAACTTTACGGGGTGGTAGAACGCAGCTATACGAGCAATATTCGTCATAGAATGTATGGTCGGAACGCAAGCGGTGAGAAGTTAAAAGGTAGTTTTCCACTGTCACATTTAAAGAATGAACACAAGAAGGAGAGGAGATACTCTGTGCCTCACTTGCATTCCCATCCGCCGCACCGTACACAAAGTGCATATCCGCCATTTCGTGGTTAGTATAACCAGCCATCCTCTCGGCAATTCACGGTAGAAATTCCGTTGGGTGCGAGGACCGACCCTTTTATACCATTTCCAACGCCACTTAGCGGCTCGCCGTTTGCGTTCCGCCCATACTTTCTATGACGAATATTGCTCGTATAGCTGCGTTCTACCACCCCGTAAAGTTTTGCCCACTTTTTCAGATTCACCCTGTATACTGGGGAGACTATGAGCCTGCACAGTTGAGGAATCGATAGTTCGCACATATCAATGACGTAACACCTTTCAATCCACCTATGATGTGTGAGAATTGTCGAAGTGTAAAATGCGCAGTCTCAAAGTCTCCCCACGTTGCCCATCCCCACTCAAAAAATAATAGCACTCTCCGAGGCCTTTAGCTCCTGAAAAATCCAGAATGGCAACGCAGATACACTAAATAAAAAACAAAGTTATAGTATTCATACATTTAATTTAGTATACTTTTTATTTAATATATTTGGATTTAATTTCAACGAGGTGTTCACAATGATGAGGGAAAACTATGAAATATAAAACTACGGATTTCAACATTCGTAGAAAAAAAATTGGTTCAACTTTCATTAAATCGAGTTATTCAATTATTCATTTATGACATGAATAGATTTTCAAAGCATAAATTTTGATTCTTTTATTTACAGTGCGAAAATTTAAAGTTGAATGCGTTGCTGTTTTGTTTTTTGTTTCTTCAAATCCTTCGCCCCTAGTGATGAAGCATGGCATTCGCCAGCTTAAAGGCTGCAGGAGAAATAATCCCATCTGTGACACAATTCATTACTTCGCTCTGCATAACTGATGCAACAGGAAATTCCTCGCTTTGTCAGAAGCAGAAGTGGCGCCAGCTTATCTCCCGATACCCATCCTTCCAAATCAAAAGAAAAAACAACTTTTCGATAAAAAAAAACAACAACTAACAAAGCCATCGATGTTGCTGGAATGCAAATCGAGCGAGATAGAATATTAGTGATTTCCCAGAACACAAAACACTCTTCCACATTCCTTAGATGGATATTTTAAAAGATCAAAAAAGGGAGTTCCCTGCTCTGCCAGTGAAAGGGCCCATTCCGATCCTCTTTTGTCATAGTCTTTGGGCATTAAGTAATTGGATTGGACCACTCCGCGTCCGACTCTCGCGACAACCGAAGCAAAACTAATAAACCGGGCCACGTGTTTTAGAGGCCGGAATTCCGTCTCCCCTTTGACAGCAAGAGCTGTAAATGGAAAAGGTAATGAGCATTTGATTCCTTGTTGATTTCATGTCCAAAAGGGACTTATTAAAATGTTAATATGCCAACACCTCAGGTGAAATCTTCAGCGAGGTAGAAAACGCTAATACTCTGTTTACGATAAAGATGGTGAAGGTTTATTATTTTTTTCCATATTTTATGTTCTTCTCCGTGTTAGATGAAACTCGATCGGTGGGAGGCCAAAATGAATTGTTTAATATTTTTATCGCGGGTATCAAAATAAAGTGCGTAGGAATTTATGAATCATCTTGATGGCTTCGTAAATTCGTTTTCTGCTTTTTCTTCCGCTCAGAATTATGTACGAGCATTTCCATGTGAACGACGTGAAGCTTCTTCGGGGCTCGAGCGATCGTGTCGCTCATATGTGATGCAGGATGATGGATTCATGTCGCAGCTGCATTCCTCAGCGCGCGCCTCTCGCTCTTATCGAATTGAAGGAGGAATTCGAAAGAGTTTGATGGTTTTTATTAAGAGCAGATGACTCTCGTCCTTGTTGGAAGTGCGGGAAAGTCTTATTTGATTCAGGAAGCGATTAAAGAAGGAAAAAAAAAATTATCGCTTCCATCTTGATTGACGTTTAACGGAATCTTGTTGTTTGCAGTTTACATTATGGACCGAAGTCTACAAGATCTTTGTAACTTGTTTAGGTCAGCTCATGCAAAGAAGCAACACAGAGTTCATAGAACTAGCAGACATTGGAATTCGAACGCAGAATTCAGTTGTAACCAAAAATCAACACGCGATATTACTGAATCTTCTACGGGCGGGGGTGGCTCAGTCGGTAGCGCGACAGGCTCGTAATCTGTAGTTCCCAGGTTCGAGTCCCAGCTGGGTCAGCGTTGAGATTTATCTCCGCAAAATTCCCCGCCCTGCCCACGGTCAGTAGGGGTTGGGTTGTTTTACCTCTGAGATGCAATTTTTTGCACACCATGGGCTAAATGGCCAGGTCACATGGACCCCGAAGGCTCAGAGAAGGTTGGGGGAGGGGACCCACTGGAACAGCTGTTGGGAGACAGATGGTAGCCTCCCGTCAAGGCCATCCAGCGTGTTCTTTAACGTGCACAGGGTATGGCTCTCCCCGCACACGGGGCCACGGCTTAACGTCCCATCCGACGGACGGCGACCTTTCCAAGCCCATCGGTGTCCCTTACTGACCGTGGGCAGGGCGGGGAATTTTGCGTAGATAAATCTCAACCCTGACCCAGCTGGGACTCGAACCTGGGAACTACAGATTACGAGCCTGGCGCGCTACCGACTGAGCCACCCCGCCCCCGGTCAGTAGGGGACACCGATGGGCTTGGAAAGGCCGCCGTCCGTCGGATGGGACGTTAAGCCGTGGCCCCGTGTGCGGGAGAGACATACCCTCTGCACGTTAAAGAACACGCTGGATGGCCTTGACGGGAGGCTACCATCTGTCTCCCAACAGCTGTTCCAGTGAGTCCCCTCCCCCCAACCTTCTCTGAGCCTTCGGGTTTCAGAAAAATAGTTTCACGTAATAATGTTCTGACCCACTTAATATTTGGCGATTACCAAATCTTTACTAAAGGTTTTTTCTTGCTTACATCAAATGATGATCATTATTACAAGTATCAGCCGCGTCTTATATTAATGAATCACTTCCATTATCAGTTTTGCTTGTTAGAGAACTAAAGGTTTTAGAAAAATGTTTTGCACAACCGGAAATTTTTGAACAGCTTTCGCGACAAGCTTGTTATCGCGATGATCCGAAAACTTGCATAAATATTCCTGCAACAACAAAAACAAAAAGTATAAATTTCAAATTCGGTAAATGTTTGATAGCTCTGGAAAAGAACATGCACTATCATTGCATCAGAAAATAATTCGTAAAAGAAAAATTTCCGAAAACTAAACAGAACATCAAACATGCTTTCTTTTTTGTAAAAGAGCCAAAATATAATCAGTGACGTCAAACGTTCGTTGTTATTGACGAAAAATTATTCAAAAAGTAAATTAAAAAGATGGTAAAATGCAAGAATTCTCCAATTAAAAAACAACCAGTTACTGCACAACAAGCTCTGTATTAAGGAAGCCTTCTTCCCGTTATAAAGAAGCTAATGATTGACTAAATTTATCCTGCTCCAGATTTTCTTAATGCTGAAGAGCTTCGGTAATTGGTTTGAAAGAGCTCTCCTTCAACATTTGCGATAACTCGTTGAATTATGCATCAGGCAAACCGCTCCTGAGGCCAAAGATGAGAACGTAATTTGCATTCTGTGAAATAATTACTAATTTAACCACCACTTTGATTATTTTTTGTTTTTTGTGTCTCTCGTGATTCAAACGATTCTTTCACGTGATTCATTCTTGCGGTTCCTTTCTCAGTGATCGGAAGTAACATAGATATGACCGATTTACCCTTTGATTCACGAGAAAATGGTTATTTCAAATTTCACCATTCTATGTTTTTATTAGGGCTAATATATAGATATACTGGAAATCAATCGGTGTTTCGGAATCTCTTGATTTCTAGCCCGTGATTTTTTACTCTCCAATACCGGTATATCGAAACTTCAGCTTTGACCCCGAAGGACCTATCGCCTCCAAAATTTGACATAATTTCTGAGGGCGTCGACCCCAAATGCCCCCAGGTACCAACATTCAGCTCTCTGGCACCACCGGTAGAACTAAATTTGACCTTTGACCTCGAAGGATCCATCGCCTCCAAAATTTGTCATAATTTCTGAGAGCGTCGACCCCAAATGCCCCCAGGAACCAACATTCAGCTCTCTGGCACCACCGGTAGAACTAAATTTGACCTTTGACCTCGAAGGATCCATCGCCTCCAAAATTTGTCATAATTTCTGAGAGCGTCGACCCCAAATGCCCCCCAGGAACCAACATTCAGCTCTCTGGCACCACCGTTAGAACTAAATTTGACCTTTGACCTCGAAGGATCCATCGCCTCCAAAATTTGACATAATTTCTGAGAGCGTCGACCCCAAATGCCCCCAGGAACCAATATTTAGCTCTCTGGCACCGGTAGATATAAATTTGACCTTTGACCTCGAAGGACCCCAAATTTGAAATTTTCGTAACATTTCTGAGCTCTACAACCCGAACCCCCCCCCCCCCCTAAACACCCATGTTCATGTTTCTGGCACTCATAACTCAATGTGTGACATCAATATGACCTCGATTTGATCTTAAAGGACATGGAGGTTAAAATTCGGATTTTTTCCGAGATCGACGATCCGGATTTCCCCTAGGTACATATTTTTAGAGCTCTATCATTTCTCTATCATAGTTAGAATTAGCGTGATCCCCTGTCAGTCAGTCAGCCGTCAGTCAATCACTTACAATCGTATATATGAGTTAGATATAGTAAGGTCTTTTTTAGCCGGAGGGGGGCGTGGCGGAGGATGGATCTTGATAGCGCGAGGTTTGCAAACTTTCCTATGCCTACGGTGAGATTTTCTCCGCTAACTCCCGCTCTGCCTGCACTTGGTGAGAAAAGAATATTGGTAAGTGTGGAAAGGTGGACCATCTTCGGATTGGGTATTAAGTCGAGATGCAGGAAAGCTATGCCCTTTACACATTAAAGCACAGGTGAATGCATCTAATAAAATGCTTTCATCTGTCTTCTAACGGTTGTCTAGTGAGTCTTCTACCCCTATCAAGTTCTGAGTTCTAGAGGTCCTTGTGACTTGGCAATTCAGTCCAATGCGTTCAAACTTTACACAGCTAAAAAAATAAGTTTTCCTTATTATTAGCTTTGTTTTTCATACCATTCAATTGCGCTTTGCGCATTTAAAACTTTTTATGTAAGAGTAGAGAGATGATTTTAAGAATTTTAAACTCGCCTTTTCATCAGAGTCTTGATGCCCAGCTTTGACAATAACAGAAGCTTTACTTTATTCACTTTCATTCCTACCAAAGCTGTGTCGCACTGGCGTAGTGAATATTAAGACAGCTTAACCATCTTCTTCGATCATCCCAAATACTGCTAAACATCAATCAAACAATCCAAAACAATTTTCCTTTCTGTAACATATGTTTAAGCAAGTATGTAAAAGATGTGAGCTCTCCTCCCCAAAAAGGAAATATCCCATGTACGATTTGTCCACTTTTTAGTTTTGCTTCAAGAAAATAGACCCATCATTGATTATGACTTAAATCACTTCAATTCACTTCAAGAAACATGATCCCATCATTGATTATGGAAGCATTTGTTAAAATCCCCAAAAATATCAAATAAAAGGATAAAAATTTTAAACAATCACATAAAAATAAAGAGTCAAAGCATTACATCAAAAAAAGGAATTCTCTTCTTTTTTAACATCTGTTGTGAACGTCACCGCGACATTATTAATTTTCTGTGGAGGCATTGAAGCAAAGGAAGTTCCGTTTCATCAAGAAAATCCAATCACACGATATGATGGCTTAAGCTCTGGGACAAAAGTCTTCTGTTCCCGACGCAGTTCGCTATGCCCGACAAAATTCTGCATAAGCCTCCAAAATAATCTTCAATCTGAAATTTTCTGAAAGCTCAGCAAAGCCAGGCACTAAAAGTCAGCAACGGCTGATGCTTAATTGAAATGTGACGTCAGATAGATTTTGTTCATGCTTTTCAGAGCAGACTGAGGCCAACCACATAAAGATGAAGAAATTATTTAGGTAAATTTACTCTAACCAGTTCTTCATTATTTTTTGTTTTGTTTTCAAAATCAGAGATATTCCAATAGGTCCACTGTTGAAGTCGTATTCACCAAAGTCGAATTTACAAGTCTAGAAGCTAAAAGAGAAAGGCTGTTCAAGCTAGAAGTCATTTCTAGAATACATAATATTTATCCAGGGCCGGATTTACACTTTAAGCGCCAATGCACATTAAGTGGTATTGCGCCCTTAATGTGAAACAAGTTTTTTTAAAATTTCGCATAAAAAATTTTTTTTGCTTTTACCACTATGAAGATTGTGGAAATGATGTAATTGAAATGGATGCGGTAATTTTAATGATAAGTAACATAGTTTTGTTAATAAACAGTAAAATTAATGTAATAAATAACTATTATACATAGCATATAACTTGTAATATTCAGTAGGTAGTAACATTCATCAAGTGTGGTGGCCTGAGGGTGAAAAGGTGAAAGGCAGATTTAGGCCTGATTTTAACAGGGACAATGGTGAGTTTGGCGTGGATCCATCTACCAGCCAAGGGATCGGCTTTGAGAGACGTTGCGTTCCGATTGAATTATTCATTTGAAATTTAAACATTTTTTTTTTCGCTTTGGGAACGAACAAATTATTCTTAATCATGAAAAAGTATTGTGATATTTACATGTTGTGCGAATGGAAAACTATATTCAAAGCTCTCAACTTTAATCTAAGCTTTTTTCGTAGGAAAATGTCATAAGAAATTGAAAAATCTGAAAAACTTCCCAAAATCTAGATTATTGTTTTATTTATTTGACGATATATAGGACACAAAAGAATCCTAGAAGCTACTCCTAGCTTTTACAGGCTTTGGGTTGTTGGGTTGTTTTACCTCTGAGCGGCACTTTTTTGCACATCATGGGCTAAATGGCCAGGTCACATGGACCCCGAAGGCTCAGAGAAGGTTGGGGGAGGGGACCTACTGGAACAGCTGTTGGGAGACAGATGGTAGCCTCCCGTCAAGGCCACCCAGCGTGTTCTTTAACGTGCACAGGGTATGGCTCTCCCGCACACGGGGCCACGGCTTAACGTCCCATCCGACGGACGGCGGCCTTTCCAAGCCCATCGGTGTCCCCTACTGACCGTGGGCAGGGCGGGGAATTTTGCAGAGATTAATCTCAACGCTGACCCAGCTGGGACTCGAACCTGGGAAGTACAGATTACGAGCCTGGCGCGCTACCGACTGAGCCACCCCCGTCCCAGTGACCTAAGGGTGAACAGGGGAAAGGGAATGCATAGTAGTCCATGATTTTCACAGGGACAATGGTGTGTGTGGCGTGGATCCGTCTGCCAGACAAGGTATCGGCTTTGAGAGCCCTTGCTTTCCGATTGAATTGTTTTTAATGAACGATGGCGTTAGTAATAGCCACAGCTCGTTATGTCCTGTAAGGAGGATGTGTGATGTATTGTTGTGTACTGGTTGTAATTAAATCTATATTATCTTTGTAGAGTACAAATGTCAGTAGTCCACTCATTCCTGACTCCGTGGGGGCGGGGGTGGCTCAGTCGGTAGCGCGCCAGGCTCGTAATCTGTAGTTCCCAGGTTCGAGTCCCAGCTGGGTCAGCGTTGAGATTTATCTCCGCAAAATTCCCCGCCCTGCCCACGATCAGTAAGGGACACCGATGGGCTTGCAAAGACCGCCGTCCGTCGGATGGGACGTTAAGCCGTGGCCCCGTGTACGAGAGAGCCATACCCTGTGCACGTTAAAGAACACGCTGGATGGCCTTGACGGGAGGCTACCATCTGTCTCCCAATAGCTGTTCCAGTGGGTCCCCTTCCCCAACCTTCTCTGAGCCTTCGGGGTTCATGTGACCTGGCCATTTAGCCCATGGTGTGCAAAAAAGTGCCGCTCAGAGGTAAAACAACCCAACCCTGACTCCATGTATTCTAGGGAGCGTTTGTTCTAGACTCAAGCATCAGCGCACTAATACAGGGTGTTTCAAAAAGGACGCAACCCTCCATTGTATTTTTCTGTTTAAACTTGACAAAAGACACAAATTTCAAAAGATGCAAATTAGACATATATCTACCTTTACAACAGATGTTGAAAGTAATTTCCTGCAACCTGGATGCAGATTCGTACCCGTTTCATGACATTTGCAGCCACCTTTCCTAATGTTAGTTTCTTTATGTTTAAAATCTATCTTTTAATGTTAGCCTTCAAGTTTATGAGGATTGTTTTGAAGCACTACACATTTCAGATATCCCCAAAGGAAAAAATCTGGAGGAGTAAGATCTGGGGATCTTGGTGGCCACAATTTTTTTTAAATCAAATGATCACCAAAAAATTCCTGCAACATGACCATTGTGTCATTTGCAGTATGGGCAGTCGCACCATCTTCTGAAAACCTAGAATACACGGAGTCAGGAATGAGTCACATCCAATAGTGCTGCAATAAACTGGTGGATGAGGTCACGACAAACTTCACCAGTTACAGTTGAGTCAAAAAATAAAGGCCATATCACACAACGACGGGAAATTGCACACCAAACATCAATTTTCCATGCGTGTAATGGTCGTTCGTGAAAAGTGTGAGGATTTTCACTGCTCCATATTCGACAGTTTTGATCGTTCACATACCCATCCAAGTGAAACCAAGCCTCATCACTGATATAAACACAGTCCAACACCTAAATTCCACTTTCATAAAAAAAAAAGAACGAAACCAACGACATAAACGTTTTTCATGGTCTGGTTCTTTCAGTTTACGAACGACACCAATGCGGTAGGTATGAAATTTTAACTTCTTTGTAGCCCTGAAGACAGTAGCTGGTGACAGTCCAACCTGTGAAGATAACTTTCTAAGAGATTTTCTGGGTGAGCGAGTTAAACGCTGAGACACATCATCAAGAACTTCGGCAGTTAACAGTGATGGCGGGCCTGGGCTCTTTCGATTCTGTACAGACTCAGTGTCACGAAATTTATCAATCAAACGAAATATTGTCGACTTGTTGGGAACTGCAGACTGAGGAAACTTCAACTCAAACTCCTCTCTCACACGTTTGTAAGATTTGTACGCACAATAAGTCTCAACAATAAATACACGTTCGTTTTTGGAATACGACATAGCTGACACAACACAAAGGAATGAATGCTTGAATGAAACTAGCGCGTGACAAGGTCATTTCAACTGCTAATGACTGTTAACCTTGAGTACAGTAATGCCAACTGACTAATATTACGTCATAAACTGTACATGCGCGTACCCTCTTATATTTAGAATTGCGTCCTTTTTGAAACACCCTGTTTAAGAGGTAACGGCTGGCGATCAGAAAAGACGACCGCAACTTATGATTTTTCCATCATTCACATAACATTTTAAGTATCCTAATAAATTTAGTAATATAGGGTATTATCCTCACAATCCATATTCTTTTAGAAGTTCGTTTACGATTATCAGGAGAAGATAGTGCTTTGAATGGGAATAATCGATCTCTATGGATGCTTGCAATTAACTTAAAATTAATAAAGATCTAATTTTGTCAGTTGAACAAATTGTTCAAATACTGACGTCCCTATTATGATGGCGCCCCTAGGGTAGTGCCTAACGTACCTAATGCGAAATCCGGGTCTGTATTTATCCTATGTGTTTGAAATGAAAAAGGATGCTATTCGCCAATGTTTTGTCACAATCTAATCTTGTTAAAGGTTTATCATTCAAGTCTCAAAAAAAAAACACCAATGGGCTTGGAAAGGTATCGGAAAGTCCGTCGGATGGGACGTCTTTGGTGCATGTCTCTTAGTTAGTATCTTTTGTACTTAACAAGCGCTATAAACTTTTGATGTTTAAAAAAGTCCTTTATTGCTCATTCTAAATGATTAGTAATATATAGAAAAAGACACGGACCTCCGTGTTGCCTGCGGTCAGTACTTGTGAGGGTGACCACCTGGGAACACCGCGTGCAGTTGCAATAAAAATCTGCTGAGGACCCGCCATCCTCACAGATCCTTCTACTATAGCGTATTAAACTGATAGACTCCTATCAGACCTCTGTGGCAAGCAGCTGCTTGAGAAGATATTTATTTATTTCATTAAGCCTCCATCCTAATTGCATTGAATAATGCCATTACAAAGCCGTTAATCTGAAGATGGTGGTCCTAGTTAGTTTGGGCTTCGTTACCTCTGAGCTGCGCTTTTGTCCACAGAATGGCTAAATGGCCAGCTCACAGATATGATGGAGGTTGGCTCAGTCGGTAGCAAGTCAGGTTCGTAATCTGTAGTTCCTGGGTTCGAGTCCCACCTGTTGTAGCGTTCAGATTTATCTCCGCTAACACATCTCGGCTGTTGGTCAAAAAAGAACACCGATGGGCTTGGGAAGAAAGCCGTCCGTCGGATGGGACCGTGGCTCCGTGTACGGGAGAGCCTTGCCCTATGCACATTAAAGAACACACTGGATGGCCTTGACGGGAGGCTACCGTCGATCTCCTAACAACTGTCCAGTGTGTTTCCTTCCCCCAACCATCTCTGAACACTCGGTACTTATAGACTGGCCATTTAGCACACTGTGTGCAAAAGAAGTGCCGCTCAGAGGTAAAAACAACCCAGCTCAGAAGAATAGCATCTTCTGCCAGCTCAGAAAATCAGAAATTCAAAGCCAGCTTCAGAAGAAGAATCCGAAATTCAGAAGAATCCCAAATGCTCAGAGAAGGTTTGGGGAAAGAGATTCACTAGCCAGCTGTTAGCAGACAGTTGGAAGCTATACACTGTACAGTTGCTCAAAAAAGTATCCGAACGCTATGATTGATTACAGAATTTCGAAAAAATATCTGGCAACGATTTTTTCAGAAATTAGTGATCTGGCAACCTTCGTGTCACGTGACACGAAGGTTGTCAGATCACTAATTTCTGAAAAAATCGTTGCCAGATATTTTTCCTGAATTCTGTAATCAACCAAAGTGTTCGGATACTTTTTGAGCGACTGTAGGTGGTCATATTATTTTGATACTAGATCGTGTAGGCTCACTCACGGAAATATTGAGCGTGTGCAGTTACTGCACACGCTCCAGTTTGCTGTGAACGGTAACTGGAGCGTGTACAGTTGCTGTACACGCTCCAGATATTTTTCCTGAATTCTGTAATCACGTGACATGAAGGTTGCCAGATCACTAATTTCTAAAAAAAAATCGTTGCCAGATATTTTTTCGAAATTCTGTAATCAATCATAGCGTTCGGATACTTTTTTGAGCGACTGTACACGTTAAAGGACACGCTGGATAGCGTTGACAGGAGGCATCCATCTGTTTTCTCATATTAAGTCAATCTCCTTTCCCTACACAGCTCGGAGCTATTGGGAACCTTATTGGGAACTAGTTATTTAGCCCGTTCTGTACAAAAAAAAAAACTGACGCTCAACGGTGAAACAACATTCTGTCAATTATTGCTGCCGTAGTATTGATATGAATTCAAAGAGAGGAAAACAGCGTGAGTTCGAAAATAGTATATATGTATACTAGACTAAAATAAGAATGAAGTAATTTATTACAAAGTCACAAATATTATAAAAATTAATCAATCTTATCTAAACACAAGTATTTCTATTCCTCTTAGTATAAAGTCAAACCATAAAAAGGATGATTTACCATGTTTAACTAAGTCTCATTGCTTACACCACAATGCTGTCAATATTCAGTTCCTATGACAAAATAGAATATATTACTTCGTAACATCCAACAAACAAACTAAATTATATTGAGTTTCATTTGTTTTAGAGAACTACCTTAATAATGCTTCGTACCTTATAGATGCGAAATGTCTAACGTTGATCTCTCCTGATAGAGGACTCAAAAGTAATTTTACTATTGATTCCCTTTCACCACCGAAACCAGACTCATCTTGAATCAAATGTTAGCAGTCCAACAAAACACTAACTTAATACAATACATCCTTCTTTTGTCACTAATCCACTACACCTTTTTGTTTTTCTTCCACAAATCTTATTATTCAAAGCATCTCCGTTCTAAACAGTCGATAACGCAATTGTCACGCTGAAGCATAGGCGAGCATTCATGACACATCTGCCATAAAGCCCATTGTAGCACGTTCATCTGTCGTAACAGTATTACGGTTGCCTTTAACAATACAATTACCATACAATTATATTACTAACCATAGAATTATTGCTGCCTTTGTAAATAAAGCAAATTTGATTTCTTCAATTCTCTCTTTTTTCTTTGTAACAACATTAATAATTTTTTCCTAAACATTTCACACCTGAGAGAGCATCTTGCGTTGAAATGAGAATGTCTCAATTGCAAAGGTAATAAATCATGATGACGTATCACTTTATTCATCACGTAAGCAAAAGACTCCTTTGTAAAAGATTAGCCGCCTCCCTCCCTTCGTCAGCGAAATCTGCATCCCCGATGAGAGGTGACGCCTTAATTAACAGGTTTTGATATATCAGGCCTCCTCTTTTCCCTTGCCACCTCAGAGAAGACATGCACGGTTTCAATGCTTGCAACACAACCTGGGTCGTCGGATGCATCGCATGATGGATGGCGAGTCTCCCACGCGAGCAATGAGAAGACGAGGAGAACCCTATTGCTCGCAACTATTAAAAGGTGCATTGCAGTAGGCTTAGGTTGTAAAATGTTAAGCAAACCACAGCTAGGCCTAAGGGATTACAAAGACTTGTCCTTGAATTTACGCAAAATTAAGAATATTCATCGTCTAGTAGTTTAATTTTCTCGCGAATGTGATTGTGAATAAGATTTTTGAATGGATGACCAATTTAGTTTTTATTTAAACATTAATAAGAGGAAAACAAAAACAATATCTGAAATTAAAATTAAATCCAACTAAAATGAACCGTAGAGGAAACTTCAGATTTCGGTGAATTGAACTACTTGATCACTAGGACAAGTTGTTTTACTTTTGTACGCATAATGAAATAAATGAATAGGTCACAAAGATCCCAAAGAGCGGAGCTGGATGGAAGAAAGAGATTCACTCTAAGAAAGATGGTAGCATCGTATCAAGATAACCGAGCGTGTTCTTTAACGTGTACGGGGTTTGGATCACCTACACACGATACTATGGAAATTGTTGTTGGGTTGTTTTACCTCTGAGTGGCATTTTTTTGCACACAATGGTCTAAAAAATCCAGGTCACAAGACCCCGAGGGCTTAGAGAAGGTTGGAAGAAAGGTACCGACTGGGCAGCGATTAGGAGACAGATAGTAGTCTCCTGTCAAGGTTATCTAGCGTGTTCTTCAACATGTCCAAGTTATTACTCTTCCTCACACGCAGCCACGGTTTAACGTCCCATCAGACAGACGGCGGCCTTTTCAAGCCCATTGGTGTCCCCTACTGACCGAGGGCAGGGTAGGGGTACAGAAACTCGAAAGTGAAACTTGCATCGTCACCATGGTAACAATGTAAACTAAGTCGTGACTTATTTCCGCTGTAAGAGTACTTTTTGATCGCAATAGGAAAATACTGTTAGTCCCTGCTTATTTTCTGATGATTATTTTATGATTCCCAGGATTTTCTTACTTCTATGATACCCGGAGTTAATCGCTATTAACCCCGGGTATCATATAACTATTAAACCCGGTTTCGGAATTATTAACAATTAACCCCGGTTTTTGAATTTTTGCGTTTTACAAATTATTTTACTCGAATTTAAAGTTTTTTACCTATTTGATATTTTGATTTGTTGATTTTTGTTTTGTGGCTCCTATTACATACCCGTTATTGCTTTTGAATTTCGCATTTGTATTGATTTTAAATGGGTCTTACTTTGGTTGTTGGGTTTCATGACTTTTATATTTTTACTTTTCGCTTTACACCCCGTTTGGCACAAAATGGCCTCAGTTACGCTTGCGCCATAAAAACCCCGAAACAATCAACCAACCAACCCTTCTTATTTCCAGCCCTAACGAACAATTTCATCCGACAGACGGCGTCGCGGTGTCTTTCAAACGCCACTGTTGTCTTCTTTCCCGCCAAGGGTTGAGTGGGGATTAGCGGAGAAAATATAAACTCGTACACTCACTCAAAAAAGTATCCGAACACTATAGTTGATCACAGAAATCAGAAAAAGTATCTGGCAATGATTTTTTCAAGAAATTAGTGATCTGGCAACCTTCGTGTCACGTGACACGAAGGTTGCCAGATCACTAATTTCTTAAAAAAATCGTTGTCAGATATTTTTTCTGAATTCTGTAATCAAACATAGTGTTCGGATATTTTTTAATATATATAATGCGTATGAATATATAATGCAATGAATATGGAGGTATGCAGTTACCGTTCACAGCAAACTGGAGCGGTTGCGGTTAATGTTCACAGCACATTGGATCGTGTGAGCTCACAAAGACCTGGATCGTGTGGGTTCACTCACGGAAATATTCAGCGTGTGCAGTTACCGTTCACAGCAAACTGGAGCGGTTGCGGTTAATGTTCACAGCACTTTGGATCGTGTGAGCTCACAAAGACCTGGATCGTGTGGGCTCACTCACGGAAATATTGAGCGTGTGAAGTTACCGTTCACAGCAAACTGCAGCGTGTGCAGTAACTGCACATGCTCCAGTTTGCTGTGAACGGTAACTGCAGCGTGTGCAGTACCGTTCACAGCAAACTGCAGCGTGTGCAGTAACTGCACATGCTCCAGTTTGCTGTGAACGGTAACTGGAGCGTGTACAGTTGCTGTACACGCTCCAGATATTTTTCCTGAATTCTGTAATCACGTGACATGAAGGTTCGTGACATGAAAGGTTGACAGATCACTAATTTCTAAAAGAATCGTTGCCAGTATTTTTTCTGAATTCTGTAATCAACCATAGTGTTCGGATACTTTTTTGAGCGACTGTACAATGAGACGAACATGGAAACTTTAGGTTGTTTGATTAACTAGGCCTAACGCGCTACTGCGTGACCGAGTCCCCGCACCTCATCACTAAGAGATTAAAATTTCATGAAAGGGCAATTTTTGGCAGTGCTCGTTTGCCTTTGTGAGAGTGTTGACAACTTCCTAAAAGGAAATGAGTCATGAAATTGGGTTGAGTTGTTTTACCTCTGAGCGGCACTTTTTTGCACACCATGGGCTAAATGGTCAGGTCACATGAACCCCGAATGCTCAGAGAAGGTTGGGGGAGGGGACCCACTGGAACAGCTGTTGGGAGACAGATTGTAGCCTCCCGTCAAGGCCATCCAGCGTGTTCTTTAACGTGCACAGGGTATGGCTCTCCCATACACGGGGCCACGGCTTAACGTCCCATCCGACGGACGGCGGCCTTTCCAAGCCCATCGGTGTCCTCTACTGACCGTAGGCAGGGCGGGGAATTTTATGGAGATAAATCTCAACGCTGACCCAGCTGGGACTCGAACCTGGGAACTACAGATTACGAGCCGGGCGCGCTACCGACTGAGCCACCTCCGCCCCAAAGTCATGAAATGATTCCTTTCAACTCTTCATTAAGTCCAACGAGCTAATATCATTTCCACGGTTGGAAATCATGTAGATGATGACTGTGGAAATTGTAACACACTTCATTAAGCTTTAAATTAAAAAACATCTTTCCTGTCGAGATCTTTTATTTTTTATCATGCTTTTCACTCTAGCATTCTAAAGCCTTTTTACTTCAACCGATTGTTTTCAAATTCCTACAATCACTGGAATTCGAAACTTACATCGTCACCATAGCAGCCCATTGTTAAGTCTTAAGACTATCTGAGACTCGACTTACTTTTGTCATGGAAGTGTACTTTTTGGTCATGAATTGTACGAAAATGCTATTAGGTTTTGATTATTTTTGTACAATTCCAACCTAGCCATTAACCCCATTGAGTATGAAAAGAGCGCAACTCAGAGATAAGACAATTCAATTTTAGTGTTTGCGTCATCTGAAATTTTCTTTTAAAGTAGGAACAGTTCTCTGGTGGAAAAAAAACTCTCTCGAAATATATGGAATTTTTCTTGTGAATGCTCCCAGACGAAGCATTACTCAAAACAGTAGATATATGTCCCACAAAATTCAGGAAAAATATCTGGAGCGTGTACAGCAACTGTACACGCTCCAGTTACCGTTCTCAGCAAACTGGAGCGTGTGCAGTTACTGCACACGCTCCAGTTTGCTGAGAACGGTAACTGCATACGCTCAATATTTCCGTGAGTGAGCCCACACGATCCAGGTCTTTGTGAGCTCACACGATCCAATGTGCTGTGAACATTAACCGCAACCGCTCCAGTTTGCTGTGAACTGTAAGTGCTCCATTCGGCGCCAAGGAAGATCATTCATTGGCTCTTCAAAAAAGGAAAGTGACGAGAAATGTAGAGGCTCCATTTCTTCTTAGCTTTCACCTGCCACGAAGAGTCGCATCTGAAGCTCACTGGGTGCTGGTCGACAAATTCATAGAATGAGGATTTCGGGAGAAGAGAATCCGTCACAATTTGGCGAAGGGATTTCCAGTCTCTTCGGAGAATGACGTCAGAGATGGTGGAGGAGGAAGCGAATGTGATGTCTGCTCTTATCTGAGATGTCTTTTCATTTTGTTCCTTGCAATTTATGAAGTGACTCTCCAACAACTGCTGTTAGAAGTTTAAAATGTGGTCTATATTGTTTTCGTATTATGAAGAAGTAGTTCTTTATCTTTACGATTTTTCATCTGTTAGATTTGTATCAGAAATGCATTTTTTGTGATTTAAGCAGATTTCTGGAAGATTAGGATGAACACGAAACTGAAAGAATCGCTCGAAGCTAGGGCACTCACTGAATAAAAAAATTGTTTCAAAGCTTTTAAATTCATATTTTTAAGGAATTTGAATAGGAAAGCAGCTATAGTCGATTGTGGACGAACTAAAATAATACTTCATACTATTTTGACAGGTCATCTAGACTTTCGTGATAGTAGGCTGCTCGATTTCTATATGCTCACTTCGCTCGCCAACATCACAATTCATAGAGATCTTCATTCTGTCCATCACTAAAACCACAGTTGCAAATTTTATTACAGTAAAGGAAGTTTCAGACGAAATCTATAGGGGATGGGTTGGGTTGTTTTACCTCTGAGCGGCACTTCTTTACACACCATGGGCTAAATGGCTAGGTCACATGGACCCCGAAGGCTCAGAGAAGGTTGGGGGAGGGGACCCACTGGAACAGCTGTTGGGAGACAGATGGTAGCCTCCCGTCAAGGCCATCCAGCGTGTTCTTTAACGTGCACAGGGTGCCACGGCTTAACGTCCCATCCGACGGACGGCGGTCTTTGAAAGCCCATCGGTGTCCCCTACTGACGTGGGCAGGGCGGGGAATTTTGCGGAGATAAATCTCAACGCTGACCCAGCTGGGACTCGAATCTGGGAACTACAGATTACGAGCCTGGCGCGCTACCGACTGAGCCACCCCATAGGGGATGCATTATCACATTTTTTGTGCTAAAGTGATAATGCAGGCAATCGTAGAGAAAAGCCTGTAAAATGAATGTGGATGATTAATTAATCAAGTTTTACAGTGAAATTAAAAAGTGATTTTTATTCAAATATATATATACTAGGGTAAATCAGAAAGTAAAGTTCTCAGTTTGTTAACCGCCAAACTAATAAACATCTAGAGTTGTGTTACCACTACATGTTAGTATCAAATACTGTCACTGAGTGGCAGCAGTCATCACTGTCACGCACCTGTGCTCTGAGGCGCAGAGTCAAGGCGAACTTGACGAAACTACTGCACGTATATACGGAGTTGGAGATCTGAGCAGTAATTAGGTTTCTTTGAGCACAGAAGACTACCCGGTGGATATCCTTCAATAGCTCAGATGTGCTTGTCAGTGCAGCATGTGGGGAAATGTGAATTCGACAATGGTAGTGCCTATAGTGGTCGGTAGCGCGCCAGGCTCGTAATCTGTAGTTCCCAGGTTCGAGTCCTAGCTGGGTCAGCGTTGAGCTTTATCTCCGCAAAATTCCCCCGCCCTGCCCACGGTCAGTAGGGGACACCGATGGGCTTGGAAAGGCCGCCGTCCGTCGGATGGGACGTTAAGCCGTGGCCCCGTGTACGGGAGAGCCATACCCTGTGCACGTTAAAGAACACGCTGGATGGCCTTGACGGGAGGCTACCATCTGTTTCCCACCAGTTGTTCCAGTGGGTCCCCTCCCCCAACCTTCTCTGAGCCTTCGGGGTCCATGTGACCTGGCCATTTAGCCCATGGTGTGCAAAAAAAGTGCCGCTCAGAGGTAAAACAACCCAACCCTACCTATAGTGGATGAGGATTTCCGCACCTGGAGATGGTCAACTGTTCACCATCCACCATCTGGAGCTATCGGATTTTCATTTCTTGGGAAGCTGAAGTTCCTCCGAGGACGACGCTTTCCATTGGATGACGCCATCAAAGAAGAAGTAAAATAAATGGCTTCAGGAGGACTCGTCCTTTTATCTTCGTGGCTTGGATAAGCTGATCGACAGTTAGGACATGTGTCTCAACAAGGCTGGTTACTACAGAGAAAAATAATACACATGTGAAGCCATTTCCTGTTTATAATCTTCGGTGTAATTTCCTGCCGTCTGCAGAAATTAAATAGGGAAAATTATTTTCTTGACAACCTTGTATGTCCAAAGAAGATGTACATCCAAAAAAGCAGAATTGCTTCTTTGGATAAATCAAAATGTAAATATTTCAAGTTGAGAAAGCATTTAGTGAAAATTGAGTTCAGCTGGGTTGTTTAACCTCTGAGCTGCATTTTTGCCTAAATAGTAGAGTAAATGGCCAAGTCATAAGAACCAAAAGGACCCAGAGAAAGTTGGAGAAGGGCATTGCCTCCCATAAAGGCTTATCCACGGCGTTCTTTAACCTATACATGATACGGCTCTTCGTTACCATGGATTAGGGCATAACGTGCCATCCGACAGATCACTGGTGGCATTTCTCACTGTGGTAAGAAGGTAAGTTGGCGGTGAAAATTATGAAAACAAATGGGACTCGAATTGGGAACACCAGATTAAGAATCGGACACGCACGACTAATCCAATCCCCCATCCAATTACTGAGAGAAGGTAATGTCTTGCATTAATATACAAAATTTGAGAGTAAAAATTACAAACTTTTAAATTTTTCACACTGAGCAAGATAAGTGAAGAGCTCTTCCGTCATTTGAAGGGAAAAAGATCGAAACGGAAATCGGAACAGGAATAACGCATGGCCATGAGATCATTTCCAGATATTTTGGTAAGGTCGATTGTGAGCGAACAGAACTTACACTTCATACTATATGATAGGTTTTGTAAGATCTTTTTGGCAAGTAGGCTATCCTGCTTATGCAGGCTTACTCTACTCGCCAAAAGCAGGAAACTGCATGGGACGAGAGATTGAAAGGTTTTAAATCTTGAGCTGGAATGGATGCAAGTTGACAAGCAAAGTAAAAGAAGGAGGCGAATTTTTTTTTCTTTGAAAAAGGAATTTGGGTTGTTTTGCCTCTGAGCGGCACTTTTTTGCACACCATGAGCTAAATGGCCAGGTCACGTGGACCCCGAAGGCTCAGGGAGGGGACACACTGGAACAGCTATTGGTAGCCTCCCGTCAAGGTCATCTAGTGTGTTCTTGAACATGCAGAGTATGACTTTCCTGTACACGGAGCCACGGCTTAACGTACCATCCGACGGACGGCGGTCTTTCCAAGCCCATCGGTGTCCTCTACTGACGTGGGCAGGGTGGGGAATTTTGCGGAGATAAATCTCAAAGCGGACCCAGCTGGGACTCGAACCTGGGAACTGCAGATAATGAGCCTGGCGCGCTACCGACTGAGCCACCTCCTCGCTGAAAACTCCAAATTCCTAAGCCCCAAGGAATTTAGAGTTTGGCTCCGAGAGAAAATGCAAGTGCTTCAACGAAGAGTTTTTAGTAAGTCAGAAACGCGAGTTTCTTCGTTGAGGAACAGGAATTACATTTGGTTTTAGAAAAAGTTTTATCGCCGGACTGATACAAAACGGGAGATAACTGTGGCAAACCTCCAAGTTCTCTAGTGGAAAACAGCGGAAAGTGTGAACACTTGGCAGCAGCAGAGCATACAGATTGCAGAGACAACTGGAGTCAATTGCTTCCGCATTACAGTCAAGTACAATGAAGTCTGGTTTATTTAGAAGTTGCTTTCGGGCTCTATTGCAGTAGAGCGAGCGTTCTCCAGACAAATACAGTAAGGGAACTGGGAATAATTACACAATGGAGGTACAGAATGAGATGGGACTGCAATTAACAGGAGGATGGGGGAAGTGGAGAGCTCTTGGTGTTTTAGAAATGCGGACCTCTTGTACAATCAATGAAATGATTTAAACTCTAACCTAAGATCGTTACAGTTACAGTGGACACAAGTACTCCAGGAATGAAAGGATTTGGTTAGGGGAGCCATTACAGATGGGTTGGGTTGTTTTACCTCTGAGCGGCACTTTTTTGCACACAATGGGCTAAATGGCCAAGTCACATAGACCCCGAAGGCTCAGAGAAGGTTGGGGGAGGGGACCCACTGGAATAGCTGTTGGGAGACAGATGGTAGCCTCCCGTCAAGGCCATCCAGCGTATTACGCTTTAACGTGCACAGGGTATGGCTCTCCCGTACACGGGGCCACGGCTTAACGTCCCATCCGACGGACGGCGGCCTTTACAAGCCCATCGGTGTCCCCTACTGACCGTGGGCAGGGCGGAGAATTTTGCGGAGATAAATCTCAATGCTGACCCAGCTGGGACTCGAACCTGGGAACTACAGATTACGAGCCTGACGCGCTACCGACTGAGCCACCCACGCCCCCATTACAGATGGAAAATACTAATTAATTCCACTCTTTGAATTTGTACCATTGCTCTATAATCAAAATATATATCTCTCGTTTAAATACCATGTGTTTACAAATTTTCATAAATTTTAACATTCTATGTTTGGCCGTGGAATAGTGGCGAAGCATATATGGCAACTTTGCAAGCAATAGAGACATTGAGCGTTGAGCAGTTCGTCCATCAACAGTTCTCAGAGATCACTGATTAATAACAGGCATTGAGACATCAGTTATTTGTCAAACAAAGATTAATAAGTGATCAGTCGATATCAGTCACATTAATTGATAAGTGACTCACACAATCAGCCAATCAAAGATGATCACAATCAACCAATGATATGCGCTGTCTCATTGCCTAAATGCTTCTATAAACGCTTCGTCACTGTTGTCTGGTGTCGAATCCTAGATTAGGTAAAATCAGTCGGTAACGCGCCAGGCTCATAATCTGTAGTTCCCAGGTTCGAGTACCAGCTGGGTCAGCGTTGAGATTTATCTCCGCGAAATTCCCCGCCCTGCCCACGGTCAGTAGGGGACACCGATAGGATTGGAAAGGCCGCCGTCCGTTGGATGAAACGCTAAGCCGTGGCCCCGTGTGCGGGAGAGCCATACCCTGTGCACGCTAAAGAACACATTGGATGGCCTTGACGGAAGTCTACCATATCTTCTGTCTCCCAATAGCTGTTCCAGTGGGTCCCCTCCCCCAACCTTCTCTGAGCCTTCTGGGTCCATGTTACCTGGCCATTTATCCCATGATGTGCAAAAAAGTGCCGCTCAGAGGTAAAACAACCCCAAACAACCCGGATAAAGTACAGATGCTAATCATCTTTACTGAGGTCTCGCCTGCCCTTCATAACCTCTCCTCTTCAGTCCTCCTTAACTGTTCTCCATAACACCTCAGATTATGTAAAATTATGCGAGAACTACTCAAATGGAGGTCTGCGAATCACATCCAACAGGTTTGAGTTATTTTACCTCTGAGCGGCACATTTTTGCGCACCAAGGGCTAAATGGCCTGGTCACAAGGACCCCGAAGTCTCAGAGATGGTTGGGGGAGGGGACCCACTGGAACAGCTGTTGGGAGACAGATGGTAGTCTCCCGTCAAGGTCATCCAGCGTGTTCTTTAACATGCACAGAGTATGGCTCTCCCGCATACGGGAGCTCGGCTTAACGTCCCATCCGACGGACGGCGGTTTTTGCAAGCCCATCGGTGTCCCCAACTGACTGTGGGCAGGACGGGTAATTTTGCAGAAGTAAATCTCAGCGCTGACCCAGCTGGGACTCGATCCTGGGAACTACAGATTACGAGCCTGGCGCGCTACGGACTGAGCCACCCCCGCCCCAAACAAAAAATGAACGGCATTATACGTCTCTCGTCCACGAAAAGATCAGAAATTCAAAGATGAAAAATTCCATCACGCTTGAAATTATAGCTGAAAATTTTTGCAGTGAAGTGAAATTTGCTAATTGTTTAGAAAATGGGAAAAAAAAATTCTAAATTAATAATTATTTAGGAAAATGAAATTATGAAGAAATATTTGCAAGTATTTAGGAGATTTTTCTTGAGATTTGGGCGAAACCTTTTCGTAATTTGTCAGTCCTTCCTGGGAGAGTGAAATTGAAGCCGAAATCTAAAGAAAAGAATACCTATATTTGTATTTATTGGCTTTCAGTTTAACATTGGTATCTTAACAATTACGGGCTTCTCGTCCATTAGGTCAACTGGGGCACTGGTCTACCAAAAATAATCATAAGGTATAACAACATCATCATCATCATCATCATCCTCAAGCAGCCATGGGCTACGGAGGTCCAACCAGACCGTGCAATTTAGTTCTCCAAGCAAGTCTATCCTGAGCTACATCTAAACGAGTTTAAAATTGAGCATTCATTATTTGTCATATCTAAATCAACATAGTATAATTTTTTACTCATTTCGTAATCATTTTTTTGAAGTATTATGTAGACAATCATAGTATCTGCTTGTGAATCAGTCCTGTATCGTCTACTTCAGTACATATGTTACCGCTAAAGGGCAGAAATCAGTTATTCTACAGATTATCTAGGTATTGTGCAGATTAACTAGGGTGATCCGTTAACGTGCGGAAAATTGTTTCATTTCTCAAATTACCTAGGTAATCTGCAAATTACCTGGATAATCTGCACATTACCTACTAGGCACTCGTTAAAGTGAAAATAAGATCTTTGCTGGAACAACAGGAACGTTTCTGTACGCTTAAATTAACATAATGTTATTTATCTAGTGTCCGAGAGTAGAGTTGAAACCAGGGTCATCCCTCTGTCAACATGAATCAGTCGTCCGAATTATAAAAAACGCCCCCAAAATGAGCAGGCCAAGTGAGAACGAATCATTTGAGTGATTCGTTATCAAGAATGAATCACTTTACCGATTCGTTCTCACTTGGCCTCCGCTCATCCGGGGCGTTTTTTTATAATGCGGACGAGTGAATCACGTGATAAGAAGATTCATATTCAAGAGATTCACCACTATGAGAGAAACAAACTTTTGAACTTTAACGATACGGAAGCCGTTAATGTGCACATTACCTAGGTGAAATGCGGAAAACTCTTGATTCCGCACGTTAACGGAGCAAATCAGTTAATCTGCAGATTAGCTAGGTAATGTGCACATTAACGGCTTTCGAGCTTTAGCGGTAACATATACAGCCACAAATTTCTCCATTTCAGCCATAGCCCGAAATCCGCATTATCTGTTATACAGGGTGATTCAGAATTCATCATCAATATTTGGTGGGGAGGTAGGTAATAAGAAACGAAGGAGATTTCACATAGGAAAGCATGGGCGCATATGCCATGTAGTAGGGCAAAATGACCCCAGTTCAATGATGGAAAGAACACATAAGAAGGAAGTGGTAAGGAAAAAACATTTATTATCTTACATGTAACATTTCTTTGCATTGGTTGTACAGACTTACAAGAGGTACTCGAACTGCCGACCATGTGCTAGAATGCATGACTCACAACGGCGTTGCATGGACAGCCGGACCCTGTGGAAGATGCCTGGCATTTCCCGGATGTTTGAGGCAGCAACTGATATGCGTGCTACAAGATCCATAGCACTATCAACAGGGGTCTCGTACACCATGTTTTTCATAGCACCCCATACAAAGAAATCGACTGGAGATAAATCCGGTGAACGTGGTGGCCAAGAAACCGGTCCACCGCGGCCAATCCATTGACCACCAAACTGTCTGCGTAGGTAAGCACGCACAGCATTTGCGAAATGTGCAGGAGCGCCGTCATGCTGGAACCACATTCGCCGGAGACTACCATCAGGAACCTCGTTCAGAAGATCCGGTAACACAGTCTGAAGAAATGTTAGGTACTTGGCACCGTCCAAACGGGATGGTAGTAAATACGGGCCCAACAAACAGTCACCGACAATCCCAGTCCACACATTGACAGCAAAACTTTGTTGCGCAGCTCCAGGTCTTGTACCGTGTGGGTTCTGATGAGCCCACACATGCCAATTGTGTGTGTTGAAGACACCCTCTCGAGTGAACAACGCCTCATCGGTGAAAAGAACATACGTTGGGAAATTGGGATCAACGGCTGTTCTCTGCATGAACCACTGACAAAAAATAACACGCTTGGGATGGTCGTCTGCTGCCAATAATTGCACTCTTTGCAGATGAAACGGATGTAACCCTTCATCGTGTAATATCCGCCACGCTGTTGCTTGCGAAATTCCAAACTGCCTAGCCATACCTCGTGTGCTAGCACCAGGTTGTTCCTCGATTTCCTGTAGGACAGCTTCCTCTACTGCTACTGGCCGTGCCGATCTGCGCCTCCCTCGATTAACATTACTAGCAGCAAACGATCCTGTTTCACGCAGTTGGCGATGAATACGTGAAAACATTTGATGCTGTGGCACACGGCGGTTTGGGAAGCACGCTGCATACAATTGCCTGGCTCGAAGACATCTTTCTTCTGCCGCACCGTAAGTTACATGCATATCTGCACATTCATTCCACGTATACCGGTTCATGTTACTTCTGCAAATTCACCTTGTCGAATGACAACTGACTGCACGCGTCAAACAGCTGTGCTTCTGTATGAGAGGTGTGTACACACAGCGCCCTCTACACCACCATGCGTTCGTCTGCCCCCATACTTTCCTATGTGAAATCTCTTTCTTTTCTTATTCCCTTCCTCCCCACTAAATATTGATGATGAATTCTGAATCACCCTGTAGTGATGAAACAAATGCGCCTGCGCTGAAATAGAATAGCGATGTTGCAGGAAGTGGATCACCATTTTGTTGTGGTCCCTTGATCACCTGTTCCTACCAAAGCGCAATCGAATCTGTAAAAAATATATAAATTGAAAATTTTAAAAAGTACCACTCTTCCTATAGGGTCCCAAAAAATATGAAATAAACTTAAAGCATTTCGATGGTGCAATCAGTCACTAAGTTCGTATTCACTTCACAGAAAGTTAGAGCGCCGACAATCTTGTCTAGTAGGAAAATCGTCGCCCTAACTTCCTTTGAAGTGAATACGATCTCAGTGACTGATTGCACCATCGATATGCTTTAGGTTTATTTTCTACTTTTTAGGGCCCTATAGGAAGATAGGTATTTTTTAAATTTATTAATTTATATATTTTTTGTTGTCACTAAAAACCCCTACCTTCAAAATTTTTCATTTGATATATGCCTCATAAACATCGAGCATATTTACCCGCTTTTTGGAGTCATGTTTGAGGTAGCCCATGACATCAGAGAAGTCACAAACTTTAATTTGAGATACGACTCGTTAAAGCCGACCCCCACGAAAATCCGCCCCCCCCCACATTTTATCAGGAGGGAATAGTGGTAGCAAAATTTGAAGTAGTTTACGACCGTCATTATAAGAGCTTTCATTTGACAACTAACTCATAACTGTAGTTCCCTCGGATTCAGAAGATATAGGAAAACGATTTTCATATTTATCGTTTTTAGAGAGGAAGAACGCGTAGGGGGAGGGGGGTGTCATGTCATGCGTTTATAGCCTATGACATTTCCCGCGTTACAAGCTTTCATTTGACGCATAACTGGTTATTTTCCGCACTCGCGTTCAGGAGATATAGAGGAACAACCATTTTCACATTGTTCTTCTCTTTCAGGGGGGGGGGGTGAGAAAGCATGGGGGTCAATTTTTCATAGCTTTCATTCGACATATAGCTTGTTGCTTTCGGCATTCGCGTTCTGGAGATATAGCTTAAGAATAGTTTTCATGTTCTCCTTTTTTAGGGGGGCAAGAAAGCACAGGGGGTTAATTTTTTTGTAGCCTGTGACACTCCCCGCGTCACAAGCTTTCATTTGGCACATAAACCATTAAGTTTCTCCATCGCGTTCGATAGCTGTGGTGGAACAACGTTTTGTCAAATCCACAAACCGACCGAACGACCAATCGACAAATGTCAAAGCCAAAAGCAATCGGAAGATAGGTAAAGAGAAGAGAGAGCCAAGGGACTAGATTTTCATTGCAGTGTAACACTTTTTCCCTTCATTTTAAAAGTTTGTAAAAATTTTCTTGAAAACTGTTTAAAAATGCTCAAGTTTTTTTTTGAGCAAAGCAATGATAGCAAGGGTAAGGAGGGCATTTTTGGTCTTCATTTACCCTTGCTAGCATTCTGAAAGGGAGGACGCTCCCTTGCTCTTCCCCTAAATCCGGCCCTTTATAGAACTGATATTTGATTTAAAAAGTATAGGTCTACTATCACTCAGTGACTCGGAAACATCCAGTACCGGAGTGGCGTTCCAATGTAGTTGCAGCCTTTTGGGTTGTTTTGCCTCTGAGCGGCACTTTTTTCGCACACCATGGGCTAAATGGCCAGGTCACATATGGACCCTCGAAGGCTCAGAGAAGGTTGGGGGAGGGGACCCACTGGAACAGCTGTTGGGAGACAGATGGTAGCCTCCCGTCAAGGCCATCCAGCGTGTTCTTTAACGCGCACAGGTTATGGCTCTCCCGCACACGGGGCCACGGCTTACTATCCAGCGTGTTCTTTAGCGTGCACAGGGTATGGCTGTCCCGCACAAAGGGCCATGGCTTAACGTCCCATCCGACGGACGGTGGCCTTTCCAAGCCCATAGATGTCCCCTACTGACCGTGGGCAGGGCGGGGAATTTTTGCGGAGATAAATCTCAACACTGACCCAGCTGGGACTCGA
This sequence comes from Ryuthela nishihirai, assembly GCA_038380435.1. Classification (NCBI taxonomy): domain Eukaryota; kingdom Metazoa; phylum Arthropoda; class Arachnida; order Araneae; family Heptathelidae; genus Ryuthela; species Ryuthela nishihirai. The sequence continues at coordinate 10,381,476 of JAWZYU010000009.1, read as the reverse complement.
ACCTGGGAACTACAGATTACAAGCCTGGCGCCCTACCGAGTGAGCCACTCCTCGCCCCCCCCCCCCCCCCCGTAGCTGCAGCACTGCTTTTGGTAAATGCTTCCCGTATTCAAAGAGTCCTTCTTCGTCACTGCCTGGCAGGATATAGCTGAACTGGGTTGCCAACTTTTTATTTTGCTAAGGAAGGATAGTTGTGTATGGACAGTTTAAAAACAACATTAAATACGAAATGAGTTGAACATTTTGTCTACAACGGATGTTAATAGCATATTTTAACACGCCATTTGGTTCGGAAGGCTTAACTCAGTCGGATAAATGTTTTCTTTTTCATTTGCAACTCAAAAATCTCCTATTCGATAGAAGCCCGCTCTCATAATGTTTCATTTTCTTCAACATTTTTTTTTTCATAATTTGTTTTATTATCATATCACTTTTTTACAATTCAATGCAAATTAAATTAATATATATGTAATGCAATATATATATATACATGATAAATTAATATTGCAAATGAAATATAACCAAAAAAGAACTGTTCAAGTGATAATTTACTATGAATATTTCAACTTAAAATAAAAAATATAAATTTATAATCGGAATAGAGTAAAAAAAATACACCTCTACACAGTCGGATCAGAATAATATGTATGGTAGGTGGTATATACATATAGTATATGTATGGTAGGTGGTATATACATATAGTATATGTATGGTAGGTGGTATATACATATAGTATATGTATGGTACATTTTAAAAACGTTTAAAACGGAGGAGGATGGAGGGGGAATGCAATCCAATGGTAATCCAGCCTCTTTGTTCCTCTTTTACCTTTTCCTGTTCGATTGCGTCATTTGCCCCCCCCCCGCCCCCTTTGTTTTCTTGCAGAGAGTGGAGGCGGGGGTGACTCAGTCAGTAGCACGCCAGGTTCCTAATCTGCAGTTCCCAGGTTCGAATCCTAGCTCAACGGTGTCTTACCTAACAATATGGGGCGGGGGTGGCTCAGTCGGTAGCGCGCCAGGCTCGTAATCTGTAGTTCCCAGGTTCGAGTCCCAGCTGGGTCAGCGTTGAGGTTTATCTCCGCAAAATTTCCCGTCCTGCCCACGGTCAGTAGGGGACACCGATGGGCTTGGAAAGGCCGCCGTCCGTCGGATGGGACGTTAAGCCGTAGCCCGTGTACGGGAGAGTCATACCCTGTGCACGTTAAAGAACACGCTGGATGGCCTTGACGGGAGGCTACCATCTGTCTCCCAACAGCTCTTCCAGTGGGTCCCCTCCCCCAACCTTCTCTGATCCTTCGGGGTCCATGTGACCTGGCCATTTAGCCCATGGTGTGCAAAAAAGTGCCGCTCAGAGGTAAAACAACCCAACATAACAATATCTCGTTTCTCCACTTCTGAAGAGGGAAGAGGCGAAAGAGAGAAGTATCTAAGAGCTTGCAATGATAAGACTTGAACCTCCGAAACTCAGGTTACGAGCCTAACACGCCACCTATTGAGCTCCCTCTCTATTAAAGGAAAGGAAGTTATAGCGATCTACTTAAATTACAATCGCTTTTTATTCGTATTCTCTACTTTGGACGAATAGGAATTCCTTGGCTGCATGCTGCCGTGAATAATAACTCCAATTGAATGATAAAATCTGAAGCATAAATCATTCAGGATAATTCCAAAATCCATGTCAATAGCTACATTTTCATCACACTAGAACTTGAAAATTTTTCTGCATCTTGTTCAGGCAGGACCGGATCTAGAGGGGGTGGGGCTCAAGAATCCACACACACACCCACTTTGAGAACGCTCGACTAAAGCAAAATATTATAAAATTCGCCTAACAAAATGTGAAATAGGTATAGTCGCTCAAAAAAGTATCCGAACACTACAGTTGATTACAGAATGCAGAAAAATATCTGGCAACGATTTTTTTAGAAATTAGTGATCTGACACGAAGGTTACCAGATCACTAATTTCTAAAAAAAAAATCGTTGCCAGATATTTTTTCTCCATTCTGTAATCAACCGTAGTGTTCGGATACTTTTTTGAGCGACTGTACATATTTCTGGGGCTAGGCAACCATCGATAGTAGGAGGTTAATTTCGGTATATTTTTTTTCTTTCATGCTTACTTCGATTACATGCTAATCGGATCTGGGGCTGGGGTAGCTCAATCGATAGCGCTCCAAGCTCGTAATCTGTAGTTCCCAGGTTCGAATCCCAGCTGGGTCAGTGTTGAGATTTATCTCCGCAAAAATTTCCCGTCCTGTCCACGGTCAGTAGGGGACACCGATGGGCTTGGATGAGGCTGCCGTCCGTCGTATGGGACGTTAAGCCGTGAATCCGTGGGTTGCGTTGTTTTACCTCTGAGCGGCACTTTTTTTGCACACCATGGGCTAAATGGCCAGGTCCCATGGACCCCGAAGGCTCAGAGAAGGTTGGGGGAGGAGACCCACTGAAACAGCTGTTGGGAGACAGATGGTAGCCTCCTGTCAAGGCCATCCAGCGTGTTCTTTAACGTGCACAGGGTATGGCTCTCCCGTACACGGGGCCACGGCTTAACGTCCCATCCGACGGGCGGTGGCCTGTCCAATCCCATCGGTGTCCCCTACTGACCGTGGGCAGGGCGGGGAATTTTTGCGGAGATAAATCTCAACGCTGACCCAGCTGGGACTCGAACCTGGGAGCTACAGATTACGAGCCTGGCGCGCTACCGACTGAGCCACCCCCGCCCCACCCGTGAATCCGTGTGTGTGAGAGCCAAAACCTTTGCTCGTTAAAGAACACACAGGATGGCCTTGACGGAAGACTAATATCTGTCTCCCAACAGCTGTTCCAGTGGGTCATCTGTCCCAACCTTCTCTAAAGCCTTTGGTGTCCATGTGACCTGGCAATTTATCCCACGGTGTGTAATAAAAGTGCCTCTCAGAGGTAAAACAACCTAACTCTGATCGGATCTATAAGAAATCGAGGGGGGGAGAGAGGGCAAGAAACAGAATCGAGCCGAAAAAGTGTAATGTTTGGGGGAATGGATTTACAGTGTAACATTTCCCTCACCGTTTTACAGGGCCTTAAAAATGCATGAATATAACTAATATTTAGCCTCTGTTAACCATTACTAGAATCCTAAAAGGGGAACGGTCTCCTATGCTTCCCCCCCCTGATTCCATGTAATACGTTCGATGGAGCGCGAGATTAAAGAGAACGTGAAGTGCCTCTCCAAAGAGAGCAATAGCTGGTAAGCCCCAGAATTGTACGGACAGCTCCAGATCGATGATGGTTAGAGCGAATCCTCTGTGGATTTCCTTAAGACCACTTGTTCGTGACTCCTTTGATAGCTGCGGCAGTTACGCTGTTGCTTTCAGTTGTTATACATTCGGAGACAGGGGCGGGGGGGGGGGGCTCAGTCGGTAGCGCGCCAGGCTCGTAATCTGTAGATCCCAGGTTCGAGACCAAGCTGGGTCAGCGTTGAGATTTATCTCCGCAAAAATTCCCCGCCCTGCCCACGGTCAGTAGGGGACACCGATGGGCTTGGAATGGCCGCCGTCCGTCGGATGGGACGTTAAGCCGTGGCCCCGTGTGCGGGAGAGACATACCCTGTGCACGTTAAAGAACACGCTGGATGGCCTTGACGGGAGGCTACCATCTGTCTCCCAACAGCTGTTCCAGTAGGTCCCCTCCCCCAACCTTCTCTGAGCCTTCGGGGTCCATGTGACCTGGCCATTTAGCCCATGGTGTGCAAAAAAGTGCCGCTCAGAGGTAAAACAACCCAACATTCGGAGGTGATATTTTTTTGGATAGATGTGTTGAAATTTCAAGATATTGATGCTCTGTCAGCGTTACTAATTGTTCTTATCTAATATGACGTCAATATATTACTCAGTCAATTATTCATCAGTTATGAAATCTATACTACCGGACAATGGCACACTTTCAGTAACAATTCTGGCCAAAAGTTTGCTAGAATATTAATGGCCTTTTCTTTTCTGAATTTTGCAATACTGTGAGTGAAAAAAATTAAGCATCTGATTTAATTTTTTCCTTTGTTTATACTTTAAATTTTTATAACTCGTTGAAAACAACGATTAAATTAATATAGAATTAAAACTGTTTCTATTAACTGAAAAATCTAATTACCTCTGGTGAATATGGAACGTTCGTTTCCAAAAAAGAAAGTTATCATTTTCAAATGGGTTGGGTTGGGTTGTTTTACCTCTGAGCGGCACTTTTTTGCACACCATGGGCTAATGGCCAGGTCACATGGACCCCGAAGGCTCAGAGAAGGTTGGGGGAAGGGACCCACTGGAACAGCTGTTGGGAGACAGATGGTAGCCTCCCGTCAAGGCCATCCAGCGTGTTCTTTAACGTGCACACGGTATGGCTCTCTCACACACGGAGCCAAGGCTTATAGTACCATCCGACGGACGGCGGCCTTTCCAAGCCCATCGGTGTCCCCCACTGACCGTGGGCAGGGCGGGGAATTTTGCGGAGATAAATCTCAACGCTGACCCAGCTGGGACTCGAACCTGGGAACTACAGATTACGAGCCTGGCGCGCTACCGACTGAGCCACCCCCGCCCCCATTTTTCAAAACTTAACGCTTTGCAGCGAAAGAAAATCGAATTAATGATCTTCCCCATTCATTGTGAGGAACTGCTTTCGTTATCCTCTTCCGAGGGTGTTATAAACGGGCTTCAAACTTTATGAGATATCCTGCTGCTATGTTCAAAGGAGGGTTCCCAAGGGGCCAATGAAGTGAACAAAAAATTGCATTTTCCCACACCGCTGGAGCCAAGGAGGCAGGTCGCTGCTTTCAATGAAAACTCCTTGACAACTCACTTTTTTATCACCAAAATTTTAAATTTCTGACGTGAATAGACTGTTTATAGCAGGGTTGGGTTGTTTTACCTCTGAGCGACACTTTTTAGCACACAATGGGCTAAATTGCCAGGTCACAAGGAGGTCTCAGAGAAGGTTGGGGGATGGGATCCACTAGAACAGCTGTTGAGAGATAGATGGTAGCCTCGCTTCAAGGTCATCCAGCGTATTCTTTATCATACAAAGGATATGACTCTCCTGCGCACGGACCACGGCTAAACGTACCATCCGACGGACGGCAGTCATTCCAAACCCATCGGTGTCCCCTACTGACCGTGACAGTTATACGGAGATAAATCTCAACGCTGGCCCAGCTGGGACTCGAACTTAACGCGCTACCAACTGAACCATCCCCGCCCTTTTATAGCAGGGATACTCGAAATTTTCTTTGCTCACGACACACTGTTTTTCATCGTGAATACTCGCAGCACACTAAAAATTTATGTTGGCAACATTACGGGAGACGCTCATGCGCAGTTTGCCTTCAATAATACCCATTTCTATGGAGTCGTTTGTAAACGCAGACCTATTACGTTCAAGTTCTGACAAGTATTGAGGTTAGTGCATAGGCTGAATGGGTATGTTTTGTGTTAATTTTGGTTTTATCATTAAGATATAATATGTATAAGTTTTTGATTAAACGGAAAAAGTTAAATGAAGAATCAGTGGCAGAAAGGTGGAAAAAAAATGGCTTATAAATTTCCTTTGATCTGCAACATCATCCGAAATTTTGCGCACTCCGTTTGAGTTTTTTCTGTATATTTTTTTATTTACCTGTCTTCTTATTGTTTTTTGCTCGTCATTTGTCGGTTTATGCATTTGCATAATTTGTATTTGATCCACGATATCTTTCGACCACGACCGGCAACTTAATCGTCAAATTAACATTAAAAGTCGTTGCCAGATATTTTTCCTGAATTCTGTAATCACGTGACACGAAGGTTGCCAGATCACTAATTTCTAAAAAAATCGTTGCCAGATATTTTTTCTCAATTCTGTAATCAACCATAGTGTTCGGATACTTTTTTTGAGCGACTGTAGGTGGTCATATTATTTTGATACTAGATCGTGTGGGCTCACTCACGGAAATATTGAGCGTGTGCAGTTACCGTTCACAGCAAACTGGAGCGTGTGCAGTAACTGCACACGCTCCAGTTTGCTGTGAACGGTAACTGGAGCGTGTACAGTTGCTGTACACGCTCCAGATATTTTTCCTGAATTCTGTAATCACGTGACACGAAGGTTGCAGATCACTAATTTCTTATGAAAAATATTAATGATTTATGTGTCAAACGAAAGCTTATGACGCGAGGGGGTCAGGCCACAAAAATTGCCCGCCCCCCCGTGCTTTCTTTCCCCCTAAAAAGAGAGAAATATGAAAACTAATCTTTCGCTCTATCTTCGGAATACGAGAGCTTAAAGAAAGAAGCTAATGAAAGCTTGTGACATGGAGAATGTTACAGGTTTAAAAAAATTCCATCCCCTGTTTCGTCCCCCTTAAGAGCAAATATGAAAACGATTGTTTCGCTATATCTTCCGAACGTGAGGGCGTACAATTATGAGTTAGGTGTGAAATTAAAACTCATATGAGGACTGTACTAGATTCTCAACCCCCCCCCCCCGCACCTCAAAGAAAAAGGGAAAAGCGACGGATATTCGCAGGGATGGACTTTAACGAATTATATCCCAAATTAAAGCTTGTGACGTCTTCAGTGTCACGGGCTACGTTTAACACGACTCCAGAAATAAGGAAAGGAAAAATATATCAATGTTTATATATCAAATGAATGTTTCAAATGAATGTTTATTTAATGTTTATTTCATGTATCAAATGAATGTTTCTGAAAGTAGGTGTTTTTAGTGACCGAAAAAATATAAACATATTAAAAAATACCTGTCTTCCCATATGCCTCCTAAAAAGTAGAAAATAAACCTAAAGAATATCGATGGTGCAATTAGTCACTGAGTTCATATTCACTTCAAAGGAAGATAAGGCGCCGGCAATCTTGTTGTGTATGTAAATCCTATCTTCCTTTGAAGTGAATACGAACTCAGTGGCTTATTGCACTATTGATATGCTTTAGGTTTATCTGCTAATTTTTAGGAGGCATATGGGAAGACAGGTATTTTTAAAAATTTTAAATTTATTTATTCTTTTTCCTTCTAACAGTAATTTCGCTATTCTGCTGTCTACAAATTGGAACGCAACATAGCTATTTCCATTTGTGTTTATTTAATGAAATTTAATATCTAATAAGATTATTTAGCGCTTTCACATGGTGCTCTTTAATAAGAATAAAGTATAAAATGATCTTCATACTTTTTAGCTGGAATCAAACAAATTTGAGAGTCAAAACTGGCTTAGTTTATAATTAAAGTTATTCTTATTGCAGCTATTTTTGTTCTTCTGGGTGTCTTGCCAAAAATTTATTCATTTATTTGCAGTCAGAAAATTTTCGAGAAACTGTAGCATTCCTTTTAAATAAAACTCTGTTACTATTGGGGTGGGGGCTCAGTCGGTAGGGTGCCAGGCTCGTAATCTGTACTTCCCAGGTTCGAGTCCCAGCTGGGTCAGCGTTGAGATTTATCTCCGAAAAAATTCCCCGCCCTGCCCACGGTCAGTAGGGGACACCGATGGGCTTGGAAAGGCCGCCGTCCGTCGGATGGGACGTTAAGCCGTGGCCCCGTGTGCGGGAGAGCCATACCCTGTGCTCGTTAAAGAACACGCTATATGGCCTTGACGGGAGGCTACCATCTGTCTCAAAACAGCTCTTCCAGTGGGTCCCCTCCCACAACCTTCTCTGAGCCTTCGGGGTCCATGTGACCTGGCCATTTAGCCCATGGTGTGCAAAAAAGTGCCGCTCAGAGGTAAAACAACCCAACCTGCGAGAGTGAAATTGAAGCCGAAATCTAAGGAAAAGAATACTATATTTGTATTTATTGGCTTTCAGTTTAACATTGGTATCTTAACAATTACGGGCTTCTCATCCATTAGGTCGACTGGGGCACTGGTCTACCAAAAATAATCATAAGGTATAACAAACGAGTTTAAAATTGAGCATTCATTATTTGTCATATCTAAATCAACATAGTATAATTTTTTACTCATTTCGTAATCATTTTTTTGAAGTATTATGTAGACAATCTCAGTATCTGCTTGTGAATCAGTCCTGTATCGTCTACTTCAGTACATATGTTACCGCTAAAGTGCAGAAATCAGTTATTCTACAGATTATCTAGGTATTGTGCAGATTAACTAGGGTGATCCGTTAACGTGCGGAAAATTGTTTCATTTCTCAAATTACCTAGGTAATCTGCAAATTACCTGGATAATCTGCACATTACCTACTAGGCACTCGTTAAAGTGAAAATAAGATCTTTGCTGGAACAACAGGAACGTTTCTGTACGCTTAAATTAACATAATGTTATTTATCTAGTGTCCGAGAGTAGAGTTGAAACCAGGGTCATCCCTCTGTCAACATGAATCAGTCGTCCGAAATTATAAAAAACGCCCCCAAAATGAGCAGGCCAAGTGAGAACGAATCATTTGAGTGATTCGTTATCAAGAATGAATCACTTTACCGATTCGTTCTCACTTGGCCTCCGCTCATCCGGGGCGTTTTTTATAATGCGGACGAGTGAATCACGTGACACGAAGATTCATATTCAAGAGATTCACCACTATGAGAGAAACAAACTTTTGAACTTTAACGATACGGAAGCCGTTAATGTGCACATTACCTAGGTAAAATGCGGAAAACTCTTGATTCCGCACGTTAACGGAGCAAATCAGTTAATCTGCAGATTAGCTAGGTAATGTGCACATTAACGGCTTTCGAGCTTTAGCGGTAACATATACACCACACGGCTTGGAAAGGCCGCCGTCCGTCGGATGGGACGTTAAGCCGTGGCCCCGTGTGCGGGAGAGACATACCCTGTGCACGTTAAAGAACACGCTGGATGGCCTTGACGGGAGGCTACCATCTGTCTCCCAACAGCTGTTCAGGTGGGTCCCCTCCCTCAACCTTCTCTGAGCCTTCGGGGTCCATGTGACCTGGCCATTTAGCCCATGGTGTGCAAAAAAGTGCCGCTCAGAGGTAAACAACCCAAACCCAACTGTTGGGGTGGGAATTAGTTCGTCAGTAGCGCGACAAGCTTGTAATTTGAAGTTCCAGGTTGAAGTTTCTGCTGAGCGTCCTGTGAGATTTTCACTTCTAAACCATGCTCTACCTGAAGTGTGGATTGGTTCAGCTGGTAGTGCATCAGGCTCCTAATCTGCAGCTCCCAGATTCGACTCCAACTGTGCCAGTGATGAGATTTATCTTCGCAACCCCCCTCCCCCCCACACACACAAATGCCCCTCGGTCAGTCAGCAGGGAACACCAATTGGCTTGGAAATGCCGCCGTCTGTCGGATGGAACGTTAAGTTGTGGCACCGTGGGAAGGAGAGTCATACTCAGTGCCCGTTAAAGAACACGCTGAATGGCCTTTTACGGTAGGCTCTCATTTGTTTCTTAACAGCTATACAGTGGGTCACCATCCCCCCAAACTTCTCTGAGTCCTCGGTGTCATTGTGTGTAAAAAGCGGCATTCTGAAGTAAAACAATCCACGACCGTGCTCTACCCTCCGCGTAAAAACGTTACACAGATGGCTTGCAGTGGCCGCCGTTCGTATCGGATTGGACGTTAAGCTGTGTCTCCGTCTGTGGGTTGATGGGTTGTTTTCCTCTGAGTGGCTTTTTTTTTGCACACAATGGGCTAAATGGTCAGATCACAAAGACCCCAATGGCCCAGAGAAGGTTTGGAGGAGGGGACCAACTGGACAGCTATTAAGAGACAGATGGTAGTCTCCCGTCAAGGTCATCCATGATCTCTTTAACGTACACAAGGTATGGTTCTGTACCTCATATGGAGCCACGGCTTTATGTCGCATCCGTTCGACGACGGTCTTTCCAAAACCATCGGTGTCCCCTACTGACCGTTGGGAAGTTTTGAGAGAGAAATTTCAACGCCTGGCCCAGCTGGGACTCGAATCTGGGAACTTCAGATTACGAGCCTTGCATGCTACTGACTGAGCCACCTCGTCCCACCCGTCTGTGGGATAACCACAGCCAGATCTAGGGAGAGTAGCATGGAATCCATGCTTCAACTCCCCCCCCCCCCTGGGGCGGGGTGGCTCAGTCGGTAGCGCCAGGCTCGTAATCTGTACTTCCCAGGTTCGAGTTCCAGCTGGGTCAGCGTTGAGATTTATCTCCGCAAAATTCCCCGCCCTGCCCACGGTCAGTAGGGGACACCGATGGGCTTGGAAAGGCCGCCGTTCCGTCGGATGGGACGTTAAGCCGTGGCCCCCTGTGCGGGAGAGCTATACCCTGTGCACGTTAAAGAACACGCTGGATGGCCTTGACGGGAGGCTACCATCTGTCTCCCAACAGCTGTTCCAGTGGGTCCCCTCCCCCAACCTTCTCTGAGCCTTCGGGGTCCATGTGACCTGGCCATTTAGTCCAAGGTGTGCAAAAAAGTGCCGCTCAGAGGTAAAACAACCCAACAACCCAACCTAGATCTGGGCGTAGGGATAACCAGATCTTGCACGCATAAAAAAATATGAATGGCCTAGACGAGTGGATTCCATCTGTCTCCAAACAGCCATCTATGGATCGCCTTCCCTCCTCAACCTTGAGCCCTTGGGTTCCTTGTTACCTCGTCGTGTGTTTCCAAAATAGCTGCTCTAATAACCTACCCATTACAATTTTCGTAAACTATCAGTGAAGTGTTAGTTTCAGTTTTACATTTGAAACATTTGTGGCAGATCTGGAGATCAAACACGAAACGAAAAAAAAAATGTAAAAAAAGGTTAATTGCATCGTAATTGCAATAAATATTTCGCTCTGCATGTGGATTCGTCTGATATTCTTGCTCCGAAGCAATTAATCTGCGATGTCATCTCATTCGGAGCAATCAATTATCCAATGGGACCAGCACTCCATTACCACGTGATGCGGACATCAGCCGCTTCCAATATGCACCCTGCTTTTCCAACTTCCTCTGCGCATATGAGTTATTCATTGGATCTATCGCTGGCTCATTGGGATTCAGCCAAGTTCAAAAGGACGCGCAAATGGGAAAGATGAGACTACTGATGATATCGATTTCGTTCCGTCTTCTTGTTTTTTTCTGTCATTATTATATAAATGTAATTCTGTCTTTTTTTATGTATATGGAAACGAGTTTCGCAAAATGAGGTACAGTCGCTCAAAAAAGTATCCAAACACTATGGTTGATTGCAGAATTCAGAAAAAATATCTGGCAACTTTTTTTTTTAAATTTAGTGATCTGGCAACCTTCGTGTCACGTGACACGAAGGATGCCAGATCACTGATTTCTAAAAAAAAATCGTTGCCAGATATTTTTTCGAATTCTGTAATCAACCATAGTGTTCGGATACTTTTTTGAGCGACTGTAGGTGGTCATACTATTTTGATACTAGATCGTGTGGGCTCACTCACGGAAATATTGAGCGTGTGCAGTTACCGTTCACAGCAAACTGGAGCGTGTGCAGTAACTGCACACGCTCCAGTTTGCTGTGAACGGTAACTGGAGCGTGTACAGTTGCTGTAAACGCTCCAGATATTTTTCCTGAATTCTGTAATCACGTGACACGAAGGTTACCAGATCACTAATTTCTAAAAAAATCGTTGCCAGATATTTTTTCTGAATTCTGTAATCAACCAGAGTGTTTCGATACTTTTTTGGGCGACTGTACATGCTGTTTCTTTGAGTCATGGAATGGAAGTCATTCGAATTTGAATGATTACTTTCGGTCCTCAATGGAAATAATTGGCTTAAGATTTAATCTATATATTAATCAGTGACATTTTCTGGCAGAAAAGACCAAGGCATTCAGTTGGAAAACATTCCAATTCCGGAGCAGACAGGGCGGGGGTGGCTCAGTCGGTAGCGCGCCAGGCTCGTAATCTGTAGTTCCCAGGTTCGAGTCCCAGCTGGGTCAGCGTTGAGATTTATCTCCGCAAAATTCCCCGCCCTGCCCACGGTCAGTAGGGGACACCGATGGGCTTGGAAAGGCCGCCGTCCGTCGGATGGGACGTTAAGCCGTGGCCCCGTGTGCGGGAGAGCCATACCCTGTGCACGTTAAAGAATACCCTGGATGGCCTTGACGGGAGGCTACCATTTGTCTCCCAACAGATGTTCCAGTGGGTCTCCTCCCCAAACCTTCTCTGAATCTTCGGGGTCCTTCTGACCTGGCTATTTAGCCCATTGTGTACAAAAAAGTGCCGCTCAGAGGTAAAACAACCCAACAGAAGTTTCTGGTGCTTATCCTATGTGTAACATACAAGCGAAAATGGCCCAATGAAAGATGAATCAAAGTCGAGCATTCGTCCTAACATGCCAGATGGAAGAACATTTTTTAAAAAAAATCTGCTCCTTATTAATGCTACCGATTGTCGTAATTACAATGTTCCCCTTCTTCTTGACCTGACCTTTTTGGCAAAGCCATGACATATCATTTGGTGCGTAAACAAGAAATTCCCCGCCGAGCTCCACAGAATTTGATTTTGGGTGTGTCAATGCCTTACGGTGAGCAAGATGTGGCAATTCCGAATTTGTACAGTATATATATATATACCCCCTCAAGCAGCTGCTTGCCACAGAGGTCTGACAGGAGCCTGTCAGTTTATATGCCACAGTAGAAGATCTGAGAGGATGGCAGGACCTCAGCAGAAAAACAACACGAACAATCCATGCCTTACCCGGAGCTCGAACCCAGGTCCCGTAGATCAGTAGCACGGAAGAATAAATGATACAGCAATGAACTAATATTTCCGTAATCTACTGTAGAAAACAAAACCAAGTAATCATTGTTTCTATAAGATAGAGGTTTTGATTTATTATACAACCTTTCGTCATACAGATTATCTTAGTGTCTCCAAACATTGCATCCTCAAATATGAAGACAAAAGTATTGCACGTATAGGTTAAGTTATAATCAATGAAATCAATTAAAAACCCTTAAGGAGTGTTGAGACAGGTTTACAAATTATCATGGATCCTTTTGTGGTTAAAAAAAATTTCAAATGAAAATTGTTTCAATTTCCCCTTACTTCCCCTTAGTGTTTCGCCTGTATGCAAACATTAAAATTTTTCGTGACGTTCCCACGGCTAACAGGATAGCGCGCTTGGATGCTGATCAGAGGGATCTGGGTTCGATCACGGGTGAAAGGCATGGATGTTTGTGTTGTCTTTCTGATGAGGTCTTGCCATCCTCACAGACCTTCTACTGTGGCGTATAAAGTGGCAGGCTCCTGTCAGACCTCTGTGGCAAGCAGCTGCTTGAGAGGGTACTAATTTATTTATTTTTAATAATCTGAAAGGTTTCAATGTGCCACAATTAGAAGAATTCTGATTTAGGGAATATCTTTTGTAGCATAAATGATTAAAATTTAGTGGGCATCACCTTTAGTGGCACCCATCATGCCCGCGGTCAGTAGTGGACACCGATGGGCTTGGAAAGTCCGTCGGATGGGACGTTAAACCGTAGCGCAGTGTGAGGAAGAGCCTTATCCTGTGCGAAAGAACAAGCTGGATGGCCTTGATGGGAGGTTACCCTGTGTCTGCTAACAAATGTCCAGTGGGTCCCATACCCCCAACTTCCTCCAAGCCCTCGGGATCCTTATGATCTAGCCTTTTAGCCCATTATGTGCGAAAAAAAAAAGTGCCGGTCAGAGGTAAAACAACCCAACCCTCTAGTGGCCACTACAGGAAAATCGCAATGGTATATTACACTAACACTCTCTCTCAGACCTGTAAAGGACCAAACTACTTGAGAAATAATTTTATATATATCGAAATTTAAAAGAACCACTATCTCCCACTTTCATTCTAAAAATCGTCCGATTCAATTTCCCATCATCATTTACTTCTTTGAGTTATTTTCACTTCACATCCTTCCAGGATCAGAAAGGGTAAGAGGACACGAAAAAGAAAATTTATGCAACGCAGAGAATAAAAAATTTCTAGAGTGAAAACAATAGCCATTCAATATACCTCGCCTACTTACAAATCTCCCGTCAAACTCGCTTCTAATTAGGTATTCAGGTTGCTGCAACGACTGTAATCACAAAACGGAAGTCAGGAACAGTGCAAGAGAGACTTACTCCGATAAAGAGTGGGTGGTTGTAGAGAAATGCTCTTGCCTCAGGAGTAGAGCGCCCTACATAGGCAAGATAATGATAGCGTTGGTCATCTAAACGATCAACTCAAGTTAATAGTTTCTTCCGCTGAAAACGTAACTTGTGATTACAAAAAAAAAGTATTATTATGTTACGAGAACGTAGACTTAATTCCATTCCAAAGTATGTCACTAAGTTACATAGCCTCACTGAAACTTCCTTATTTGAACCAGTAAGAAAATACTCTGAACGCAAAATATCTGCAATTTGCATACCTTTCAGAGTAATATGAGAAAGGAACCACATTATAGTTTCACTTTACCTCTTCAACTCGAGTTGGGTTGGGTTGTTTTACCTCTGAGCGGCACTTTTTTGCACACCATGGGCTAAATGGCCAGGTCACAATGACCCCGAAGGCTCAGAAAAGGTTGGGAGAGGGGACCCACTGGAACAGCTGTTGGGAGACAGATGACAGCCCCCGTCAAGGCCATCCAGCGTGTTCTTTAACATTGGATTGTTTTACCTCTGAGCGGCACTTTTTTGCACACCATGGGCTAAATGGCCAGGTCACAATGACCCCGAAGGCTCAGAAAAGGTTGGGGGAGGGGGCCAACTGAAGCAGCTGTTGGGAGACAGATGGTAGCCTCCTGTCAAGGCCATCCAGCGTGTTCTTTAACGTGCACAGGGTGTGGCTCTCCCGTACACGGTGCCACGACTTAACGTCCCATTTGACGGACGGCTGCCTTTCCAAGCCCATCGGTTCCCCTATTGACCGTGGGCAGGGCGGAGAATTTTGCGGAGATAAATCTCAACGCTGACCCAGCTGGGACTCGAACCTGGAAACTAAGATTACAAGCCTGGCGCGCTACCTCCAACTCGAGAACTCCCAGTCACACAATACACAGACTTTGCAGCTTCTAAAAGCAAACCCAGTCGGCAATTTCTCTCTCTCCCTCTTCAATAACAAGCAAGTCTGGTAACGGTCGCAGAGCTGACATCACCATAGAATTCCAGATAACTGTTGTTGGCAAGCTGCCGAGATTGTTGATGCGGTGATCGCTTGCAATCATCTGATGCAGCTTGAATCCTTCTCTTGTCATCCCTCTTACTAAATATGGAATGAACGTGCATTGTGAGTTGCCATCCCATAAACCTCATCTGTCACGCCTTCAGCAACCGAGGCTTGGACGTCGACCTACATTAGCAAACAACGAATGTGATGCATCCCTGAAGAATGTGTTCCCAAAGCAGAGGCGAATCATAAATTTAGTAACAGGATTTCAAACCACAATGCAGTTGTTGTTGATAAATCGGCGTCCTATCTTCTTTTGAAGTGAATACGAATTCAGTGACTGATTGCTCCATCGATATTCTTTAGTTTTATATCTTACTTTTTAGGGCGTATATAAGAAGATAGTTTTTCTTTTCAGTTTTTTATTCGTCACTAAAACACCTACTTTCAAAAACCTTGATTAGATATATGACTCATAAACATCGATTACATTTTTTCCTCTCTCTTCTTATGAGTCGTGTTTGATGTAGCCCATGATATTAGAGATATCACAAGCTTTAATTTGAAATGTAACCCGTTAAGGTCGAGCCTCCAAAATTTTCGTCTCCACTTGGGGGAGGGGTAAAATGACGGGAGAGCATCATGTGATTTACAACGGTTCTCATATAGGCTTTCATTTGACACCTAACTCGTAACTGTAGGCCTTCACGTTCAGAAGATATAGTAGAAGAACGACTTTCCAATTTCCTTTTTTAGGGGAGTAGAAGGAAGGTGCAAATTTTTGTAGCCTGTGACATTCCCCACATCACAAGCTTTCATTTGACGCATAGCTCGTTACTTTTGGTAGTCAGTAGGGGACACCAATGGGCTTGGTAAAGGCCGCCGTCTGTCGGATGGGACGTTAAGCCGTGGCCCCGTGTGCGGGAGAGCCATACCCTGTGCACGTTAAAGAACACACTGGATGGCCTTGACGGGAGGCTACCATCTGTCTTCCAACAGCTGTTCCAGTGGATCCCCTCCCCCAACCTTCTCTGAGCCTTCGGGATCCTTGTGACCTGGCCATTTAGCCCATTGTGTGCAACAAAGTGCCGCTCAAAGGTAAAACAACCCAACGTTACTTTTGACCTCAAGTTCCGAAGATATAGCGGAACAATAGTTTTCACATTTCCCCTTTTTTAGGGGGGAAAAAAGCATATGGGGTCATTTCCCTCTTATCTGTTCATTTCCCACAATTCTTCTATTTGTCTCATAAGTTTTTTCTTTCTCTTTGCTGTCTGGAACAGCAGTTCTGTCTGCAGGTTTGTAACGCCAAGTAGCAAACATTTTTGCAGCATTTTGGATATTCTTTGGAGGTTGTCACAGTCATCAAAAGTCGCGTATTATGTAGTTGTTAACGAAGTGGT
Source organism: Ryuthela nishihirai (assembly GCA_038380435.1). Taxonomy (NCBI): domain Eukaryota; kingdom Metazoa; phylum Arthropoda; class Arachnida; order Araneae; family Heptathelidae; genus Ryuthela; species Ryuthela nishihirai. Next base: position 10,365,008 of record JAWZYU010000009.1, on the reverse strand, counting down.
AAATTATTGGCAACTGATCGCTACATATCTTCTGGCCAATAAGTAATTCCCAAAAATCAGTGTTTAATCAGTTGCCTTCAAATACAGGGTCATTATAAAAGAATATAAATATTTCGAAAAAGTATAATATTTAATCAAATATTTAAGAACAAATGTAAGATATATCCAAAATGTGAAGAAACTCTCCAAGGTTTCTTGTTATGACAACGTAGAATTATTATCGCCAAATAATATTAAATGCCAAATTTCCAAATAGTTTGGATTCATAAAGGTGGACCGATCTTGTGAACCTCCGAAAAATTCTGACTTGACAACCATTGGATTTTGTGTGTATGTGTGTGTGAAGGGGGGGGGGGGGGAATAAAACCGTCGTTTCTTATGAAAAATTCGCAATTTACGTCATTTAAAGGGGAGTATCACTGCAATTGTTGCATGTGTTACACCAAACATGCTAAGCCGAATAAGATGGAAGTTGATTATCGCATGGGTTGGCGCCACACATTTAAATGTCTTTAGAACAGAAAAAGAAACTTTGAGAGTTCCTTGATAATTTGTACACACAATTACCTTTGTAAAAATATTTAATATAATAAACACTTTAAAATATGGGTATTCTTATACAATAATCCTGTGTATGAAATCTGAATATTATGACGAAATCATTAGCATCTCTGGAAGAAGTCATTTGACTTTATCCTATCAAATAATTAAAGAATATCTATATTATGCCAGTAGAAAGCCTTATTCGAAACTCGGTAACTTTAAAATAATTTTTTGTGTTGAGAAAGTGCCAGTCACTTTATCAACAAAGCCACTACTCCGGAAAACATTTAAGAACTTAGATGCCAGAATCTTTGTAGCATCTAAGTCCTTAAGTTTACCTGCTATTTTATTTTTTTTTATTTAATTATTAATTTTTTTTATTTAATTATTAATTATTAATTTTTTTTATTAATTTTTATTTTATTTAATTTACCTGTTTAAAATTTGACTCGCGTTAAAAAAAGGGGGCGTGCCGTTATTTTCCTTTATCTGATTAGGCATCGATGTGTGTGTCGTTTTTCTGCTGAAGTCCTGCCATCCTCTCAGATCTCCTACTGTGGCATATAAACTGACAGGCTCCTGTCAGACCTCTGTGGCAAGCAGCTGCTTGAGGGGGTATTTATTTTTTTTATTTATTCTTCTCTATTATGTTTTTTTTAATGCTTCAGGTGAAACACGATACATGTAATTTAAAAGCTTTAAGTTGATATGGCACCAAAAAACGACATAAATTGCATGTTCATTTCTCGTCTTCAGTCTGAAATCTGTTATCTCACCTTCTAGATCCAGATTCCCATTACAACATTTAAACCAAATTATGCCTTCAAAGTCGCATTCACTTTTATGTATTCCCTTGTATCTTGTTAACTGTTTCCAACTGTATATTTCTATTTGCAGTGTTCATAAAGCTTTCTAGGAACTAATATAGACTCTTTATGACAGCATTGCTAATTCTTGCCCACAAAATTCATCAAAGACTAGGTAGATTAATTTCAGGTAACTATAGAGACTAAAAGAGTAGAATGAAATATCGGAAACTTAGTGCGGGAATACTCCATCTCGTGTCCAGAACTTCAATATACGCAGGTTCATCCCGACATTTAACCTCAAAGGAGGTTAGGGATTACATTGAGTGGAGCTCTATCAAGTAATGTTTAAACTATTGACTGCACTATAGGTACAGAGTATTAATTAAATATTGAATTAAATACAATTCAACTGTCGTCAGAAATTGTTGCAAGCGTTAAGAGCGTAAAAAATGGTTTCGCAATAATTCTTCTAATCTGTTTGCATGGGATAGAAGTGAAGGGTAAAAGTTTTAAAAAAAGTGACATAAAAAGTGGATTGATGCCTGTAATGGCGAAAATTTGTTGCTTTCTCTTGGCACTTTGCCAAAATGATTCTATGATTGGGTTGTTTTACCTCTGAGTGGCACTTCATTTGCACACAATAGGCTAAACGGCCAGGCCACAAGGGGCTGACAGAAGGTTAAGGGAAGGAGAGATCTACGGGACAGTGGTTAGGGACAAACGGAAGCCTCCCAGCCCCAGTCAAGGTTAAGGGAAGGAGAGATCCACGGGACAGTGGTTAGGGACAAACGGAAGCCTCCCAGCCCCAGTCAAGGTTAAGGGAAGGAGAGATCCACGGGACAGTGGTTAGGGACAAAGGAAGCCTCCCAGCCCCGGTCAAGGTTAAGGGAAGGAGAGATCCACGGGACAGTGGTTTGGGACAAACGGAAGCCTCCCAGCCCCGGTCAAGGTTAAGGGAAGGAGAGATCCACGGGACAGTGGTTAGGGACAAAGGAAGCCTCCCAGCCCCGGTCAAGGTTAAGGGAAGGAGAGATCCACGGGACAGTGGTTTGGGACAAACGGAAGCCTCCCAACCCCGGTCAAGGTTAAGGGAAGGAGAGATCCACGGGACAGTGGTTTGGGACAAACGGAAGCCTCCCAGCCCCTGTCAAGGTCATGTAGCGTGTTCTTTAACGTGCACAGGATATGGCTTTCTTGTACACGAAGGCACGGCTTTACGACTCATCCGACGGACGGAGGCCTATCCAAACCCATCGGTGTCCCCTTTTAAACCGAAGCCAGAATCGGGGTTTAGCAGAGATAAATATAAGCTGGCACAGGTGCGACTCGAACCTGGGAACTGCAGATTAATTTAAAATTAACATAAAGTTAAAAATGGCGCTTTACCGCCTGAGCCACCATTTCCGCCCTGATCCCAGAGAAATCGTTAATTAATTCTGACAGTTACAAATGAGCAGAAATAGCGAATGAATAATCCAATGAGCCTCGATCCACCTTGTCTATTTCGTAACTTCTTCCTTTTCCCCTTTTACACAGATATTTTAAACGCTAATATGAAGCTGAAATCCCCTATCTGTTGTATGCACTCCTCAAAATCTCCCTTTACTTGTTTAACACGTTTCATTCTGCATAGTGACAAGCAGTCGCTTTTACCTGAGCAATCGATGTCAAGTCTCTGGTGGCAGAATGTATCAGGGAAAAGCGAACTGGCAAGCTGTGAACGGATCTTGCAAAGGAGGCGATACTCGTTTAACAAATACTTTTCTCTGACATGAGTAATGACTTTGCAGGTAACATTTCTGAGTCGAAACATCAGCTGCATCGAAACAGATAACAATATTTCATTCTATACTAGCAACAACTGAGGCTGTGGTTTTAAAAGCTCTTGAATATATCAGTTCTTAAAAGCTAATTCTCGTTAGCTCTCATTTCTCATATTTAATTTTCTTATTCCGTAAACGAAATTCATCATCGTGTCGGTGTATCTGTTTCAGAAGGAACTCCTACGAAACTAGGAAACTACAATAAAAAAATAGCCTTTTTTTTTGCTTCTGTATATGTGTTCACGATTTCATTTCCTGATGATGGTAGTCATTGCAGTGAGGTCAGAACAGCTATTCTGTGAGCAAGTACAGGAACTAGGAAGTGATACAGTGAGTTGTGTGGCAGGTTTAGAAATATGAACGATGTCATCTTTGTGTTTTGCCTTCCCTCAGGGAGAAAGAAGAGACAGATTTGCTTCCAAAGACCTCGTCAGGTGGGACGGTTAAGCTTGGTTCTGTGCGCAGTGGGCCATATTCTGTGCAAGTCGAAAAATATTCTGATTGACCCCGACGGAAGCTTTTCAGTGGCATAACTAAGAGAGCAAGGGCCCGCGGCAAAACTTTGCTTATAGGGGGTCCCCTTTCTTAATCCTTTACTTTTGACTAGAATTCGAGTCCCAAAACATATTTATCTATTTAAATACATAATTTTAAAGTTAAAAGAAAACAAATGGCTATGTTGTCATAATTGAACTAAAGGAAATAGGGAGCATTAACTAAAAATAAGCGTCAGCTTACTATGCTCTCCTTTTTTGTTTCACCTTTCCTATTAAACACCAATATTTAATATGATTGTTATTTCCCTTTTCTGATGCAATTGATATTTCTCAGATATTTCACTTCTCAATTTTTCTCATGTATATATTAATTGTTATTAGATAATTATGCTATGTAATTGTATATTGTATTGACTGGCGGAATAAAATAAAGATTATTATTATTATTATAAAGTAATAACTTTAAATGTATTAAAATACATAATTTTAAAGTTGAAAGGAAAAAACTAGCCAGATGAAGTATGGTGATTTATGGAGAACGTTCAAAAGGTTCTTGACATGTATCCAGATTTGCACTCGTTCTTCCAAAGCTAACGAGCGACGATTTGTTTGAAAGTTTGTCTAAACCTTTCATTACATGTTAAAAACAAAGCCGTATCATCATTTCTCTCTTCGCTGGGGGCGCGTAAATTTGGGTGTCCGAAATCTGTGTTGCTGTTCCTCTAGAGCAGTGATTTTCAACCGGTGTGCCGGGAGACGATCTTAATATTTTTAAAAATTATATATTAATTTTTTTTGATAGATTTTTAAAGATCATTAATTAAATTATTTTCGAAAGAAGTCCACAGCACAATAAGTGTACAGTCGCTCAAAAAAGCATCCGAACACTATGGTTGATTACAGAATTCAGAAAAAATATCTGGCAACGATTTTTTTAGAAATTAATCATCTGGCAACCTTCGTGTCACGTGATTACAGAATTCAGGAAAAATATCTGGAGCGTGTACAGCAACTGTACACGCTCCAGTTACCGTTCACAGCAAACTGGAGCGTGTGTAGTTACTGCACACGCTCCAGTTTGCTGTGAACGGTAACTGCACACGCTCAATATTTCCGTGAGTGAGCCCACACGATCTAGTATCAAAATAATATGACCACCTACAGTCGCTCAAAAAAGTATCCGAACACTATGGTTGATTACAGAATTCAGAAAAAATATCTGGCATTGATTTTTTTAGAAATTAATCATCTGGCAACCTTTTTAGTTTGCCAGGTGACTAATTTCTTTATAGTGCCGCGGGACAGAACCTTACTTATTGCCTTAAACACCTTAACCTTAACCTGCTCCCGCACGTCCAATGCCTTGAGTAGATAATATGAGTAAACAATTTAATTTTCATATATACCTATTTATTTCAAACAAGAACATGTACTTTTTATAATTTTAATGAAAAAACTATTATTTTTGATTAAGATTAAATATACAAGAAATTGAAAGTAAACTGCGCCATTAGATAAAAATGAAACGCCCTGCAATGGATTTGAGTTGGGTTGTTTTACCTCTGAGCGGCACTTTTTGCACACCATGGGCTAAATGACCAGGTCACATGGACCCCGAGTTGGGTTGTTTTACCTCTGAGCGGCACTTTTTGCACACCATGGGCTAAATGACCAGGTCACATGGACCCCGAGTTGGGTTGTTTTACCTCTGAGCGGCACTTTTTGCACACCATGGGCTAAATGACCAGGTCACATGGACCCCGAGTTGGGTTGTTTTACCTCTGAGCGGCACTTTTTGCACACCATGGGCTAAATGACCAGGTCACATGGACCCCGAGTTGGGTTGTTTTACCTCTGAGCGGCACTTTTTGCACACCATGGGCTAAATGACCAGGTCACATGGACCCCGAGTTGGGTTGTTTTACCTCTGAGCGGCACTTTTTGCACACCATGGGCTAAATGACCAGGTCACATGGACCCCGAGTTGGGTTGTTTTACCTCTGAGCGGCACTTTTTGCACACCATGGGCTAAATGACCAGGTCACATGGACCCCGAGTTGGGTTGTTTTACCTCTGAGCGGCACTTTTTGCACACCATGGGCTAAATGACCAGGTCACATGGACCCCGAGTTGGGTTGTTTTACCTCTGAGCGGCACTTTTTGCACACCATGGGCTAAATGACCAGGTCACAAGGACCCCGAAGGTTCAGAGAAGGTTGGGGGAGGGTACCCATTAGAACAGCTGTTGGGAGACAGATGGTAACCTCCCGTCAAGGCCATCCAGCGTGTTCTTTAACGTGCACAGGGTATAACTCTCCCGTATACGGGGCCAGCCACGGCTTAACGTCTCATCCGACCGGACGGCGGCCTTTCCAAGCCCATCGGTTTACCTTACTGACTATGGACAGGGCGGGGAATTTTGCGGAGATAAATTTCAACGCTAACCCAGCTGGGACTCGAACCTGAGAACTGGAGATTACGAGCCTGGCGCACTACCGACTGAGCCCCCCCCCCCTCCCGTTTAATTGCAATTAACATTGACTCCACACACAAATACCATTAATTAGGCTGTGCTAGAAACATCGGTAGTTTAATCAAGAGCCAAAGAAAACATTCAAATTTCTTTCTCTATATTGGCAGTAAGTTCATCGGTACACCTGATTACGATGATGTGGGATAAACTTATCATGTTTTCTCTGGACAAAATATGGGGCGGGAGTGGCTCAGTCGGTAGCGCGCCAGGCTCGTAATCTATAGTTCCCAGGTTCGAGTCCCAGCCGGGTCAGCGTTGAGATTTATCTCCGCAAAAATTCCCCGCCCTGCCCACGGTCAGTAGGGGACACCGATGGGCTTGGAAAGGACGCCGTCCGTCGGATGGGACGTTAAGCCGTGGCCCCGTGTGCGGGAGAGCCATACCCTGTGCACGTTAAAGAACACGCTGGATGGCCTTGACGGGAGGCTACCATCTGTCTCCCAACAGCTGTTCCAGTGGGTCCCCCTCCCCCAACCTTCTCTGAGCCTTTGGGGTCCATGTGACCTGGCCATTTAGCCCATGGTGTGCAAAAAAGTGCCGCTCAGAGGTAAAACCGAACCCTGGACAAAATATACCAAATACTGCTTGCAAATTCGCCATCAGAATAATTTATGCAATTTTCTCACTAATAAAAATACTTGCACGCACAATAGCATCGGAGTCTTGACACCTCTGGGTAAATAAAAAAAATTTGCGTATTTAATGCAGCCTTAAGTTTTACAAATGTTTCTTTTCTGTGTTGGCATGACAACTTTCAAAATTAGTTGAAATTATTTAAATTTCAACTTTTCATAAATCCTTCTGTCAGGTGGAGCATTTACAGATGCAGAGTCTATTTGAGTGAGAGTTGAGCTCCTTAATCGGAAGCTGAAAGCACATTCAGAAAATTCGATCTACCCCTATGCGCAAAAGTCTGTCAATGTGGGTCGATGTCGTCGTGAATTAAATTATAGCTACTAAAGAAACTTTCAAAAGCAGTGTAAAGGTAAAATGGGAAAGAACGAAAAATGGGCATTTTACAAAGGACTTGAAGAATAAGAGATAAAAAATTTAATAATCTGAGTGGCAATATTCGCAGGACACGAAAAGTGTCCGCTGGCCAGATGTGGCCCACGGATTGCCCATGGCTGCTATGGTGCGTACAGTCGCTCAAAAAAGTATCCGAACACTATGGTTGATTACAGAATTCAGGAAAAATATCTGGAGCGTGTACAGCAACTGTACACGCTCCAGTTACCGTTCACAGCAAACTGGAGCGTGGGCAGTTACTGCACACGCTCCAGTTTGCTGTGAACGGTAACTGCACACTCTCAATATTTCCGTGAGTGAGCCCACACGATCTAGTATCAAAATAATATGACCACCTACAATCGCTCAAAAAAGTATCCGAACACTATGGTTGATTACAGATTTCAGGAAAAATATCTGGCAAAGATTTTTTTTTAAATTTTCTAAAAAAATCGTTGCCAGATATTTTTTCTGAATTCTGTAACAAACCATAGTGTTCGGATTTTTTTTTGAGCGACTGTACTAAAGACCGGGAAAGGTTTTACATTTTCACAAGGCTGCAGCTTGGGGACGACATGAAAAAAATTCATTCCGATTTATCACAAGTACATGGTGATCATGCCTATTCACATGGCACTGTTGCTGGATGGATGCGCAAGTTCAAAGAAGGGCGACAGAGCTTCGAAGACCTCCCTCCTGCAAGGAAACCGAAGGAGGCATTGAACGAGAGAACCATCGCTTCTGTTCGTAAACTCATTAAGGAAAACCCATACATCACCATTCACGTAATACGTTTAGACGTCAGTGTATCGATTGGCAGTGTGGAAACAATTATTCAGCAAAATTTAAAGTTGCGAAATATCTGTGTCAAATACATATACCACAAACTGAACAGCAAAAATGGGCCAGCATCGACTCGTTCAAGGAGATGCTGGAAATGCTTGAACCTAGTGGCTCCAAATATTTAACAGAGATTGTCACAAGGGACGTGGTTTTATTACTATACAACTCCCAGAAAGATCGACAACTATGTTTGGTGGGGAAGATGAACCGTGTCTCCAAATCCTCCGACAAGAGTTTCGCTCAAAGAAGAGAGGGTTGGGTTGGGTTGTTTTACCTCTGAGCGGCACTTTTTTGCACACCATGGGCTAAATGGCCAGGTCACATAGACCCCTAAGGCTCAGAGAAGGTTGGGGGAGGGGACCCACTGGAACAGCTGTTGGGAGACAGATGGTAGTCTCCCGTCAAGGCCATCCAGCGTGTTCTTTAACGTGCACAGGGTATGGCTCTCCCGCACACGGGACCACGGCTTAACGTCCCATCCGACGGACGGCGGCCTTTCCAAGCCCATCGGTGTCCCCTACTGACCGTGGGCAGGGCGGGGAATTTTGCGGAGATAAATCTCAACGCTCACCCAGCTGGGACTCGAACCTGGGAACTACAGATTATGAGCCTGGCGCGCTACCGACTGAGCCACCCCCGCCCCCAAAGAAGAGAGGTTTTTTCAATTCTCAAGGAGTGGTGGCCGTGAATACCTTACCTGAAAAAATTACTATGAATGGCAAATACTACACCATCACTGTTTTTACTAAAATGATTAAGGAGATGAAGGAGCAGCGTCCAACAACAGGTGTGCTAAGGGTTCTCTTTCTTCATGATAATGACAGTGCTCCAAAAACCCGGTAAGTTACAGCCTATTGGAGCAGGTAAAATTCAAACGCTTCCAAGTTGATGTTTCCTGCATATTCACCCGATCATGCACCATGCATTTTTTTCGTTGTTTCCAAAAATTAAAAAAGGAACTTGGTGGGAATACTTTTTAACTAGTGCTTGCAAAATGCGTTCATTCAGAGCTGCCGAGTATCCCCCAACCGGAGTACCACCAAATGTCCCGGAATTGGCGTAAACGTCTGTAACTTTGCATATATGCTGAAGGAGAATACTTTGAAGAACAATGAAAGTGTTGCTGAAGTAAGTGCAATGGGTTTCGTTCTGCAGATGCGTGCCAAGGACTTTTTAAAATCCCTAGTGTTAGCTCATTTTCAAAAAAAAAAAATATAATAAATTCATAATAATTTTGTCAGGCAATGTACATGTATTTGTCATTATTTAAAATTTTCATCGTTATTGCGCTAATGTTTTATGGTCCATGCAAAAGTGCTATAAACCATAATCTTATCTCATCATTCTTCGTAGTCTTTAGCCTCGTTTCTAAAACATAAACTATTGCTTTCGTATTGTCTTCTATCCGTCTATAGCCATTCAATTTTTTAGTCTTTTTCTAAAGAGAGAAATGACTTTTTTTGGATAGGCATTAATGAAGTATTAGAATTCCCATTTTTCGAATCCCTTCAAAACATTTTGTTTTCCACTGTTAGAGAGCGCCAAGGTTTGGAAAATGAAAAATATTTAATCACATCATAAACGATCTATTTATGTTCGAAATTAGAGATTTGGGTAGTCAAGGGGTATACGATGACAGCAGTGATCCCCCTTACCTCCAAGGGTGTGGGAAAAATCAACTTCTTTTTATTTCAAGAGATAAAAATTCTTGTTTTGCCCTTACAACTACTAATGAATTATATTATTCGTATTTACGAATCTTCCATTAGTTTGAATTTCCAAACATCAGAGGGGTGCAAAAGACAGGAAACGATAAACTTCATTCTCTTTGAAAACGAATCTCCCCTTTTCGCAAGAGGCGATGTTATTCTTCTTTTTCATTTCTCGTGTTTCATGCACCTTTTGTTGTTATCAGATGCATCCTACGCTGTCGTCCTAATAACAGCATCGATCCAATGATCGCAAGTGTCACCGACACACAAGAAATACATAATAACTGAAAGGAAGACAAAAGTTCTGTTCCTCCGACATGCAGAACGAGGTGAAAAGCCGTGATGATGGAAAAGGGAAATTGCCGCAGGGTAGGTAAATAGAATTAGGAGAAGTTTCAGGCTCAGCACCTCTCAAGAGAGTATAATTCAGGGAAACGCGAGCCTTGTGTTCTGGGTGATTCCGGGAGACATAACCGGATATAATACTTAACTTCTATTTGCAAGCTTAAATATTAGATTTTTCAAAACATATTCTGAAAACGGCAGTGTTGGGTTGTTTTACCTCTGAGCAGCACTTTTTTTGCACACAATGGGCTAAATTGCCAGATCACAAGGACCCCGATGGCTCAGAGAAGGTTGGAGGTGAGGTGCCCCACTGGACAATTGTTAGGAGACAGATGGTAGCCTCACGTCAAGGCCGCCAGCGTGTTCTTTAACGTGCACGGGTATGGCTCTCCCGCACGTGGCTTAACGTCACATCCGACGGACGGCGGCCTTTGCAAGACTATTGGTATCCCCTACTGACCGAGGGTGGGACAAAGACTTTTGTGGAGATAAATATCAACGCTGACCCAGCCGGGACTCGAATCTGGGAAGATTACGAGCCTGCAGATTACGAGCCTGGCGCGCACCCCTCCCCCTAAAAAAGGTAGGAAAATGTGTACAAAAATATTAAATTTAGTACTAGAAAGTCAAATCATCTTTAACGAATATGTTATTTTTGGTTTCGACGAGCAAGAAAAGTTCAATTTTCCACCCTCACTGACAACCCCGCGATTTGGCACTGAGCAAGTCGCGGGAATGTTTGTTCCTCTTCACATAAGTATCAGATTTCTAAGATTGACTGTTAATAATACGAAAGGGTTGTCTTTTTTTGCCTCTGAGCAAAACCCTTTTGTACACGGCCAAGTTACTAAGATCCCAATGGCTTAAAGAAGGTTGGTGAAAGGGATCAACTGAACAACTTCATTCAGGATGAATGCCTCCCCTCAAACCATCCAGCATGCTCTCTGATATACGCAAGGTGTATTTCTTCTGCCCACGCAATGGCAATATTTAAGGGGGAGGTTTGGGGTTTCGGTTTCCAAATGCATACGTTTCAAATATTTTGCCTTCTTATACTTTTAAAACATTTAGCAATTATTAAGCATTCATAAAAAATGTACCAATGTTAAATAAAAAAATTATTCGCTTATTAGTTGCTTTTTTAATATTTACGTATCGATTACCTGTTTTAATCTTTTGAAGAAGAAAAAATTCCTCTCCCCCAATATATTTTCCCAATATACTTCTGCCCACGGACTACAGCTTAACGTTCCATCTGACATACGGCAGCATTTCCAAACCCATCAGTATCCCCTTTCGCACCAAAGACAGCGCTGGGACAGGGGGGGGGGGAGTAGCGGATATAAATCTCAACCCTAGCATAGTTGGGACTCGAACCTGATATTACGAGCCTGGTGCGCTATCGACTCAGCCCCATTCACAGATATCTACATTTCATTTAGATAGAAGACAAATCACGTGTCAAAAAAAAGGCTTTTTCTGTTGTTAGAGCTTTGCCATCACTGGCCTTGAAGGTATTAAAGATGATGATTAGACCGGCTGTAAAGAAAAGTATTGAAACGATCTGGAAAAGTAAAAAAGCTAAGCGTAAATTACGAATGTCGAAATATTCGTGAGAAAGCACGCTAATATGGAACCACTTGCATAATCAGAAACGCAGAAATGAACTAATTAAATTTACAAAGTGATCACCAAAATTCATTGTCTAATCTGAAGTTGGCAGACTCATCTTTTACTTTTCGACAGCTATTGCCATGAAGTTATTCTCTTGCATTCTTCGATATGACCTTTCCTCAGTTGCGACAAAACTCGAAAGCAAGTGATGTTTCATGAGGGAATAAAATTTCCATTTCTTAAAATAGTTTTACTGAAAAAATGAGTTTTGCAGTGAGTGGGACTCGAACCCGCGTCTCCCAATTTTGTTTTATGGCGGCAGATTTAGTGAAGAAATTAGGATTGATTGTTTTACGTTTGAGTGGCACTTTTTTGCACACAACAGGCTAAATGTCCAGGTTACAAGGACCCCAATGGTTGTGAGAAAGGACTTATTTGACAGCTGTTAGGATGAGATAGAAGCATCCCATCGAGGCCATCCAGCGTGTTCTTTAACATGCACGGCGTATGGCTCTTCTGTATCCAGTGGACGACAGCCTTACCAAACTCATCGGTGTCTCCTTTCTGGCCGCGGGGTGGGGGTAGCTCAGTCGGTAGCGCGCCAGGCTCGTAATCTGTAGTTCCCAGGTTCGAGTCCCAGCTGGGTCAGCGTTGAGATTTATCTCCGCAAAATTCCCCGCCCTGCCCACGGTCAGTAGGGGACACCGATGGGCTTGGAAAGGCCGCCGTCCGTCGGATGGGACATTAAGCCGTGGCCCCGTGTGCGGGAGAGCCATACCCTGTGCACGTTAAAGAACACGCTGGATGGCCTTGACGGGAGGCTACCATCTGTCTCCCAACAGCTGTTCCTTCTCTGAGCCTTCGGGGTCCATGTGACATGGCCATTTAGCCCATGGTGTGCAGAAAAGTGTCGCTCAGAGGTAAAACAACCGAACCCTTTCTGGCCGAACACAGGATGGACGTTTGGAGATAATCTCAAAGCTACCACAGGTAAGACTCAAACCTGGGAACTACAGATTACGAGCCCAGAGTGCTACAGACTGAGCCGACCCACACCGAGAAGGAATTTCGTTATGTCAAGATCTTAAATGTGTTTTAGATAAATCGGTTATAAATAAGATAAAACGATTCAAGGGAACCAGTTAAGGATATTTCTGTTATTTTTCCACTGTCTCTTAATTTTCTTCCATTACACATAAATACACCCTAAGAGCTTTAAAGAAGACTAAATTTAAACTACCGAGTAGTTGTCATTATTGAAGGTAAAGCTTTAGACAAACTTTGCACGAACATTTATTTTGTGCAAAAGATTAGTGTGATGCAAGAATAAATGATCTTTTGGAAATCCAACGCCAAACGTGGTCACAAGACACCAACTAAACTGCCAAACCCTTTGTAAATCAATAATCCTCAGACATAAACTAATCTGAGATGAATGGTCTCTGCTATCCATCATTTTATCGATACGACTGCAACCGATTCCTCAGATGAGCTTTGTCCACTCTGGTGGCCCGTTAATTTTTCGCGGTCCATTTATTGCAACGTCAATTTATCGCAGAGTCAATTTATTAAATTGCTGAGATTTATTGATTATTTTATTATAAATTTATAAAATTCGATAATTATTGAACTCAATTAGGGAAAAAATAATCTCATCATTATCCTCTGTCATCTCCCAAACGGGGCGGGGGTGGCTCAGTCGGTAGCGCGCCAGGCTCGTAATCTGTAGTTCCCAGGTTCGAGTCCCAGCTGGGTCAGCGTTGAGATTTATCTCCGCAAAATTCCCCGCCCTGCCCACGGTCAGTAGGGGACACCGATGGGCTTGGAAAGGCCGCCGTCCGTCGGATGGGACGTTAAGTCGTGGCCCCGTGTGCGGGAGAGCCATACCCTGTGCACGTTAAAGAACACGCTGGATGGCCTTGACGGGAGGCTACCATCTGTCTCCCAACAGCTGTTCCAGTGGGTCCCCTCCCCCAACCTTCTCTGAGCCTTCGGGGTCCATGTGACCTGGCCATTTAGCCCATGGTGTGCAAAAAGTGACGCTCAGAGGTAAAACAACCCAACCCATCTCCCAAACGCCGTCCAGTGGCAATCCCCACAACATAGCTTTCATTTGACACGTAATATTTACGATCAGCAACCGATATGAAAGAAGTAAAAATAGTAAAATTTATCGAATTTTTTTGTTGCGGTAGGTGGGAGACAATATCAAAAATTTTATATGACCTATTAGTCCTCACTTCATAAACTATCATTTGATGCAGAACCCGCTATGATCGATTCCTTGGTTAGGGAGCTGATCAAAATATCCTCTTCGGCAAACGCAGTGACAAAAGGCATGGGAAAGCATTAGGAACAAGTTTTAGTTTTATGAAAAGATTTTCAACTGTGAAATATATTTTTATATAAGAAATTCCTACCCAGTTATTACCTTGATACTTCGAGTTTTATTTACAAAAGAAAATATTCGTATAATGCCTTCATGTCACCTATAGGAACCAAAATTGATAAATATATACATGAGCTACGATTCTGGTATTTTGCCCAACTATTCCGCCATGAAACAACCTCTTATCTGATCATGGCGTCCAATGGCACATCCATATGAGTTCTGCCTCCAGTATATATAAAACTCTATGGTCTTACCATAAAAAAAATATAAATATATTAATTTTCAAAAAGTTTAAATTTTAAATTCCCTTTGCCTTGTTAAAAATATGCAATTATTAATTTTTTTTTTCTAAATTGACCCTCCTAACTTTACTATGAGATCAGGGTACAATGCAACACTTTCTGCACTGCCCTCAATTTTTCTTTCCATTTTTCGTTTATTTATTTCAACAATTAGAAATAAATCATTTCTGTTTACAGATGTCCCACAAAGCTAATAACTTATCTGGAGGAGAGAATAATACATTGACATAATATTTTTTTATACCTGTCTTCATCCGCTAATCTTAATACAGTTATATCTTGTTGTATTTATTATACTACTAGCTGAACAGCACCCGGCGCTGTTGGGGTCTCACTTTTAATATGTATATTCTGTTTCTTACTGTACAAAAGGTTAGTCTTGAGAGTTCTGCCCTCCCCCCGACACTTTGGCACAGATTCAACACGAAGAATTGCCCGGCGTTGATCAAGTAGTTGCTGACATCAGAGCACGCTCTCATAGCCCCCGTGTCTTCGTCGCGAACTATCGAGATTTTTATTTCCACTGATTTTCATACTCTGCGGTTCCTGATATATTTGACCCTGTGTTGGTATATATTTGACCCAGTGTTGGGTTAAAAATATCAGGCGTCTAGATAAAATTTATTGTTGCCATTTATTGCTCCCTACATATGAACGTAAGAGTCATAATAACATTTTCAAAGTTATTATCATTATAGCTAGGGGCCTGATATTTTTAACCCAACAGAGGGTCAAATATATGAGGCCCCTAGCTATAATAATAATAATGACTTTGGAAATGTTATTATGACTCTTACGTTCATAGATAGGGAGCAGTAAATGGCAACAATAAATTTGACAGCGATTACCGTTTCCCGTAGGAAGTAAATATTTTTGCCCCCCCACAAAAAAAAATACACTTTTGGACTTACGACTTGAAATTTGGCACTGCAACCCGTAAGGCAAGCAAAAACACTGTAAAAATTTGAAGCGTCTTCCACGATTTTCCTGTGAGTTGTGGCTGCCACAGGCATCTTCTTTTATTATTATAGATTTTATTATTTCAGTTGGAAAGTTCCACCCTGAATAATTTACTCTCTTTACTAATATAGGTGTTCCTGAAAAGGAAATCCAGGTGACGTCAACATCTAAATGTCGTTAAGAGGTCTCTCGTTAAGATGCGTTCAGAATGATTAAGATTTTCGAGCCGTCTTACCAACGGGCGTGCTTGTTGCAACTCCGAGCTTCGTTGTCGGAAGATACCTATGCTAGCCACGTCAGCAGCTCATTACGAGTGTCTCCTGCACAACCTCCCTCCCCCTTCCTGCACTACGGAAGCCTTTGTTCGTTATCTCGGTTTGGTGAATGGATGGATGCTAAAGACCTTGTCAGCCATTAACTGCATTCTAAGAGGGACCATCGGACCACCACCAGCAGGGCACTTGATCTGCGTCACAGAGAAAAGCTTCAAAAGAAATTCCCGCACTGACATTCGTACACTTCATTGCTGAGAAAGACAGTTTAGAATCCGAAAAATCTACTCAAGGATGCGATCTTCTTATTACTGGATTAGAGCTAATTATAAATTGATGCCTAGAATTTTTTTAATTTATCATTTCTTTAATAAATTTTTTAATTATAACGAAAGAAATTGTATCTATTTCCAATTTAAATAGCTTATAAAAAATGCATTTAGAGCCGAATTCCAGTTGCTGTAACGTCAATAGCTCGAAGTAGTCCACAGTTTGAGTCACTTCCATAAGAAGCGTTGCCGTAGGAAAACCAGAAACAGCGAATTACAAAACAGCAGAGAAAGCACAATATATGTTTCGGTTTAAAGATGCTAAGTCAGCAAATGTAAGTACAGCCCACAGCCCCATTACCTGCTGCAAGTGAGAGATTGTTTAATCAGTAACTACTGGATTAGACTTACTGGATTTTCCATATTACTGGATTAGACTTACTGGATTTCCCATATTACTGGATTAGTTGTGGCAGTCAGTCCCCTTAAGCGACCTCTCAATTCGATTTGTTCCTGTGTTTTAACAATGGTTCAGTTTATCACCTGACATCACCACATCCATCAATGAACTGAACGCGAAGTAAATCCTGATATGCTCCACAGAATGTGGAAGGGAATAGAATTTTCGTTGGGATGTCTGTCGCATCACCTCCAATGCCCATGTGGAGCATCAGTGAACTTGGTGTATTTCTCTTCATTTCTTTTCCTCTGGTGTAACAATTAAAACAATTATAAATATTCTAATTTTTAAAACTGCTTTCTAACTATCCTGTACATTCTCCCTACCGAAATCTCTGTTCCTTCCATGATTGGTCGACAAATGAAATTTCCTCAGTTCCTCTTGCTTCTACGGGCATCATCAAATTCTACATTGGAGGAAGTCTTCCAGTGTAGATGGCTTCAGCCTTTAGTGGTGGGGGATTCCCTCTCTCAATAAACATAATTTCTTTAAATATCCTACTAACGATTTTCTTTCCATATGTAGTTGGAATGTGAGGACTCTGCACAGAGCTTTTTCTCTTGATGTCCTCACAAAGAATTCCACCATTATAATTTAGATATTCTCGGCTTGCAAGAGACCAGATGGACAGATAAAGGTCAGATTCTTAAAAATAATCTTAAATTTCTCTTTTCAGGGAGGGACGACAATAAGCATCACAAAGGCGTGGGTCTGCTTCTCAGCAGACACGCTAGTGATGCTCTTCTAGGATGTGAGTGCATTAATGAAAGGTTTCTTACAGCAAAATTTCAGACAAGCGTTAAAGACTTGAATGTTATCTGCTGTTATGCCCCCACTGAGGATGCCGATGAGGATGAGAAGGATAGGTTTTACGGGCAACTTCAGGATATTTTGAATTCTGTCAAGAAAGGAGATATTACCCTTGTTCTAGGTAACTTCAATGTCAAAGTTGGTACTGACTCTGACCTTTGGGCAGGAGTAATAGGTCCTTTTGGTATTGGTAGCTGCAATGGCAATGGGCAACATCTCCTACAGGTAAGTAAACTCAATGGATTCAGAATAACTAACACTTATTGCAAACACCGCGACATACATAAGTACACATGGGTTTCACCTGATGGGCTGACGTGGATTCAGAAGTGGTAGGGGATGTGTGGATCAGATATTATCACTCAGGAAGATTTTTGAGAAACGTTTAGAATTTCAGAAACCTTTGGTTGCTAGCTTTGTTGATTTCAAAAAGGACTTTTGAATCAATTTTTGAAATTGATTCAAAAGTCCCCAAATTGTACTCTGTTGAGCGTCATAATCTGTGGTTGATTGTGATATCGTATGGCAACCCGGACGTTAGTTAACATAATGAATGATCTCTATAATAACACTGAGTCGTGTGTGAGAGTTGGTAAGGCATGTAGCAATTGGTTTAGCATTGCTTCTGGTGTTCGACAAGGGTGCATTTTGTCTCCTTTTCTGTTTAGTTTGGTTATTGATTATTTTATGTGAAATTCACTGCAAGAGAAAGATTTTGGCCTTAAATGGTCTGGAGATATGAAAATTTCTGATTTAGATTATGCTGATGATTTAGCCCTTTTGGCAAATGATGTTGATGAGATGAACTCTTTCATTCGAGCTGTTGATGAGACTGGTAGTAGAGTAGGTTTGGTTATAAACAGAGAGAAAACTAAAGTGATTAAAATTGGTCAGACAGGTTGTGATTCAGTTCATCTGAATGACTGCAGTCTTGAGCAGATGTCACAGTTTAATTATCCTGGGAGCTATGTAACAGATAATGGTGATGTGCGGCATGAGATTAACAGACGAATAGGAATTGCTGCTGGGACTTTTAAGAATATATGGAGAGTGTGGATAAATAGACGTATACATCTAAAGACTAAAATTAGACTGTATAAGAGTTTGGCTCTTTTTAGGGTTAGTTATGATAGTGAAACGTGGAAGCTTTGTAAACAACACAACAGAAAACTAGATGCTTATGCAGTATCTTGGGCATTAGGTGCTTAAGCTTTGTAAGTAATGATGAGGTTAGGCAAAGGAATCAGGAATCTCCTTTAAGCAGCATATTGTGCAGAGAGAGACTCCGTTGGTTTTACCATTTTGCCCGTATGGATAATTATAGATTGGCGAATAAGGTTATGAACAGTGTGCCTAGAGGCCTCAGAAGGAGGGGGAAACCTAGGATGCGGTGGGCAGACAGTGTCAAACAGGACCTTGTTAGAATTGGTGTGCAGTGTCCAGATGCAGCAGATGTAGCTCAGAATAGATCTGCTTGGAGAACTAAATTGCATGGTCAGGTTGGACCTCCGTAGCACATCGCTGCTTGAGGAGGAGGAGGATGGAAGTCAAAACATGTGGTTGGTCGTAATCCGTGTCGTTTTTCTTCTATTCAAGCAATGTATACACTGTCAGGCAGTGGAGTGTTTCGTGTAATTATCAGGCTCAAAATTTGCTTCCTTTTCACTGCTAAGCTCCTTGTAGTATTGTTTGTTTCTCATTTTAATATTACTTGAAGCAGACCGAAGAGCTAGTGAATTGATTTAAAATCTTAATCTGAGTTAATAAGCGTTATTTTCAGGAGCAGAAACTGCATGTAAATACTATTAAGCATGTAATATTATAGTTTTGTATCTTTGCAAAATGTATAAGAAATATTTTGCTTACAAACCCTTTCTTGTGCCCCGAAAAAAGGCGGATAACCCGCACCCCAGGTAATACACCGACGGATAATTGTAAGTTTGCTCTACCTCTAATTTTATATTTTACTAGCAGTAAATAAAAAATATTGTACCTGTATGAAATTTTTTCCATGAATTAGCATTTTTTTTGGCATCGTTCCTTAAAAAATTTAAAATTTTCCAATATTTATTGATTTGTAGCTTAATGAGAAGGATATTGCTGAGAACTGTTGATGAGAACATCAATTTTAATTCTAGCTGCCTACAAAACCAGTCATAAATCGGTATCTTATTAACCCGACTTCAATAATTGTTTTTTAACTCTTTCATGCTTCATATCAGTATTTAAAGCAAATGTTCATGGCAATACTTAAAGCAAAGACATTTGATTTAAATATTGACATGAAACATAGAACAACCAGCTTGATATGCACTGCTTGACATAGAGAATGCAACACCATGAAGGAATGCACGAAATGAAACAAAACTTAACACACATGTAGACAAATAAATGGGAAAGAAGTGATTTAATTTCTGAGGGATTACATTAATGCAATGGGCGAGGAGATAGTATAATGTGACCTGAGTCAGTAGGTCGTGTGACCGCCATTCTGGGCTATACATTTGGCAACACGGCGTGGCATCGAGTGGAAAAGTCTCAGGATGGTGTGCTGAGTTATCGTGGACCATTGCGTCAATTTTCTGTGTCTACAATTAATCAACATTGCGAGGGGGTCGTGCAGAGGCGTGAAGTTGTCTGCCAATGACGTCCCATACGTTCTCTATTGAGGAGAAGTCTGGGGATCGAGCTGGCCAAGGCAGCACCTGAACACCTTGTAGACACGGTCTGTTGGTTTTAGCAGTGTATGGGTGCACGTTATCGTGTTGAAACTGGGAATCACGGATACCATCAAAGATACCATGAACAAAACAGACTGCAGCAAGTCATTGACTATCATCATGTTCTCATTGTACCCCACTATGCATACGAATGGCGAACAGCTGTTGATTGAAACTGATAGAACTCCAAACCATGACGCTGAAGAGCTGTATGAAGCTCATGATGGCAGCAAGATCAGCCCGGTGACCATGTCCTCTCCAAATTCTCAGTTGGCGATCATTGGCGTGAGACAGAGGCGAGACTTGTATCATGGTTCCATTCGTCCCACCATATACATATGGTACGGCACCACTGCAACTTTGCACAACAATGTGCTGCGGTGAGTAGCAGTTGTCACAATGGCTGGTGAGAGTGCAGACCTGCCTCAGCCAATCTGCAATTCACAGTCCATGTCAACACGGGGATGTTTGTAGTTGCCTGTACACCACAGCAAATGTTGTCCACTGTGGATTATGGGGCTGCTATGGCTTGCCGTTGAATGGGGCGATCGAGACTTTCGGACATCTGCCTAAGTCCATCAGTCCCACTATAGTGACGCACGTTACTTTCCTCCAACCACTGTCGCCAAATTCGACTGACAGTTGTTGCATCCCGATGCGTTTCCGCCGTGATGCAATGCAGGGACTAACCAACCATACATAGCACTGTGATGAAGCTTCTAAAGGTGTTCGTGTGATGGTAGGATTCGCGATGACGTCGCCCAGACATTCTCACTCCTTGCACGTGCTTTCGCCACCAAGATCACTCCGATGCAGTCGTCCACACGCCCAGGTGAACCGTTTTGCCATGGGGGTCTCCCTCACCTATCACGTGATTAGTTCGCAAATGCACTCATTTACATAACCTAATTGTCGACACATACCTATTTGCATGGCGCTCCGACAAATCCTTCCTGGTGTAGCATTTTCTATGCCGAGCAATGTATGTAAACGAAAAAAGGATGAGGTTAAAAATAAAGTTACGAAGTTGTAGAAGACCATTATTTATATCTTTTGCTCAAAACGTTTTAAGAAATATCGTTACATTTACCATTTAAATTAAAATATAAAGAGAAGCAATACGCTAAACAGATCAGTCAAAATTTAGTAACTGAGTTCGCTTCAAAATACAACCAAAGGAATACATGGTTTTGGTGAGGGTGGATGAGATTATAACCCTCTTCCCCTCCCTCCTTGAGGACTTGAATAATTTATGATTTTTAAGGCAGTCTTCAAAAAAATCAGATTAAGGCAGATTAGGTAATCAACTTTGTGAAACTTTCTCGTTCCTTGTTATAACTTTTTTGATATGTCACTGCATGTAACGGTATTTCACGGATCTAATAATTCAAGCTCTTTCGTAATAGTTTACTTGTAGAATACGATTACAAAATTGTGCTCTTACATTAAAGAAGTTATGTTAAACATTTGTCCAGCAGGATCGTTTCATTTTGTCAGCGATAATTTTTGCAATGTGAACGGTATAAGGCTAAGAATTCGGAAAGGTGTAATAACAATTACTCTTTCGAATCTGTGCACTGCCCTACCAAAACGTTAGAGAATTTCCATCTTATATGAACGAGAATCTAACTTCAAAGCTCTATAACTTCTAAAATATCCATTTAATGGAAAAATGCGACTGAAGATGAAGGCCATAGTTGAATTCATTTAAATCACGACTTTCCACAATATACTTTCAGTATTTAAAGAGTTATGGAAGCTGGAATATTTCACAATAGTAGGATTTTTTCACAATAGTAGGAATATTTCACAATAGTAGAATTCCGAATTTTTCGAATGCATCGTAAGAATTTACTCAGAAATTAAAACTTAAGTTGTATTGTTTCAACCATTTAACCCTTCCAATGTCCAGCCTGAAAAACTTGTTTACATCCAGAGGCCAAATTTAAATTTAGAACTTTTTTGCCAAATAATTAGTGAAAGGAATTATGGCATGTTACATGCCAAATTAATCAACATTTAATTCTGAATTTTCTGAAAATAAAATATTTGACAAAAAAGACCATATGTTTCATTTTAATAGGAATTGTTTAGAGTCATGTAGTAAAAAAATGCATCTGGCAACACGAATAAAAATTTATAAAAAAAAAAAGCTGTTAGAGAGAAATGATTATAATGCACATGAATAGAAAGGCTGTTTATTTCTAAATATCAAAAAAATTCTTGTTTAAAGTAAACATTTCTTCCATTTTGAAATTTTTTTCTCCATACTATACTTTGAGAAAAAATCCAGGCTTGTTGCAGTCCAATAAACAAGTCACATTTAGAATAATTTTAATAAATAACTTATCAACAGAAATAGCTCATGTTATATACCAAATTAAAAAGAATTTAATTCTGGATTTTATTGTAGTAAAAAATTAGAACTCTGTAGTAACATATTAATTTTAATAACACTTTTCACAGTGAAATACCAAAAAAGGTACATATTTCATAATTACTTCCAAAATCTTCCATTTTTAAAAAGTAGCAGTTCTTTGTTAATTATCAGGAATTTTTAAAGACTTTAAGGAAAAATTTGTTGATAATAGTTCAAATCAAACTTCTGAACTTAAATTAGAGGATTGCTTCAGTACAGAGTAATGTTAACAAACAAATTGGCAATACCTTATATAACTTCTAAGAAATGGCAAACAGATGGGTTTAACAAATTATTTATATCATAGTTTAATAAAATATGCATCAAATAAAAAAAGAAAATATTATTTATCAAGCTTAAATTACATACTTTTTATACGATATCTATTAAAAAAATTTTAAATGGCAATTTTTATTTTTTTTAAAAAAATCGTTTTTTTTTATTGTACTAAAAACGGATATATAAGTTCTGGACACTGGAAGGGTTAATAAAATAAATATACATTTTAAAAGTTTGCTAATAATTATTTTAATGTTTGACAATTATAAATGATTTTTATAAAATAAGGTAATTTATTATTAAATATTCCAGCATAATATAATCAACAGATTTTGTTAAGATTTTTAAGCTTACTTCAGTCACATTTTTTCATTAAATGTATATTTTAGAAGTTAGAAATCTTCGAAGATTCCCATTGACATAACATTGAAAGTGTCTAATATTTTCATGCGGGGGGTGTATATTAGCAATAGTTACGGTCTGACAATTAGCTGAATGTTTTCCATGATTGTGTGTTTGTTTCACAACCAAAGTGTAGAAAATTTTATGAATTTTTTTTTTTTTCATAAAACTGAACTAAAATGTGAACTTGCAAACATTTCATTCCGATGAACAAAAATATTTTTTTCAGCATTGTTTTACTGAACATGTTTGTTCAGGAATGAACAATTTCAATAAAAGTTCTTCCTTATTTATCTGTCTAGTTTTTTTTTTAATTGCAACTTCTTCGGGGGGGGGGGGGGGTGCTGACATCAATTAACAAAGTGTTCGGCGAGAGCTTTAACAATAGGTTTGTACATGCAAGCAAAAATGTGTGGGGATAAAAAATTAATGGTTGGTTATAAGCCAAAATTATATTTGGTTATAAGCCAAATTAATATTTGGTTATAAGCCAAAATAAGTGCCTGTTCATTTTAGTGTCTTTAACAAAAATATCATCATATTTAATAGCTCGCATAGTAGATTTTTATTGGATCGAATGAGGGTCCATTATTTATACTTTTTATCGGATTCTTATTATATATTATTAAAATGCTTAACGTGTTAATAAAAAATTTGGCAATTTCTATTTAAATAGAAGCGTTTCTAGTTTTAACAATGAGCTCGTGCTATCTCTCTCAAGTTCAGTACACCACACTCTTGCAGTTCTTTAGTATTTTGAACATAGTGTTCTTTTAATATTTTTATTGGATGAACTTCTATTTTATGTTGCGATTTCATATTCTTTAAATCACCCCTCAAGCAGTCAGTTACTTGCCGCAGAAGTCTGACAGGAGCTTGTCAGCAAAATATGTCATAAGGAAGATCTATGGGAAGACCAGATGAAAGTTAGATTGTATATCGTATAAGAATTAACGTGGCCCGCAGTCCCAATAGATTTGAGTTTGGCCCTCGACCTTGTGGGAGTTGAATACCATTGGATTAGTGTTTTCCAAAGACACAAATATTGCTTCAAAGCTACTTTAAGCTATAATATTGCAACAGAAACGAAATATTTCAGCAAACAGTCCAAGTGATTTAATGTCAATATCACCAGAATATACTCTTAGAATGTCGGATCTGAAGACTTTTAAATATAGCTGAAACAAACTGAGCTTTTTTCCGAATTTTTCGAAGGTAGGGAGAGTTCTTCCATTTAGTCTTTTTGTAGGGATGAGCAATATTGGAGATAGAAGTCTTTTCCAGTCTGTTAAAAACAATTGTCGCAATTAAATTTCAGCTCCAAGAACACATAAAACAATATACCAGAAAAAATTAGGGTAAATTATTATTTTGCAACCCTTCAAGTACTTTGATAAATTACTTCATTATTACTAAATGAAAAATAAATAAATATATGACGTCCCGTGGCCAAGTGGTTATCGTTCTTGGCTACTGATCGAAGAGTAAGGCATGGATGTTTGTGTTGTTTTTCTGCTAAGGACTGGCCATCCTCACAGACCTACTATGGCGTATAAACTGGCAGGATCCTGTCAAAGCTCTGTGGAAAGCAGCTACTTGAGAGGGTGCTTATTTTTATTTATTATATGATTGTTAACATTTCATTCGAAGCAAGAACTGAAAACAATGTGACTGCACAGTTCGTTTAACTGGAAAAATTTAAATTTTTGCATTTAATAAACATTGCTTCTCTTATCGTTATTAGCATATTTTTAGATAATACAAATAAAACAGAGCATTATATGAGTTTTATGTTTATAAACCGCCTTATTAGTTGTAATATGTAAACAATATAATGCATGACAGCACTTGTGTCTTTTTATTTCTGAAAACGCTTATACTTGTTACTTTTTGTTCTTGAAAATACTCATTACAAATCGTGACAAGGCTCCCGAACAAGTTAATATTCTTTAACTTCGCTTTATTAGGAGCTAGGGAAATCAGAATTCCGTAAATATCAAAGATGAAATAGAATCAACAAGTCACTGAACCACAACACATACAAGAGCCTTCCCATGATGCCTTACTCACCCATCCACCTTGCTGGACGATCCACGCTCCCAGGTCCCTCTCAACGCAGGTACCCACCACCTGCACCAGTCCTAGCACAAATTCAGGATGCCCGAGCTTCACACAGTCCACTGCCAACGCTCCGGCTACAGCGTATAGAGCGACGATGCGTCCCCACGTGACATCGGTGCGGAAGATTTCACCAGCGAGAGCGTGAAAGAGGTTCTGCACGACCGTCTCTGATGGCAATGTATGCAGCCCCACGTTCTCCGTGACGCTCTGGAAAAGCTCCGGATGAGAGCGCTCCAGCTCCAAGCCCAGCTGCCGGAGCTCTGCAGCGACTTCCGCCACAAACGAACCGCGAGTCAGGTTGCTGACGCTCTTCAACCTCTGCAGACCGAGTTTCTTGTGGACGGCGGCGCAGGATCTGAGCTTCGCTCGCAGGTAGCGACCACAGAGGCTCTTGGCCTGGTCCACGACCAGTTGCTGCGTCTGGGCGCTCCTCCAGCCGATGGTCGAAGTGAGGCGGTTGGCCACCGCTTGACTCAGTTTCCGACGGCGCAAGGCCGCCTGAGTATCCGCCGCAGCCGCGTAACCCGACAGCGACAGTGACGGCTTGGGACACATGGCCGTCTGCACGATGCAGCGGAGCCGGGCCGAGCGGCCATCACGTGGGAGCCACGGGAGGTCACGTGCTGAAGCAGCGCCGCTTCCAACAGGTGGCAGGGGTGGATGGGTTCGCGTTGGCAACGGAAAGAAGGTCTCTATGAATATTTTGGACGTCGATCTCGCTGATATCTTTTGAAAGGTTTGGTAGCTACTCTCATTCATCAATAATGTCTTGTGTTTGTGAATTCTTTTCAGCTTAGAGTATGTTAACGATACTTTGCTTCATAAGTAATAGAAAGAAAATAAGAAAACTCAATAAAAGAAAGCCTCCTCACCGAAAGCCATCCATCAAACGACTGACAGTATGACAGAAGCAATTTCGAATCGAGCATTAAATAGTAATACATACTCAGTGGCGGATTAAAGTATCTGGGAAGCCCTAGGCGCCAAAGATTTGAGAAAACCCAACTGTCGTGAATATGTGCGCTTTTGGAAGGGGGGGTACTCATTCTACAAAAAAATTTGCAACTTACGAATGTGAAAAATGTATACAGCGGGTTAAATAAACTGGATTACAGAAACGCATAAACAGAAAATTATATATATATTGCATAAATATATTATTTTATTATGCGGCTCCTAGATTATTTAATTCTTTAAATACAATCTGAGGCAAAATTTAAACAAAAATTAGACTTGTTGAGTATTTTTGATATCGAGTCCTTGGTCACACTTCATTAGCCTTCATTCTCTTTGGTTGTATTTTAATACTGTTAATTTTTTTAATTTTCAGTTTACTTAATGTATATTATTTATTAACAGAGGAAGGTGTAAATATTAATCTTCGTATCATATATTTATGTTAATGGCATGCAACATCTATTTTTTAAGCTATGAGGATACAAGTTTTAACTTATACTAAGCATATGAAACCTGGATGGGCCTGGTGACCCCTTAGTTACAGTTGTAGTAACAATATTTGTATTTTATGTTTTGGTGTTTGATTTTGTGTATTTTTTTTTGTAATTTATTCTAGTTGAATAAGTGTCATCATCATCATCATCATCCTCAAGCAGCCATGGGCTACGGAGGTCCAACCAGACCGTGCAATTTAGTTCTCCAAGCAAGTCTATCCTGAGCTACATCTACTGCATCTGGCCACTGCACACCAATTCTAACAAGGTCCTGTTTGACATTGTCTGCCCACCGCATCCTAGGTCTCCCCTTCTTTCTGAGGCCTTTAGGCACACTGTTCATAACCCTATTCGCCAATCTATAATTATTCATACGGGCAACATGGCCAAACCAACGGAGTCTCTCTCTGCACAATATGCTGCTTAAAGGAGGTTGCAAACTCCTTTTCCTAATCTCATCATTAGTTACAAAGTTGAACCACCTAATGCCCAAGATACTGCGTAAGCATCTGGAATCAAAAGCATCTAGTTTCCTGTTATCTAGTTTACAAAGTGTCCAAGTTTCACTACCATAACTAACCCTAGAAAGAACCAAACTATTATACAGTCTAATTTTAGTCTTTAGGTGTATACGCCTATTTCTCCACACTCTCCATAGATTCTTAAAAGTCCCAGCAGCAATCCCTATTCGTCTGTTAATCTCATGCCGCACATCACCATTATCTGTTACATAGCTCCCAAGATAATTAAACTGTGACACCTGCTCAAGACTGCAACCATTCAGATTAACTGAATCACAGCCTGCCTGACCAATTTTCATCACTTTAGTTTTCTCTCTGTTTATAACCAAACCTACTCTACTACCAGTCTCATCAACGGCTCGAATGAAAGAGTTCATCTCATCAACATCATTTGCCAGAAGGGCTAAATCATCAGCATAATCTAAATCAGAAATTTTCCTATCTCCAGCCCATTTAAGGCCAAACTCTTTCCCTTGAAGTGAATTTCGCATAACATAATCAATAACCAAGCTAAAGAGAAAAGGAGACAAAATGCACCCTTGTCGAACACCAGAAGTAATGCTAAACCAATTGCTACAAGCCTTACCAACTCTCACACACGACTCAGTGTTATTATAGAGAGCTTTCATAATGTTAACTAACTTGTCTGGTATACCATATGATCTCACAATCAACCACAAATTATGACGATCAACAGAGTCGAAAGCCTTTTTGAAATCAACAAAGCTAGCAACCAAAGGTTTCTGAAACTCTAAACATTTCTCAAGAATCTGCCTAAGTGAAAATATCTGATCTACACATCCCCTACCACTTCTGAATCCACATTGCTCATCACGCAATTGCCTGTCAACCAGATTCTTAATTCTATTAAGCACAATCATGGAAAGAACTTTACCTGGAACAGAGAGTAGGCTGATACCCCTATAGTTATCATAAGAACTGCGATCACCTTTTTTGAAAATAGGGATAAAAATAGCTCTGGTAAAATCCTTAGGAACCATGCCTTTATCATAAAAGAGATTCAGAATTTCAGTCATCCAAGTGGTAACCGAAACATTCCCAGCTCTAAGCATTTCCGTAGTAATTTCATCTGCCCCTGGGGATTTATGAAGTTTAAGTTTAGAAACAGCCAAACTAACTTCAGATTGTGTTATAGGGCCAACATTAAAGCCACCAATGCATCTATCATCATTGCAAACAATGGGAGTAGAACTAACTACATTGTTTAGAACATCACTGAAATGCTCAGCCCACCTAGCCATGACAGAATCCTCCCCTTCTATAACCTTACCTTGTTTATCCTTCAATCCTTGTATGCCTGTCCGTTTTCTACCACACAAAACATTAACTATCTGGTACAGCTCTCTGCTGTTGTGCTGTCTAACTGCTTCCTCGGCTTTGTCAGCCAAACCATCAAGCCAAAAATTTTTATCAGCAGCTAACTGATCCTTTACAAGTTTATTAAGGCCTCTGTAATGCTTTCTATTAGGACTAGTAGGGTATTGATTAAGGGCATTCCTGCAGTTCTTTCTTTCCGAAATAAGCTCAAGTGCCTTATCACTCAGATAATTTTGCTTCTTCTGCTCCTTTTTTCCTAAAAGAGTACTGTTAGTGTCCAAAAAAGCCTGTTTAAAATGATCCCATTCTTCCTCAACTTCAGTAGTAAGCAACCTGTCATAATGACTAAGTAACCTATCATGGTAAGCTTTGGCTATAACTGGATCTTTCAGAGCTTCAGTATTAAAAGTAAATTTTTTAACCCTAGCACAACACTTTTTAAGTTTAAGTTGCAACACACTTTTAACAAGGTAATGGTCAGATCCAATTTCAGCTCCCCTATATGCCCTGATATTCCTAACAGAACTAGTCCATTTGCTGTTAATTAATATGTAATCAATCATATTCTTATGCAGCCCATCAGGTGAAACCCATGTGTACTTATGTATGTCGCGGTGTTTGCAATAAGTGTTAGTTATTCTGAATCCATTGAGTTTACTTACCTGTAGGAGACGTTGCCCATTGCTATTGCAGCTACCAATACCAAAAGGGCCTATTACTCCTCCCCAAAGGTCAGAGTCAGTACCAACTTTGGCATTGAAGTCACCAAGAACAAGGGTAATATCTCCTTTCTTGACAGAATTCAAAATATCCTGAAGTTGTTCATAAAACCTATCCTTCTCATCCTCATCGGCATCCTCAGTGGGGGCATAACAGCAGATAACATTCAAGTCTTTAACGCTTGTCTGAAATTTTGCTGTAAGAAACCTTTCATTAATGCACTCATATCCTAGAAGAGCATCACTAGCGTGTCTGCTGAGAAGCAGACCCACGCCTTGGTGATGCTTTTTGTCGTCCCTCCCTGAAAAGAGAAATTTAAGATTATTTTTAAGAATCTGACCTTTATCTGTCCATCTGGTCTCTTGCAAGCCGAGAATATCTAAATTATAACGGTGGAATTCTTGTGTGAGGACATCAAGAGAAAAAGCTCTGTGCAGAGTCCTCACATTCCAACTACCTATGGAGAGAAAATAGTTAGTGGGATGTTTAAAGAAACTATGTTTATTGAGAGAGGGAATGCCGACAATATCAAACAGCCCCCTAATCGCAGACATGGGGCAAAGACCCGTTCCCCCACTACTAAAGGCTGAAGCCATCTACACTGGAAGACTTCCTCCAATGTAGAATTTGACGATGCCAATAGAAGCGAAGAGTTCAGGTGCCTGCGATGACTTCTGCTCAGGATTATCCACCAGCTGATAAACATATCCTGTGGATCTATTCACTTGGGGCTGTCAATCCACAAACAAAAAGAAAACACAGCGGAAGATTTTCCCTCCACAGAAGCCCACCAGTGCAGCAAAATCAGGATCCATAATCAAGCTCAGAGCCATATATCTGTCCAGTATAGTAGGTTTATATGGTCAGCACCAGGACCTTGTGTGGTTGACCACTCCTCAGCAGGGTAGAAAAAAAGAAAAGTAGCCATAGTTGTCCAGATCAGTAGGCCACACTAATCTGGCAGCCCTCCCCTTCCGTTCACTTCCACAAGAGAGTATCTCTTTTGAAAGTTACTAACGGTCCGCACCACGAGAAGGCGGGGTTGGACATTAGGTGCTAGGCCTGGCCGGTTCTATGCATCATCACAGGGGATTGGTGCATAGCTCTCCTTCCAGTGACTACCTAGCTACCATTTACAGACCGAATAAGTGTACAGTCGCTCAAAAAAGTATCCGAACAATATGATTGATTACAGAATTCAGAAAAAATATCTGGCAACGTTTTTTTTTTAGAAATTAGTGATCTGGCAACCTTCGTGTCACGTGATTACAGAATTCAGGAAAATATCTGGAGCGTGTACAGCAACTGTACACGCTCCAGTTACCGTTCACAGCAAACTCGAGCGTGTGCAGTTACTGCACACGCTCCAGTTTGCTGTGAACGGTAACTGCACACGCTCAATATTTCCGTGAGTGAGCCCACATGATCTAGTATCAAAATAATATGACCACCTACAGTCGCTCAAAAAAGTATCCGAACACTATGGTTGATTACAGAATTCAGAAAAAATATCT
Organism: Ryuthela nishihirai; assembly: GCA_038380435.1. Classification (NCBI taxonomy): domain Eukaryota; kingdom Metazoa; phylum Arthropoda; class Arachnida; order Araneae; family Heptathelidae; genus Ryuthela; species Ryuthela nishihirai. Next base: position 10,334,331 of record JAWZYU010000009.1, on the reverse strand, counting down.
GGCAACGATTTTTTTTAGAAATTAGTGATCTGGTAACCTTCGTGTCACGTGATTACAGAATTCAGGAAAAATATCTGGAGCGTGTACAGCAACTGTACACGCTCCAGTTACCGTTCACAGCAAACTGGAGCGTGTGCAGTTACTGCACACGCTCCAATTTGCTGTGACAGGAAGGTTGCACGTGACACGAAAGTTGCCAGATCACTAATTTCTAAAAAAATCGTTGCCAGATATTTTTTCTGAATTCTGTAATCAACCATAGTGTTCGGATACTTTTTTGAGCGACTGTATTATTGTTATTAAATTTGCCTATACCGTAAAAATAAACGAAAACTTAATTTTAAATTATAAGCCAAAATAAATATCTGTTCATCTTAGTGTATTTAACAAAAATAAACATCATTTTTGGTATTAAACAGGGCCGTCGCCAGATTAGATCACGCCCTCAGGCAAACAATTAAATATCACCCCTGACAAAAATATAAGAAAATCTCCAATTGTTGTTTTGTTTTTATTACAAGAGAAACATTAATGGAAAACAATTATATAATAATATTAATTGCGATCAGTCCAAATGAAAAATGAATCCCCAAAATGATAAATATAACGTAAATTAAGCAAAATTGGTTAAGGAAAAGCAAAAGTGAATGGGTGGACGATCACAGGCGCGGTGAGGCAGGCTGCCTCTATGCTACACCCTGTAGAGGGTACTGGTATTAGCCCAAGTAAAAACACGAAACGTGTATGTAAATGCTACATTATACGCAGGGCCGGACTTTGACCTTCTGAGGTCCTAAGCTATGACAAGTTTAAGAGGTCCAAAATTTCGAAAGTCGAAATAAGTTATATATTTATTATTCTGATTGGAGGGAACATTAAAAAAAATATGAAACTGATGTGGTGAAAACATTAACTTGCGGTGGCATGCATAATGACTGAGATCAACAGTGTTTGCACAAAAGGTTGATTTGAATACAAAAAAAAATTCGTGACATTAAACTTCAAACTGAATGAGATCAGCAGTTAGCTTATGGGGCGGGGGTGGCTCAGTCGGTAGCGCGCCAGGCTCGTAATCTGTAGTTCCCAGGTTCGAGTCCCAGCTGGGTCAGCGTTGAGATTTATCTCCACAAAATTTCCCCGCCCTGCCCACGGTCAGTAGGGGACACCGATGGGCTTGGAAAGGCCGCCGTCCGTCGGATGGGACGTTAAGCCGTGGCCCCGTGTGCGGGAGAGTCATACCCTGTGCACGTTAAAGAACACACTGGATGGCCTTGACGGGAGGCTACCATCTGTCTCCCAACAGCTGTTCCAGTGGGTCCCCTCTCCCGACCTTCTCTGAGCCTTCGGGGTCCATGTGACCTGGCCATTTAGCCCATGGTGTGCAAAAAAGTGCCGCTCAGAGGTAAAACAACCCAACCCAACCCAGTTAGCTTATGAGTAAGTCCGGCCCTGATTTCGACCGTACAAACTTTCCTCGCCCACAGAAAACGAATAACTGCTCAGACTTCTTCGCAAGACCACATTTGCAACCTCGCAGCCATTTTGAACTGCCACATCTCTGCTCCAATAACTGCTCAGACTTCTTCGCAAGACCACATTTGCAACCTCGCAGCCATTTTGAACTGCCACATCTCTGCTCCAATAACTGCTCAGACTTCTTCGCAAGACCACATTTGCAACCTCGCAGCCATTTTGAACTGCCACATCTCTGCTCCAATAACTGCTCAGACTTCTTCGCAAGACCACATTTGCAACCTCGCAGCCATTTTGAACTGCCACATCTCTGCTCCAATACGCGCATGCGTCTGTATACCTCGCCGTGTTGCCAATCGAGTGCACCATAATATATATTTAACGCTCTCCTATGTCCCTGAGGATTTTCTTTGTAATATATAAACCTTGCAACCTTACTTTCTGACCCACCTACCTATATACACAAAACTATTTAATTTTTATGAAATATAAATCGAATTAAATATCGTATTTGTATCTGCAAAAGTAAAATGTAAAACGCTTGAAAGCTATCTGCTGAAAAATGTAGAAAGCACTACGTGAATTTAAATTCGCTTATTTTTTTTATTTTTTTTTATCTGTGGTCTTCAATAAAACCGGAAAACCGAAAAAGAGGCAAATATTACCCACTTGAAAATACATTTGATTAACCCCGATTTACATGGCCTGCGAAAATGAAATTGCCTCACCCAGAAGAGGTGAACATCTAAAAATTAGCATTTATACCCAGAGGGACGGATCTAGGCGAAAGGGGCCGTTGCTTCTCTCCCCTCCCCCTTTGAGAATGCTCGCAAGGGTAATAGTGGCAAAAAAATTATTAAATATTTGAATATTTTTCCTGTATTTTTCAAGGAATTTTTAAAGGTCTCTAAAAAGGAGGGAGGAAATGTTACACTATAATGGAAATCCGTTCTATCGAGCTCGATTTAGTTCCCTCCCACCTGAAATATTTTTTGCTAGATCTGGTCTTGAGTACATATAAAGATAATGAGAGAACGTGAGTCCCAGAAAAAGAATAACAAGAGGCTTAATTCTGTACAAAAAAGCATTTATTCGTACGCATCAACAATACATAGTGTGACCCTCATTGGACACGCAGCAGGGACGGCCCAAGATGCCGACGAACCGGTAAACTACTCGGGTCGCAAAACTTTAAGTACACTTTTACGAATATTTAAAAATTAAAGATTTTTATTAAAATTTTCTGAAGAAAAGGGAGGGGTATTAGTTGTTTTTTTTGCCGGTCGGAAAGAAAGTCGGGACGACCTTGCTCACAGCTATAAATCAAAAAATACAGGCAATGGATATTCGATCGCCGACAAATCCGGATGCATGGTGGCCAGAGTATTATCACGTAGACTCTCACTGATGATGATCGCAGGATGCTACCATGCGTTGCCTAGAAAGATGGCATTCGCTACACTCTCCCGGATTGGTAGGGAAATGGGTGTCAGGATCTCATCGATGTACCTATGGACGGTTAAACGTTCCGTCCAAATCCCAACGCATCACATTTATGCAATCGAACACGTTACTCACCTGTCTGTATGGAAGATCACACAACTTAATGATATTTTGAATTCTGTCAAGAAAGGAGATATTAATCTTCTGCTAAGGGACTTCATTGCTAAAGTTCTTGCTAACTCTGACATTTGGGGAGGGGCGATAGATCCTTTTCACGTTGGTAGTTGCAATGGAAATGGGGAAAGTCTCCTACAGTTAAGTAAATTTAATGGAGTAGTTCGGTTAAGAATAAAAGGTCACACAGGGGAGTTGAAATTTACCTTGTTAGAAGTGTCTTGTAAATTAAACTTAAGAGGCATTGTGCTCAGGTTAAAAAAAATTACATTAAGCACTAAAAGACTTAGTTACAGACAAAACTTACCCATGAAAGGTTAGTTAGTCATTATGACATTCGTGGTTTACTTTCTACTGAACTTGGGAAAGAAAGGGACCTGTTAAAGAAAGCTTTTCTTGACACTAACAGTCCTGTTTTGGCTAAAAAGGGACAGTGGTGACAAACTATTTCCGTGATAAGGCACTGCAACTTATTTCTAAAAGAAGGATTTGAACAAATAACATGAACCATCACCCTACTAGTCCTAACAGAGGATAATAGAGAAAGCTTAATAAACGCCTAAATGATCAGTTAAATGCTGATAAGAATCTTTGGCAAATAACTTGGCTGACAATGAACAGGGATCAGCTAGACCGCGCAATAGTAAGAAGTGTATTAGAGAGTTAATGTTTTTGTGGGAAGACTGGCACACAGGAATTGAAAACTGAACATGATAAGGTTATTGAAGGTGAGCATTTTGTCATGGTTCGGTGGTCAGAATAGTTCAGTCATGTCTGTAAACAAATTGGTGAATTATTTTATTGTTTCTAATGAGAATAGATGCATTGTTGGCCTTAATGTTAGAACTATGGCCAGTTCATCAATATGCTAAAATTTTCGTGTATTCAGACTAGATTTTAATATTTATAGCTTTAATCCTAATAATATATTATATTTTAATCTTAATAATATATGTATTAGCATGTTACATTTTATTCTTAAAAATATATAATAATATATTTTAATTTATTCTTAATACATAAAACATATTATATTTTTAAAGTAATAATATATATCTTATCTCAATAATTTTATTTACTCTTTTAGGATTTAAATAATTCATAACGTCTGTGTTTAGGTAATACAATGTTCAAAATCATAGGGGAATATCTTTTGAATCATTAGAACCTTCTGGAAGAATATTTTTAAAGGACCTCCAACATGTACGATCACAATGATCTAAATGAATTAGATCACAGGTCTAGCCTCTGTGTCTACCTAAAATGAAGTAGTTCAGCCCAGCTGAACACCAACAGCTTGATCAGTCTGAACCCCAGCTTGAGTCGAATCAAGACTCGGGATCCAAATCTGACCAGTGTGGCAATGGTCGATCGGGTACTATAAAGCACCTCCGCTTTTTACAAACTATAAGAGAACGCAAGATTCATAATCTCACGTTCCTTCCAGTTGTGTGAAAAAGAAGCATTTGTTTGCGAAAAAGAAAGACGGTACATCAGTACCCCCTCTTTTTAACGAACAACGATCGCTTTACGAAGCATCATGGGTAGATGCCTCATCGTATTATGATAAAGATCTTCGGATGTATCTCTGTGATCTCACAGAGAGAGAGAATCATTATCCTCAGATCAGGGGTTAAGTAGCTACAGAGAGGCATTACACATGTTTTTAAAATTAATTTTAAGGTTATTTACATTAAAACTAGAAATATTTTATAATTAAAAATAACCTTAATCAATATTTCTAGACGATATTTATCTGATGTTATATAACTGAGTAGAATTACGTTAAATACAAACTTTACGTAAATATTATTCCGATAAAAACGAAATATTGTTTTTTCAGGTAAGTTAATTTAATTTTTATTGAAGATTAAAATTATTTACAATTAGGGCTATTTTACTTAAATGTAAAGTGATATGAATATCAAGAAAGCTTCATATATCAAGTATATTGATTAAAATTTATGTTAAGCATTTTTCATTTATTAGCCGAGTGGTTAGCGCGCTTGGCTAATGATCTACGGGACTTGGGTTCGAGTCCCGGGTAAGGCATGGATGTATGTGTCGTTTTTCTGCTGAGGTCCTGCCATCCTCTCAGATCTTCTACTGTGGCATATAAACTGACAGGCTCCTGTCAGACCTCTGTGGCAAGCAGCTGCTTGAGGGGGTATTTATTTATTTATTATACATTATAATTTTAAAATTATTAAGATGAGAATAATTACACATATATCATAAGAATGTGATTATCTGTTCCATTTAATCTTGAATAATTTCACTTTCACCCGGATTTAACGCGCATCATGTGTCTAAAGGAGTTGTCAGAAAACTTTCATTCTTCGACTAAATTAGCATTGTTACATTATTTACCAATGTTTATTTCCATTTCTTTTCTTAAATGCACGGCATAGAATAAGATTACTTAATTAACACTCAATAATTTCGATTTGTTCATTCGAGATAACTTTTATTAGAGAGAGACTTAGATACATACTTAAATTATTATTAATAATTGATAGGTTAATAGAATAGTATCAGACATTAAAATAAAGTTGAAACTTAGGAGATATCTTTCAAATAATTAAAAATTGTTTCTTTTAACTCAGGTTAGCACATTAAAGCTTGAATTTTTTTTATTTTTGGGAAATTAAATTTACTTTTAATTACTATAAATGAACACTATATACCACTGAGTATTAACATAAGTTTAGGTAAATATTTTCAGAAAAACTGAATATTTTTAATCAAATCTAGTAAACAAAATTATTCAATTATTGTCCAACTTTTCGAATTTTTTTTAGTTCAATGAATTAAAATTATCTGAACATCTGAATTTATGGACAAATAATTGATTAAGATGAAGATTTAAAAAGAAATTAAGATAATATTAGAAATGTACAGCTTTTATGTGCTTACCTGGTTTCTCCCTATATAAATGATGATTAGGCTGACTCAGACCGCATCAGTAGCGCATATCCCGATCCTCTTTATCCCCTTCTCTCCCTCGGTTAGAAAGGACACTGGCGGGCGTTGGAAAGGACGTCCTCCTTCTGGATGGGATGTTTCGCTGGCACGAATTTTGTGAAGAATACGCATGATGACTTAAATTAAAGAGTTCCATTTGTTTCCTAACAATTATCTATAGCACTGGTTCTCAACCTTTTATGCTTCACGTACCCCCTGGAAATGTGTATGTAACTGGCGTACCCTTTATATAGATAGATAAAACTATAGTTGTAGTATAACAATGGTTATTTTTACTTTGTTACTAGATCTAGCGACTTTTGAGCTCTCACGGCGTACCCCAAAAAATTTTACCGCGTACCCCACGTTGAGAACCCCTAATCTACAGGATCCTTGTTCCCTATCAAATAACCGTCCCTTTAATTCTTTTTCACAAGCTGACTTAGCCCATTTTGTCTACCTTCACAAAGTTGTAAAGAGTATTTATGAGTTATTGAAAAGAATCTAAAAATTAAATTTACGACATATTCATTACTAAGCTATGTCCCGAAATCAACCCTTCTATCCAAACCCATATTTCGAATTATTACTAAACAAATTAGACACTCAAGATATAAATAATATCAGCTCCGATAACTATAAAAAATCGCGCTTTCATTTCCACTATCAAATCAGAAATTATTCATATCTTCAGCGTCTAGGGCCCAAAGAAACTATAAAGACGTTTATTGTTGTTCTTTCTATGAGCATAAACGCAATAATTCTTATTTCTGAGCATTGTTCTTTACAATCTGTGGTGAACAATTAAATCTCTTATTACTTAATCAAAAGTTCAAACACGTCCTTCTGAATTATTGACAAAGTAAATTTAGAATATTGTGACCTAACTTCAGTTGATATTATGTCACAATTACATATATTTTCAAAATTCGAGGTATTACAGAATTGCATACCTTACTTTTTAGTTTGTCATCTTATTTCATTTTAAAAATAATTTAATTTTAATAATAATAAACTTTTTAAAGCAGCATTTTTTTAACGTACCCTATAATCCGGTAATTAAAAACTTTTTTTTACCGCTTTTATAGAAAACATCCATACCTTATCCAGAGCTCGAACCCGGGTCCCTTTGATGAATAGACAAGCTCTCTAACTACTAATGATACTAATAATAGGGATGTCATGATCAGATAGATCCCTTCTAATCAGAGAATGCAACAGATTCCAAATGACTGATTTTATCAACAATTTAGTTAGTGTTTAAAAGTTTAAAAGGGCCAGATGGCATCATGGATACGAAATTCATGGCTCTGAATCTGTTAAAATTTGTCAATTTCAGCAACTGACAAATCCATCTAGATCCCCAAACGTTTTGACATAACGCCCCTTTGATTTCTGGGAAACTCTCGCTCCTCCCCATTTCTCATTTATCATCAGCCAATCTCTCTTTCAGCGATTTCAATTCATAATTAAAAATAAGTACTAAAAATTTCTTATTCTCGCCCCTCCCCACTTTTTTCTTACACCCCCAAGTTCGGAAACACCTACTCTAGATTAAATCAAGCAAAAACGAAAGATTTGCGACGGTGAAGACAATTCGATTAATCGTTTCTATATTCCAATTGTTTTTTAATTTAGAATGTGGTAACTTGTTTTCTTAATATCAAGAGTTGGGAATAGTCTATGTTGGCTCCAAGGAAGCATACGAATTGTCTATTCTTTACTAATCCTTTGAGAGACTTGAAAAAAGTGAAAAATACTTGAGCAGAAAGTACATGGCACGAAGAGACCGGAAAACATTGCTTTAAGCCGCGAGACGTTTTTCCCATTACTTTTAAATCGAGACGTTTAGTTTTTACGGGATTCTTTTTTAAATCGCAGAACTCCAAGACTATAGCCACACCTTTCAAATGTTGGGTTGTGCTGTTTTACCTCTGAGCGGCGCTTTTGTGAGCACAATGGGCTAAATGACCAGGAGACAAAGACCCCGAGGGCTCAGAGAAGGTTGGGGGAGACGACCTACTGGACAGCAGTTAGGAGACAGATGGTAGCCTCCTGTCAAGGCCATTCGGCCTGTTCTTTAACGTGCACAGAAGGCTACGGCTTAACGTCTCATCCAAAGAACGGGGCATTTCCAATCCCCAATGCTGTCCCATTTCTTATCGAGGGGAGGTTGGGAGTTAGCAGATCGTGAACAATTGTTAACTGATTAGAACTCTTTATGAAATTCGAATGATGGATTTGTTGAGGAGGGGGGGGGGGGGTTATGCTCACGCAGACGACTTCACAGAGAGTCATTCTTCAGTGTTATTCTTATCAAGAGGACCAGAGAGTTTCATTAGATAATACACCCAGTCCTCAACTAACACGATAGATGCGTTATTCAAAAAATTCGTGACAAGTGAAATCGTGTCAGTCGGACACGACTTTCTCCTAAAAATAATGTAACTAGAGCGGAGGAAGGGATGCTTTCTAGAATCCTAACTTGATTGACATATTATTAATTGCATTCTTTTATTATGGCTATAAAAGTAAATAAATAATAAACATCCCCTCAAGCAGCTACTTGGTCTGACAGGAGCCTGTCAGTTTATACACCATAGCAGAAGGTCTGTGAGGATGGTGGGGGCCTCAGCAGAAAAACGACACGAACATCCAAGCCTTATCTGGGGCTCGAACCCAGGTCCCTTAGATCAGTAGTCAAGCTCTTTGAATAATGTTTTTGTTTATTATTTATGCATATTTCATACACTCAACTCGTTTTTAGAGGAAAGAAGCAATGATAGAAATAGAAGCAGAAAACAGTCAAATGAAACTTTATATTAGTACGTGGTAATTACAGGTATTTCTTGAGTAAAGAAGATTGTAAATAAGAAATTATTATAAAAACTGTCGCGTAATGAAAAGATAGATAGATCATCGTTACAGCGTTCTGGGAGGTCCTCTTGAAAGGCTTTTCCAAGGCCTAATGAAAAGTATCGTATCGTATCACTTAACAGCTTACTGAGAGGTCCGTTTCCGGCTTTCTCATCTCTCCAATAGAAAACGTAATGAAAAGACTAACTATATAATTAAAAGTGTTTCTATTGTACACGTGACAAGTTATAATCTTTAAGCAATCAGGGTGAATTTGTATATGCTTACATTGTCATTGGTCAGCGACAATTAACCTACAGATCATGCCATGAACTTTGCACACTACGAAAGAAAAGGTCAGCCCCAATTAAACCATTTTTTATTGTTTACAAATACACAAGTTAGACCCACGCAAAAAGTTTGGCGCGAAATGCATTGATAACACTTCCTATCGATAAGTTCCTTCACAGCTTTCCACCACTCCATTCGCAATTAAATCCCGCCAAAAGTTTGGCGCCAAATGTATGTCCATTGATAACTTCTTTTACAGCTTTCCTCCGTACTACTCCATTCACGAAATAGTCGACGGCAGCGCCTCCAGAAATCTCGGACGTTTTTCGAGAGACCTCTCCCGAACCATGACAGCTAGGAACTAAATCCTTTACCCCTGAAAGGGTTAGAGCTAAGTGGGACCAACTCATTAAATTTGAGACTGACCGCTCAAGTAGCCGCGATATTCTGCCACTGATGACGTCACATGTATCCACCCTCCCTTCCGCCGTCCGGTATCAAGGTCTATTATATAATACGAAGATGATATTACGTGTTATAGCTATTTAAACACACGAATATACACTGAAGTGCCATTGAATTAGGGATAGCAACCTAGTAACGTTTTAGACCCCCTCTGGCCCTGAAAACGGCCGCCACACGACGAAGCAAGGACTCCACAAACTTATGTAAATGTTCCACAGGTATGGCGACCCCTGCATCCTCCAGAGCTGTCCACAATTCTCTGAAGATCGTCGCTGATGGGACACGGGCCCGAACACTCTGCTCAATGGTATCTCAAAGATTTTCGATGGGATTTAAATCTGGGCTTCTAGATGGCAAATTCATTATTTCAGTCAGCAGAATGCTCCTCCAACCATGCAGTAGCCAACCTGGACCTGTGAGATGAACAGTTGTCTTGCTGGTAGACGCCATCTCCATTGGGATGCATGATGGTCATAAATGGGTGTAAAGGGTCAGCCATTGGTTCTACGTACTGGGATACATTTAGAGTCGTCGGTACTCATACCATAGGTCCCACAGACGTCCAACTGACGACACCCCAGGCCCTGTCAAACTGAGCCACCACCAGCTTGTACTGTTCCGACATAACATGCAGGATCGATGCTTCATGGGGGTTGGCGCCATACCTTCAGTCTCCCATCGGCGTGATGATGTTTAAATCGGGATTCATTACTCCAGGCTATCCGTTGCCAATATTCGATGGCCCAGTTTCGATGTTCTTTAGCCCAGGCTAGGTGTTGAACCCGGTGTCATGCCTTTAGAAGTGGGACTCTCTTAGGTTTTCGGCTCCCCAAGCCGAGACGATGAAGTGAGCGTTGCATGGTCCGTGCACTGACTTCCCAGCTGGAACCCGTGTTCAGATGGGAGGTGATTTTAGATAATGTCTGGCCCCTATCGGTCTGTACGATGTGGGTGAGATGGTGAAGCCCAAGATCATTCAAGGTTGGTTATCTTTTGCAGTTTATCCGGGTGCTTGTTTTTTTGCAGAATTTTCATATTCCCGGAACATTCTTGAAACTGTCGTACGAGAAAATCCAAGTTCGTTGACAATTTCGGAAATCGAGTGTCCCATCCGTCGGGCACCTACGATCTTCCCTCTGTCAAATGCATCTAAATCTCTCGTCATTCCCATTACGCTTCTCACGACGAATGCTTGGGGAAGCCAAAGCTGACAGCTATATGTGACCAGAGTTTCATCCTCGTGCGCGCAAATGCGGGACTTGCGGTATTGAATTTGGATAACGTCTCCTATCACTAATTCAATGGTACTTCAGTGTATATAGTAAATATGAAATATCTTTTTGGAAGTGCTAAAATTATGAACATGGAAAGTGAGCCAAGGAAAGCATCTAAGATGCCTTCATTCTCATATGGTAAGAAAAAAAAATAATAATATAAACGAATACAATAATCGTGTTAAATCGAACGACAGTCGCGTTGGTCAAAAACCAGCTGTACTAATAAAAACCGCGTTAAACGGAAAACGTGTTGAAAGAATTCGGGTCAGCCGGGGATTGGGTCTATTGAAATGTTTTCATTAGTAAGAGGTTCTAAGCATAATAAATAATAGCAGGTAGACAAATTTTGGATTTCGTATAAGACAACGAGTTTTCGAAGGGGGGAGCTCACCCCCCGGACCTCTTGCTCCCGGGATGCGTCCTTGGATGTGTCAACCAGGGCCAGAATTTGACCTTCTGAGGTCCTAAGCTATTCAAAATTAAGAGGCCCCGAAGATTCAAAAGTCGAAATGTATATATTATGATTGAAAGGAACATTAAAATATAAAGAGGAAATTGATGTTGTGAACACATTATTCCAGCAATGTAGGTTAAGATGAAGAGTATTTAAATATAAAAAAATTTTCGTAACAGTAAAACTTGAAATGCATTCCTTTGAGGCCCTAAACTGTGGCTTAGTTAATTTTATGCGTAAGTCCAGCCCTGATTATACGAATTGTGAAATATTTTGTTTAATAAAATGCTTGGAAAAAAAATCGAATTTTGAGCCCCTATTATGAGTGTTGAGGTCATAGGCGAGCGCCTCGTGCGCCTATTGCCGACGGCGGGGGGGGGGGGGGCTCAGTCGGTAGCGCGCCAGGCTCGTAATTCGTAGTTCCCAGATTCGAGTCCCAGCTGGGTCAGCGTTGAGTTTTATTTCCGCAAAGCTCCCCGCCCTGTCCCGCGGTGGCTCAGTCGGTAGCGCGCCAGGCTCGTAATCTGTAGTTCCCAGGTTCGAGTCCCAGCTGGGTCAGTGTTAAGATTTATCTCCGCAAAATTCCCTGCCCTGCCCACGGTCAGTAGGGGACACCGATGGGCTTAGAAAGGCCGCCGTCCGTCGGGTGGGACGTTAAGCCGTAGCCCCGTGTGCGGGGAGACATACCCTGTGCACGTTAAAGAACACGCTGGATGGCCTTGACGGGAGGCTACCATCTGTCTCCCAACAGCTGTTCCAGTAGGTCCCCTCCCCGACCTTCTCTGAGCCTTCGGGGTCCATGTGACCTGGCCATTTAGCCCATGGTGTGCAAAAAAGTGCCGCTCAGAGGTAAAACAACCCAACCTAACCTATCTAGAGAAGGACGGGAAAGAATCGAAGAATAATATATCATTGAATGATCCTAATTTTGACTAATGACGTGAAAGAATCGAAGAATAATATATCATTGAATGATCCTAATTTCGGTCAGCGTTGAGATTTATCTTCGCAAAATTCCCCGCCCTGTCCACTGTCAGTAGGGGATACCGATGGGCTTAGAAAGGCCGCCGTCTGTCGTATGGGATGTTAAACCATGACCCCGTATGTGGAAGAGAGCCATAACCTGGGCAAGTTAAAGAACACTCTGGATGGCCTTGACGGGAGGCTACCATCTGTCTCCCAACAGCTGTTCCAGTGGGTTCCCTCCCCCAATCTTCTCTGAGCCTTCGGGATCCATATGACCTGGCCATGGTGTGCAAAAAAGTCCCGCTCAGAGGTAAACACAACCCAGTCCAAAGTGCGCCTATTGAGTAATACGCCACTAGTTGCAGTTCCTACCTTCAAGTAATATGCGTGGCGCCTCTTAGATTGCCGACTGCATTTTTTGAGTTGGGTTGGGTTGTTTTACCTCTGAGCGGCATCTTTTTGCACACAATGGGCTAAATGGCCAGATCACATGGACCCCGAAGGCTCAGAGAAGGATGGGGGAGGGGACTCACTGGAACAGCTGTTGGGAGACAGATGGCAGCCTCCCATCAAGGCCATCCAGCGTGTTCTTTAACGTGCACAGTGTATGTCTCTCCCGCACACTGGGCCACGACTTAACGTCCCATCCGACGGACGGCGGCCTTTCCAAGCCCATCGGTGTCCCCTACTGACCGTGGGCGGGGGCGGGGAATTTTGCGGAGAGACATTTTTTGAGTAAAAGGTGCTGTTCACCGATCTCTCAGTTGTATGTTATGAAAATAAATAGATAAATCAATAAAATTACCTGCTATAACATTACGTTAATAGGTTTCTAAAATAATTTACCTGTAAAAAACAATAATATGTTCATTTGAAAGATTAAATATTTGCCAAAATATATATGTTTGGCTTTCCAATTTTTACACGATATCCAAAAATTTTGAGACTCAAAATTTATGAAGCTTAATAAAAAAAAATTTAAAATCATGAAGAAAAACTCAAAATAAAATTAATATTAAAGTTTATCGTAATATTTTTTTCTTTGGCTTTTAAGAATCGTCCGTTTTATATTCATTCAAAAAAGTTATTCCCAGCAAAATTTCATAAAGATATTTCAATCTTCAAATAGTAGGGCTTGAATAACACTTATTTCCGGGAGGGTGGTGGTGGGGGGGGGGAGTCAAGACAATAGGTTTCGATTACAGTGTAAAACATTTTCCCTTCGCTTTAGAGTTTTGAAAAAAAAATCGTGATTAATGTGTGAAATATACACAAGTTTAATAATTCTTGGCCTCCGTTACCCTTATTAGCATTCTCGAGGGGGGAGGGGAGAATTCTTTGTATTATTAACTCTATTATATACAGGGTGTCCCTGAATTCATGGCCCAAACGTGAGAGGATGGTAGTACACACCGAACCCACCAATATTCGTCATAGAATATGCAGCCGCAAACGCAGTGAGGAGTCGGAAATGAAGGACAGACACAGAAGTTTCCAGAGTGACATTTATTGGAGATCATTACAACAAATGCTCAAACGTCCGCTCACCAACGTTGATACAGACGGCACAATGGCGGAGTAGTGATCGGCGTACCTGCTCGTAAACACCGGGCTTGTCGCGCACATCGGCGGCTGCGACGGACAGTCGGACCAATTTTACAGTTCAGACCTCGTCTGCGCCCCCTACCGGTACCGGGCTGCGTTTGCGGCCGCATATTCTATGACGAATATTGGTGGGTTCGGTGTGTACCACCATCCCCTCACGTTTGGGCCATGAATTCAGGGACAACCTGTATATTATAGATCAGGGGTTCTCAACGTGGGGTACCCGGTAAAACTTTTTGGGTGCGCCATGAGAGCTCAAAAGTCGCTAGATCTAGTAAGAAAGTCGCTAAGTTGGCAACACTGCTGTGCAAAAATGTCATTTTTTTTGTTTATCGATATATGTAATTTATGAATACAAAATTTAATGTATATATATATATGTTTTATTTTATTCCCATTGTTATACTATAACAATAGTTTTATCTATCTATACAAGAGGTACGCCAGTTACATACACATTTCCAGGGGGTACGTGAAGCATAAAAGGTTGAGAACCACTGTCATAGATAATTGTTTGTTTGCCCATTTGATCAAGAATTCCTTCTAAACGATAATGGTTTAAAACACGTTAAAGAAATTCAAATTCTATATTTTAAATATCTATTTTCTTACGAAATTAGAAGTGAAAATTGTTAAAATTTATTATGCATTTTACAGCGTTTGCAGTTATAAATTTGTTGTTTGAATGCTAAGTTGCAATTTACTTACCAAAAAACACAAACTAAATGAGTTAAGGTAGTGAACCACGCTGGATAAATCTGCTGTAGAGAATTAAGAAATAATATATGCTTGAGTCACATTTTATATTTATTTTGACCTTTCCGTGGCCGAGTGGTTAGCGCGCTTGGCGACTGATCAGAGGGATCTAGGTTCGAGCCCAAGGTAAAGTATGGCTGTTTGTGTTGTTTTTCTGCTGAGTTCCCGCCATCCTCACAGACTTTATATTATGACAGGCTCCTGTCAGACCTCTCTGGCAAGGAGCATTTGAGAGAGTATTTGTTTTATTTAACGTGATAGTTCTTTTATAGCAATATATATTTTTTAAACCTGTTATAAACTCAAAATTTCGGTAATTTAAATTCTTCTTCAAAGCACTGTGAGTTTCAACTTAACCTAGTGAAAATGAATTTTAATGCGCTCTTAACTTCGAAACATCATTAAGCAATTCGTTTTCCGATTTTGTCAGCTGCCGATTTTTCAGCCGCCTGAATACTTAGGAAGCACGAGTCTTGAGAGACAAAACCATTTCCTTTTAAGTGGAAGAGAGCGTTTCCGTTAATTGATTGAGAGCCCGTGATCCGTTCAGGCAAACGGCAGCTGCACCTTTTCAGTACTTGCTGCCATTGAAAGCGAAATTCCGCATCACCTGCAGGATTTTTTTTTTATCTTTCAATATCGTAATAGAAATAAACTTCATTCTTGAAACAAAGCGAAATTCACGATGCAGCCATTGTGGGTTTTCGTGGTTAATCCATGAAAAGAAATTCTTTTGAAGGATTCTGGATTCGAGCGTCGTCAAGCCGTCTTATAAAGAAGGCGATTCTCTTTGTAGCGTTCCAGAATTGTAAATCTGAGTTAGTACGTTCGAGTCCTGTTTGTACCGGGAGCAGGGGTGGCTCTGTCGGTAGCGCTCCAGGCTTCTAATCTGTAGTTCTCAGGTTCGAGTCCCAGCTGGGTCAGCGTTGAGATTTATCTCCGCAAAATTCCTCACCCTGCCCACGTCAGTAGGGGACACCGATGGGCTTGGAAAGGCCGCCGTCCGTCGGATGGGACGTTAAGCCGTGGCCCCGTGTGCGAGAGAGCCATACCCTGTGCACGTTAAAGAACACGCTGGATGGCCTTGACGGGAGGCTGCCATCTGTCTCCCAACAACTGTTCCAGTTGATCCCCTCCCCTAACCTTCTCTGAGCCTTCGGGGTCCTTGTGGCCTGGCCATTTAGCCCATTGTGTGCAAAAAAAGTGCTGCTCAGAGGTAAAACAATCCAACCTTATTTGTACCAGTTTTGAAATTTACGTTGTGCCCTACCTTCGGTGAGAAAAGAGAGACTTCGGAAAGATCATCTTCTATCGGTTGGAACGTGAGGTCGTCGTCCTTTCGAAGAGGAATCATCATTCGTTCTGTTCGCTAAAATGCAAACTAGTGTTTTTTAGACTAAGTCCACTTAACTAAAACTGCTCTTCAAGAAAGCACAAAAAAATTTAATAAATTGGCCGAAAATAATCAATTTGTGCTCCTCAAGAATATGGGCTTCTCAACAGCAAAAAATGTCAAAATAAATTTATATTGATTCCAAAATGATTAAATCTTTTCGCATATGCAAATTGTTGGTACTTTATCTAGAAAAATCTGCAAGCGATGCCTCGCGTAAAACTCTTTGTAACGCCAGAAGCTTCGCCATTCGTAATGGGTGAAAATCGTTGCTCTAGATCAGTGATTCTCAACATGGCCATATTGACCCTCAGGGGGTCACGCCATACTTCTAGGGGGCCACATTGCAACTAACAGCGTCTATGAAGGAGTGGGGGGGGGGGGCGGTGCACAGAGGTAAATGAAGAATAAACACCGAAAAGGGCCATGAGCAAAAGTGGGTTGAGAAACATTTCTCTTGACAGGAGGCTGTTATTTCCCCATTATAGAAATGGTGTATTTTTGCCCCATTCTGTTTTGAGTCTTGGGACAGTATAATTAGGGTTTAAATTTAAGTGACCTCTTGATTTTTGAGAGTGATCCCCCCTTATACGTAAATAATATACTCGTATAAGCATCACCACTATGTTAAAATGTGAATTTCATGTGAGGGTCACCATCAATTTTTAGGGAAGGCTCAGATCGTCTCCTTACAATTGCTGTAACCACAATATCCAGAAAATATGCATAAGATATCTAAGATGATAAGCGGTTGGGTTTGGGTTGTTTTACCTCTGAGCAGCACTTTTATGCACACCATGGACTAAATGGCCAGGTCACATGGACCCCGAAGGCTCAGAGAAGGTTGGGGGAGAGGACCCACTGGAACAGCTGTTGGGAGACGGATGGTAGCCTCCCGTCAAGGCCATCCAGCGTGTTCTTTAACGTGCACAGAGTATGGCTCTCCCGCACACGGGGCCACGGCTTAACGTCCCATCCGACGGACGGCGGCCTTTCCCAGCCCATCGGTGTCCCCTACTGACCGTGGGCAGGCGGGGAATTTTGCGGAGATAAATCTCAACGCTGACCCAGCTGGGACTCGAACCTGGGAACTACAGATTACGAGCCTGGCGCGCTACCGACTGAGCCACCCCCGCCCCAATGATAAGCGGATATCCTTGTGTAATCTTGGATGTTTTATGGATATTAGGGTCTTGTGGTCGTTGCACCTATATATTGATCTCATTGGACAGCATTAAGAGCGCCGCATAACGAAGCGTCAACGTCAAGAAACCTTTGAGAAAAGAATTAAAGGCATAAATGGGAAAGTGCGTAAATTCTTCACTCCACGGACCTAAATCTAAATCGTAAATCCGAAATCTAAATCGTAAACCTAATCCTAAACCGTAATCCTTCACTTCAGGAAATGAGACCGTCTTATACAAAATCTCAAATTAATCTATCTGCTTTGAAATCCAAAACAGTTGTCTTTGTATAATTTTATTTCAGCTCTAGAATATATACAGTCGTATCAGAATAATAAGACCACCCACCATAGTATATGTATGGTAGGTGGTCATATTATTCTGATACGACTGTGTATGTCCGACACTAAAAATAGATTTAAAAAATATAAAATTTTATTTTATATAAATAAAATAAATACCTCCCCCTCAAGCAGCTGCTTGCCACAAAGGTCTGACAGGAGCGTGTCAGCTTATATGCCATAGTAGAAGGTCTGAGAGGATGGCAGGACAGGACCTCAGCAGAAAAACGACACATACATCCATGCCTTACCCGGGGCTCGAACCCAGGTCCCTTAGATCAGTAGCTAAGCGCGCTATATAAAAAAAATATAAAACAATATAAAATTTAAATAAAATACTAAAAATAGATTTAAAAAAATATAAAATTTTATTTTATATATAATATAATTTTGTCCTTTCCTGTCCGATGGAAAAATCTTAAAAATTGGGAAACACATTTAAGTTTATTCACAGAACTCCTCCCCCCCCCCGCGAAACTAGATCCTAGATACGTGCCTGCCTCCCTCTGAAGTTAAAATATGTTTTTTCTTTTAACTAAAACAATATATTTCGCAATAAGACGATGTAATACGTGCAAATTTTACTTTCATCAAATAGACTGATATTTCATCGAGGTTTCAATTCATACAAAGGGAATGCTTGTTTTTGTAATTCGAAGTTTTAGTAGGAACATCCCCTCACCATTTACCACTCGAAATCAAATTGCTAAAGCATAAAGATAGTGATCTTTCCTCCTATAACAGAAGGCCAATGTACCAAATTTTTGACGTCACTTAAGTAGTCTTACTATATAGACAATTCTTATATTTTTTATTCTAATATTATTACTGGTGGACTCTTGTACTAATCTTTATACTAATGTTTATCTATAAATATATTTTATTTAGAAAGAAAATTATTCGTATTTTTTGTCAAATATAATAATGCTAATTAATACAAATAAATTTTCTCCTAAATATAATATTTTTATAGACAAACATTAGTAGAAAGATTAGCACAGAACCTACTAGTAATAGTATTAGTAATAGTAATAGTATTAGAATTAAAAATATAAGAAGTATCTATATGGTAGGACTACTTAAGCTGACGTCATAAATTTGGTCGGCTGGCTTTCTGTTATAGGAGGTGTTACTCTGCCACTAGGTAAATATTCCAAACCGGGCATCTGGCAAACTTACTAATGTTTACAATAATACAAATATTTTCATCAAAATTCTTCAATCAAAGTGTATTCTCCATTTTAGTAGAGAAGCTAGGCCTCGAAATGGCCAGATGATGTTGGAATTTCCCTCATACATGATGAAGAGCAAAGATTGAGCCCAAGCGATCAGAACCGCGCGACTTCGATGTTATCTAAAAGACCTAAATATCTGAACAGTAGCTGCACAACAAGATATTTCAAGTGTGCTGCCGCATTCTGTCGGCTTGATCTCTCTGTGTGCTTGATGGACATTGGACTGAAAATGGCGACATATCTAATCAGGACAGAAGTTCATTTTGGAAGAGGAACACACTGCTTCTAATCTCTGTCTGAACCGAAGTTACCCTCCTCCTTCTATGTAGCATGCCGAACCCTTATCTCGTCTCTCCTTACCATTCTCCTTACCATTCTTTCGTTTCTTTAAGCATCGAAATCAACACAAAAAGTGAAGGTTAGAGAAGTAATAGTTAATTAAAAGTGATATTCAAGGGCTAACAAGATTTCGAAAAGTAGAACACCGTGCTTCTAAGGGGCCCCCAACCTCTGATTTTGGAACATCTTACCTTTATTTAGATGAACGAATAGAGCCCCAAAAATGGTTGCGCGCAGCATCCCGCAGGCCATTAATCCGCCGCTCGTGATAGCATAATAAATTAATTGTTAATCATCATAAAAAATAAAAGAAGAATATTAATTATGGAAATTATATAATTTAGCATTAGGTAATGACACCTACGATTATTTATGTTTTGTTTTGTTTTTCAAAATATTGATGTCCTGGCCGAATGGTTAGCGCGCTTGGCTACTGATAGGGACCTGGGTTCGAGCCCCGGATAAAGCATGGACATTTGTGTTGTTTTTCTGCTGAGGTCCTGCCAACCTCACAGACCTTCTACTGTGGCATATAAACTGACAGGCTCCTGTCAGACCTCTGTGGCAAGCAGCTGCTTGAGGGGGTATTTATTTATTTATTTTATTATTGTTCTTTATTTAAGAAGTTTACACACATACACACACACACACACACACCGTGGTCGAGTGGTTAACGCGCTTGGCTACTGATCTAAGGGACCTGGGTTCGAGCCCCGGGTAAGGCATGGTTGTGCGTGTCGTTTTTCTGCTGATGTCCTGCCATCCTCTCAGACTTTCTACTATGGCATATAAACTGGCAGGCTCCTGTCAGACCTCTGTGGCAAGCAGCTGCTTCAGGGGGTATTTATTTTTTTATTTTTTATTACACAATGCACAAACTTTAAACATGGTGACCCGCAAAGCTCTAAGCTTATCTGCAGGAGAATGAATAATCCTAATCTGTGCATAAAATATATCACAGACAATTAATAATCGAAGTATAACATTTAGATAATTGCAAACTGGAAAACAGCTAATTTCCAAATAAGATACAAATCATTTACTTTGTATAGAGTTGCTTTCATTCCTTTCCAATATATTATATATTCTTTTAATTTTGCCTTTAACTTATTAAAACATTTAACGTATAATATTTCTCATGGAAGCATCTTTAAAACGTAAGGAATTTTGTAATCCTTTGTACATTTTGCTTTTTTTCCTTCGTCTGTATTTAACTTTTTTGTTTCAAGGATTAATATAAAAATTCTTCTCTGTTCGGATTGTGCTAATAAAAACGTCCATGATTCTCGCTTTCCGAATCTTCCATTTTTGCAATGTTAGAGGACGTTGAAGTTGCAAAATGGCAAAACTTCAAATTAATTGTTATAATAGAGATGGATTCTAGCTGAAATTATTCAGCAAGAGCCTTAATTTTTTTAAAGACGAAATTATGTTTGTCTTCTCCCTGTCCCCCGAAAATATTTTCTGGCTATGTGCCTCACAACCAGCCTTGATGTTACTTTCAGCAGAAGTGAAAACAAATAAAAAAAATTACATCTTATCGTTTCCAATTCACTTTGCATTGTATTGAATGAAACTTCAAATCGCCAAGTGAGAAGAATCTGAACTGAAAGCCTGAACCGATTTATTTCCCACTCCAAATGATTCGAAATGATGATCTTTGGGATAAGTGCCCAACCACTGGGATTCAGTGCCGCTTTTAAGAATCTGCTCTAGGATGATATTGAAACCAATATTTAGGCTTGATGCTTATTTTCCTCACATTACTCTATTTTTGAGTAAAATTAACTTCAAACTCAATACTTTCAATCAATCAGCCAAAAGCACTGATTAGCATAATCTAAACAATTTTTAGCCTTAAAAGAATGTTTTCTTCTATAATTAAAAGTATCAAGATATGACGGTGAATGTTGCATACTCGTGTATGCCAACAGTGGGTTGGGTTGTTTTACCTCTGAGCGACACTTTTTTTGCATACCATGGGCTAAATGGCCATGTCACATGGACCCCGAAGGCTCAGAGAAGGTTGGGGGAGGGGACCCACTGGAATAGCTGTTGGGAGACAGATGGTAACCTCCCCTCAAGGCCATCCAGCGTGTTCTTTAACGTGCACAGGGTATGGCTCTCCCGCAACGGGGGAGCGGTTTAACGTCCCATCCGACGGACGGCAGCCTTTCCAAGCCCATCGGTGTCCCGGCCAACAGTGGAACCATTCACTTCGTGGTGAAGTTTGAGAAGCGTTCACACGCTTCTCAAACTTATAAGAATCGGGGTCCATGTGGGGTTCGAGCCCCAGCTGGGTCAACGTTGAGATTTATCTCCGCAAAGCTCCCCACCCTGCCCACGGTCAGTAGGGTACACCGATGGGCTTGGAACGACCGCCGTCCGTCGAATGGGACAGTAAGCCGTGGTCTCGTGTGGGGGAGAGCCATACCCTGTGCACGTTAAAGAACACGCTGGATGACCTTGACGGGTGACCTTGACGGGAGGCTACCATCTGTCTCCCAATAGCTGTTCCAGTGGGTCCCCTTCCCCAACCTTCTCTGAGTCTTTGCGGTCCTTGTGGCCTGGCCATTTAGCCCACTGTGTGCAAAAAAAGTGCCGCTCAGAGGTAAAACAACCCAACAATTCCATTGTTTGGTATATCAGAGCAGACGTCCATGATGGCATCCACTCATAACCCCACAACACCGAAAACTATGGCATGCGTGGACCCATGAGCAGGAAGATTAAATCGTCGATGATTTGAAAAAGTTCTGCTGGTCCGATGAATAGCGTTTTCTTTTGCATCCCGCATTATATATATGATTAAGCATATGTCGAAAGCTGCATGAAGCAATGGTCCCCACGTGCACTGTAAAGACAGTTTCGGTCGATTGCACTTGTGTCCTCTGGTGCAGGTACCAATGGGCAAAGCACGTGAACTACTTGAGCATTGTTCCATATGAAATCACATCCTTCAATGTTAATGTTGTACCTCGATAAAGATGCCATTTCTACAAAACAATGCAATATGTCATCGGGATCGTTCGAGTACAGGAGTGATTTGAAGAACATTCAGATGACTTCACCTGCCTCACGTGGCCAATCAACTCACCAGATTTCCCTATCAAGCATCTGCAGGATGTTATATAATGGGCAATCCTGTTTGTGGCTGATACACCAGTAATCACTATTACCCATCTGTGAAGCGTTTTACAGCTTCCCTCTGAAGATATTTCGGCATGTCTGAACCTATCTTCAGAATTGTATACCCTAATAGAGTCCATGCCACGACGTGCAATCGT
Source organism: Ryuthela nishihirai (assembly GCA_038380435.1). Lineage (NCBI taxonomy): Eukaryota > Metazoa > Arthropoda > Arachnida > Araneae > Heptathelidae > Ryuthela > Ryuthela nishihirai. The sequence goes on along the minus strand of JAWZYU010000009.1, from coordinate 10,311,828 downwards.
GGCATGGACTCTTCTACGCTACAAATAGCATGTGAGGTCCACTCAGACTACGACGTGCAAGGCTGAGGGAACCTCACACGCTATTTGGTGGATGATCATAATTCATTGACAAAAACAAATATTCTCTCAAGCAGCTGCTTGCCCCAGAAGTCTGACAGGAGCCTGTCAGTTTAAATACTCCATAGAAGTTCTGTGAGAAAGGCGAGACTCAGCAGAAAGACAACACAAACATCCATGCCTTTTCAGGGATCGAACCCAGGTTCATTCGATCAGCGGACAATAACGCTAACCACTCGACAACGGGCTGGCATATTCATTGACTACTGAGTACAAAATTAAGAAGGCTGACGGGACCACGGCTTAAGAGCACTCCAGAGATTATTATTCTTACGTTTTAAAAACATATCAGACAGAATAAAACTAAGAATTTCAATCAACAATGGCGGATCATCAAGGAAGGAAATCGGTTGCAAAATCTGTTTATCTCTGATTGGCTGCGCCCACAGGGCTGGATCTAGGGGGGGGAGAACCATACCTCCCCCACTAATTGATAATACCAGAAAAGATAATAGAGAAAAGATTATTAAAATTCTTCATATTTCATGCATTTTTTTAAAGAAATTTTTTATAACCTCTAAAACAGAGGAGAAAAGACTTTACTGCAATAGAAAGCCAGTCTCTCTCTCCTCTCTGGGGCGGGAGTGGCTCAGTCGGTAGCCCGCCAAGCTCGTAATCTGCAGTTCCCAGGTTCGAGTCCCAGCTGGATCAACGTTGAGATTTATCTTCGCAAAATTCTCCGCCCTGCCCACTGTCAGTAGGGGACACCGATGGGCTTGGAAAGGCTGCCGTCCGTCGGATGTGACGTTAAGCCGTGGCCCCGTGTGCGGGAGAGCCATACCCTGTGCACGTTAAAGAACACGCTGGATGGCCTTGACGGGAGGCTACCATCTGTCTCCCAACAGCTGTTCCAGTGGGTCCCCTCCCCCAACCTTCTCTGAGCCTTCGGGGTCCATGTGACCTGGCCATTGGTGTGCAAAAAAGTGCCGCTCAGGGGTAAAACAACCCAACCCAACTCTCCTCCCTTTTAGTCTTTCGATTGCGCCACTTCTCTCTCCCCACCCCCAACCTTTATTGTTTTCTAGATCCGAACTTGGCTGCCCCTGATAATAACTGCTATGTGAGATACGACGTCCTCTTAGTATATCCTCTCCTATAAATTGGGAAATACGAAGATTATTATACAAAAAAGTTTTAGAAACTATGAAATAGCCTTGACTTTCACACCAATAAATCTAGTCATTGCGAGTATATTAATGATAATAATAGTTATTAGTATATCAAGGAAAAAAAAGTTTCGAAATTCCTGTCGTTGAGCGTGGGACGCCACTTTAAACTCGATCCTAAAATATTAGAAGTAATGCTTAATGTCGTGGAATGACCCGAATTTTCCACATTTGAAACTATACTTTCATGACCAAAACAACGGAATTTTTGGGCACTGTGAATGCAACACACAATCATCTAGTGCAACCTGGACACGCTGTGAACGTTAAAGAAACCTATCCTCTGTGCTCCCTCATTAGAAACAGAAAAATGGAGATAGCAACAGAGATTGATCATTACCATTTACCTCATAAGCATTGATAGTATGACTGCTTAAATGACAGGTCTTTCCATTTCATTTAAACTTTTGATTTTTCAATATACAGGAGTTTATCAAAATAATGGAAACACCGATGGCAACTGGAGTACACGCAATGCGCCGTGTGTAGCTGTATGCATATCACAGGGATGACGTTACCCGTGAAATAAAAGGGGAAAAGTACGATGTCGGCTATCACGTAACAGTGCCACAGGCGCAGGTGAAACAGCTGTTGGGTGTAATTGTCGACAATGTCAGATCTTGGTAACCTTCAAGGAGTCATGATCATTGGTGCGCGTCTTGCAGGATCTTCAGTAAACTGAACGGCAGAAATAATTGGTGTAACACGAGGAACTGTATCGAAGATTATGACTACCTATCAAAAAGGATAGGGCGTTGCCTCCAAACATACAAATTGTGGACGCCATACGAAGTTGTCGGATAGGATAAGCAAACGTTGGCACGGATTGTACAACGGAAGCACAAGACCATGGCACTGCAAATAGTAGCAAAGTTGAACACCAGTCGGAATGATCCCGTTTCCGTCATAACAGTTCGTCGGGAACTTCATCGTGGCGGTATTTATGGCCGTGCTGCAATTCACAAACCTCTGATTACCAACATCAATGCAGCAAAACGTGTAAGGTGGTGCAAAGCACATAACAACTGGGATGCTAAAGAGTGGCAACGTGTCTCTGGTCTGATGACGCATGCGGCACATTGTTTCCCACCACTGGTAAAGTGTACGTCTGGCGAAAACCTGCAGAAGCGTACAACCCGACTGTTTGATTCCCACTGTGAAACTGGAGGTGGGTCCCTGATGCTGTGGGGTGCCATATCATGGCATTCCTTAGGACCATTAGTTATTCTACAGGGTCGTATAACATTCGCAACATACAAGGCCATTCTCGGGGACCACCTGCCTCCAATGTTGATTGCATCCTAATTCGTACATTGTGCGAAACGTGTCAAGTTGTGGTTTGCAGAGCATGAGGATGAGGTACAGCAGCTAACATGGTCACCTCAATATTATTGAACATTTGTGGGAATATCTGGAGCACAAGGTCAGATCAACAATCACCACCTTACACGTTTTGTTGCATTGATGTTGGTAATCAGAGGATTGTGGATTGCAGCACGGCCATAAATACCGCCACGATGAGCTCCCAACGAAGTGTTATGACGGAAACGGGATCATTCCGACTGGTGTTCAACTGTGCTACCACTTTCCACCTCCAGCATCACTGTCACAGATGGGCTATAGTTTATAGGAAGAATGGTACCACATTCCATTACCGTATGTGCATGACTTGTATAAGTCTATCCCACGTCGAATTACGTCTGTTCTGAACGCCCGAGGTATATCTACAGCTTATTAATAAAATGTTCTCCACAGGAGGTGACGCGCCGGCGCATAATTTGCAGTTCCCAGGGTCGAGTATCACCTCGGCCAGCGTTAGGATTTATCTCCGCAAAACTCCCCACCCTGCCCTCGGTCACTAGGGAACACCGATTCCATCGGATGGGACTTAAAGCCGTGGCTCCACGTTCGGGAGAGCCATACCCTGTGCATGTTAAAAACACGCTGCATGGTCTTGACAGGAGGCTACCATCTGTCTCCTAAAAGCTGTCCAGTGGGTTCCCTCCCTCCAACCTTCTCTGAGCTCTCGGGGTCCTTATGATCTGGCCATTTAGCCCATTGCATGCAAAAAAGTAACGTTCAGAGGTAAAACAACCCAATTCAGTATAATATGCCCAGGAGCGTACCCAAAAATTTTAATGTGGAAGGGTTATAACGTGCTTGAATACAAATATTGGGGTTTTGGAATATCTGAGTGTAATTTTCCAGGACTACCTTAAAAAAATATGGTTTTCAAACTCTCAAGTTGGGGAGTTATAATCTCATACCTACCCCCCTCCCACTGCTTGGATACGCCATTGTATTTACTCACATATTTTCAAAAGCAGCAATTTTTAAACTTTCATTTTCCCTTATTCGCGATAATTAAAGTGAAAGCCTTTTTGGAAATGAATCGTCATATTATTTTCTAGTATTTTCTCTGCTGCCAAAACCCTAAGGGCAAACTTTATGCTCATAATTACTTCTGCTTGGCCAACAAAACTGCCAGTTACAGATAATAATTGGCACTTCAACTTTGACGGAAGTCTTCCATTGTTGAGAAGGAAGTTGCACTCGAAATCAATTTGCTCGGTATTGTTTTGCTAAAGCGTGGACGGAGTGCCTGACGCCAAGCTGGAGCGCTTGCCTGAAGTGGTCACGCATTCCTCCCATGCTGACAGACAACAGAATTATCTCTCGCGGCTTCTCCTTCATCATCCGCCACGATCAGATACTTCAGATCGCGACGAGTAAGACTCGACTAGACTATCCTCTCTCCGCTCGCCACTGCCTCCACGTCGGACTGGGAATGATAAGCCTACTCTTCAAAGAACTCTCTCTGCTCGTGTAATCTGCTGATGGCCTGAATGTAAAAAAAGCTTTAGAAATAGATGACTGTAGGAAAAGTTGGATAGAGATTGAAATGATGGCGGAAAATCCCATTCTTCAATCCAGGGAGAGTGGCTTCGTAGGAAGGAGTCGAGTGAAGACGGCCGGGCGGTTTGCCTTTGGTCAATATGTCAAAATTAGGATCATTCAATGATATATTATTCTTCGATTCTTTCACGCCCTTCTCTAGATAGGTTAGGTTGGGTTGTTTTACCCCTGAGCAGCACTTTTTTGCACACTATGGGCTAAATGGCCAGATCACATGAACCCCGAAGGCTCAGAGAAGGTTGGGAGAGGGGACCCACTGGAACAGCTGTTGGGAGACAGATGGTAGCCTCCCGTCAAGGCCATCCAGCGTGTTCTTTAATGTGCACAGGGTATGGCTCTCCCGCACACGGAGCCACGGCTTAACGTCCCATCCGACGGACGGCGGCCTTTCCAAGCCCATCGGTGTCCCCTACTGACCGTGGGCAGGGCGGGGAATTTTGCGGATATAAATCTCAACGCTGACCCAGCTGGGACTCGAACCTGGGAACTACAGATTACGAGCCTGGCGCGCTACCGACTGAGCTACCCCCGCCCCCGTGCTGTCAGGTATTTGTAATTAATTTTTAATTTTTAGTAATTGTGTTTATTTTGTTAATCCTAATATATTTCGTTATATTATAATTTGCGATATTTTGTGATTAAAAGTTTCTTCTTATAAAATCTGTAGCATTATTTCGATATTTGTGATAAATTCCTTGTACTGGTTTCATTAACTATTGCCATTACATTTGCTTCATTATAATTTTGTGACAGGAAGATTGCCGTTTTGTAAATAAAATTGTGTACTTACTGTTTTGTCTTATGTCCTCTGTAAATTTATAACAATACTAATTTATACTGATTGGTTATTGCAGCAATACTGGATATCAATCGAGTTATAATCAGTTCAGCGAATGTGAATTGGAGCAGTTTGGATTTGATCGGCGTCATGAATACGTTTGCAGGCGGAGAGGTGCATTCAAGATTATTATCGGGATCTATTATTTGGAGGAAGTGAAAATGATGGAAATATCAAATATATTCGAAATGCCCACTGGTGTATAGAGTAAGGGGGGGGAAAGGGACTTATCCCCATTTTGAAAGGGGTGGGGATGGCTCAGTCGGTAGCGCGCCAGGCTCGTAATCTGTAGTTCCCAGGTTCGAGTCCCAGCTGGGTCAGCGTTAAGATTTATCTCCTCAAAATTCTCCACCCTGCGCACGGTCAGTAGGGGACACCGATGGGCTTGGAAAGGCCGCCGTCCGTCGGATGGGACGTTGAACCGTGGCCCCATGTGCAAGAGAGCCATAACCTGCGCACGTTAAAGAACACGCTGGATGGCCTTGATGGGAAGCTACCATCCTTCTCCCAACAGCTCATATAGATCATGTAATAATCTCATACCTACTCCCCCCCCCCCCACTGCTTGGATACGCCATTGTATTTATTTTACTCACATATTTTCCAAAGCAGCAATTTTCAAACTTTCATTTTCCCTTATTCGCGATCCAGTGGGTCTCCTCCCCCAACCTTTTCTAAGCTTTCGGGGTCCATGTGACCTGGCCATTTAGCCCATGGTGTGCAAAAAAGTGCCGCTCAGAGGTAAAACAACCCCTTTTGAAAATTTTCTAACAATCCTAATCAAAGAAGACTTCTGCTTTCGTATTATTTTTAATAAAGAAAGCTTTGTCTTAACTAATGGGATAGCCATGAGAGAATCTTATCCCGCAAATAAAAATATTGATTATTAATGATAATAATAAAAATAAGCATAAAAATTTATTAAACCAAATTAATTTTAATGCATCAAATTTCTTTGCTGTATTTCCACTTAGCATTCGCAATGTATGGCTCTCCTCCATGCATACAGGAGCCATGATTTAACCTTCCATCGGACGGGCACGATTCCTCCCAATAAGAATCTCCTTTGTCTCCGATGGCAGAATAGGGATTAATGGAGAAAATCTGAAACCAGTTGGAGTTCTTTTACCTCTGAGAGGCGCTTTTTTTGAAACAATGGAGTAAATGGCGAAGTCACAAAGACCCCAAGAGCTCAGAGAAAGGTGGAGAAAGGGGATGTCCTAGACAACTGTTAGGACAGGCCTGGGCAACAGTTGACCAGTCATCTCTTTTCGTGCCGGCCACCAGTTACTGATGAGAAGTAAATTAAATTTGCAAAAATGGAAAAATATCATATAGAGGGCAAGAAGTTCAACTCTGGCAAAACGAATTCTTTTTAAATTACACTGGGCAACACAAAAAAGGCTTTGAAATGAAAATAGTCAATCTTTACTAATTTTGATGACAATAAAATTTGTCCATTGTCTCTTGTTTAGGAGAGACAGAGATGGTCCTGTATAAGCGACTCAGTCCACATTGACTACATAGGTAACCATTTCGCAAAGCTGTATTTTAAATTCAAAATTGCAACATATTGCGTTGTATTGCATCAGCCTGCCATATACACAACCCCCGTAGGTATTGCACATTGCCTGATGCATTTGTAGGTGGGATTGCAAAAGATAATGCAATCGTTAGTTGTAACCGTCGTCTCGAGGGTGAGCAAGTCTTTTTGAGTGACTCCCATTTACCCCTGAGTCATAAGTACAACTCAAGTGATCCTTGCAGTTTTAATCCAACAGTAGTGATGCCTCATAACTGTGTTAATAGTGAAAATACATTTTAATACATTTGCGAGGAAGTGTGACGTTTGCAAGCCAGAAAAGGGCCATCACTCCGTTAGTGAAAGCGGCGTTTGAGTTTTATTTTGGATGCAAGATCGGGAACCAGGACAAGGCCTGGGCCCTCACACATATGCTGCAGTACGTGTGCAAGATATCTTCCGAAGTGGCTGAAAGGCGAAAAAGTGGTGATGTCATTTGCTGTTCCTATGGTTTGGAGAGAACCAAGCAATCACTCAAATGACTGCTACTTCTGCATGGTTCCACCTGTTTCTGGAGGAATCACAAGGAAAAAGAAGTGGACAATAGCGTTCCCGAATATACAATCTGCTCTTTGACTAGTTCTGCATGGCGAAGGCATTCGCGTTCCCGAACCTCCAAAAGAATTTTCCATCGATTCAAACAATGAGGAGAGAGGTGAACTGACGTCGGTTCTCCACAACTTCGGTGTCTAATGATGATCCATACATCTGCCATGGTGCGTCATCTTAGCCAAACATTCTCAGTGAAGAAGAAATGAATGAGCTTGTTAGCGATCTGGAGCTGTCCAAGGCCAAAGCAGAGTTACTTAGACCAGAGTTACCCACTGGACAAATGTTAGGAGAACAATGGTAGCCTCCCGTCAAGGCCACCAGCGTGTACTTTAACGTGCACGGGTATGGCTCTCCCGCACGTGGTTTAACGTCCCATCCGACGGACGACGGTTTTTCCAAGCCTATCTTTGTCCCCTACTGACCGAGGGTAGGACGAAGAATTTTGTGCAGATAAATATCAACGCTGACCCAGCCGGGACTCGAACCTGAGAACTGCAGATTACGAGCCTGGCGCGCTAACAACTCAGCCACCCCCTCTCCCCCCCCCCAAAAAAAAGCTAGGGAAATGTATACAAAAATATTAAATTTAGTACTAGAAAGTGAAATCATCTTTAACGAATATGCTTCCACCCTTGGCATGGTCATCGGTCACACCTTGGCATGATCATCGGCTAGATGATCATTCCTTTTTGAACGTCTCTCAAATCAATAACTCTGCCCATTGTGCTCACGTTACGCGCTATGGCTCATCTCTCCTGGCCGGCCACTTATATCTCCGTGTGATCGACGTTGTCGTGCATTCTGTGACATGCCTGCGCAGGTACACTGATTCCGTGGGTGTTCATATTATTCTGATACGACTGTGTATATATAAATCAATGCCTTATTTAACATTTATTCTATGCTTGTAGGGCTCAGCCAGTAGTGCGCTAGACTCAGAATCTGCAATTCCAAAGTTGAAGTCCCTCCTGGGCTAGTATTGAGATTGCTAACTCCCTTCATGCCCTCTGTCAGAAAGACAGCCAATGTGTCATGTGTCACTACCCTATCTTCACGTGGTTTCAAAGCATTATGTGAATCGCAATGTTTAAATGTTAATGCTCCTTTATTTTACTTGCTTATTTATATATCCCTGATCATGACACGTTTGTGAGTCCATAAATTTTGGGCTTACAATAATCCCAATTAAGGAAAACAACATAAGGATTTGTTTCACGTTTTAAATCCTCAAATGATGCTTTCAGTCCAACCAGTAAGTTACGGTTTCCGATTCTGTAAGTTGTCTTATCACATCTTGAAGTCTGACTACATTTTTAAGAAAAGGTAAAAAAACAATTGTTTAATAGTTATTGATTATATTTTGGAAAATTAGTGAGTTTCATTTTTTACCTTTCCTTCGTTTAACCTTTTCTTGTTTTTCTTGACTGTCATTCCGACCCCTTTCTGGCCTTGAATGCGACGCCGGATATGAAATTTCCTAACATTTCTGAGATTTACCACCTGAAATACCTCTGTTGACCAATTTTTATCTCTGTAGGCGCTGGTGTATAGAAATACACCAGCGCCTACAGAGCGCCTACCAGCGCCTACAGCGCCTACTACCTTTGACTTGGGAGAACCAATCGTATCCAAAATTTCACGACGTTTCTGATATCTAACACCATAAATACTCCGAGGCACTAATTTTTAACCGAATTTGCCTTTGACTTCAGAGGACGCGGCGCATCTAAAATTTCATATCGTTTCTGAGATCTGCAAAGCAAAACTCCCCTAGAAATTTCATCTTTCTAACACTTGCTGATCAAGGTTTGACCTCTACGTGACCTACATTTGACTTTGAAGGAAATGTTGGAGGTCAGATTTCGGATTTTTCTCGAGATCTACGGTCCAGATTTCTAGGTCCATTTTAAAGATTCAAACTTTCAGAATTCTGCTACTTCTGCATCATAGAGAATTTTTTTTTTTAGAATATAATTTTTATTCATAACAGTAAAGAATACAAATACATTTACAATTTGACCCGCAAAGCTAAATAGCTTATCTGCAGGAAAATGAATAAATTATATTAAACATAGATCATTCAGCCACAAAAATGGTGTACAGCAAATAAATCCACAAAACACAACACATAAAAAACAGCTAACTAGAAAATACCAAATAATTTTTTAATTCCATTTTAAGTCTATTTAACATGATCCCCTGTCACTCACTCATGTCATATACTGTATATACATAGATCAGTGGTTCTCAACCATTTATGCTTCACGTATCCCCTGGAAATGTGAAGGTAACTGTCGTACCCCTTCTATAGATAGATAAAACTATAGTTATAGTATAACAATAGTTATTTTTACTTTGTTACTAGATCTAGCGACTTTTGAGCTTTCACGGCTACCACAAATAACGTTACCGCGTACCGCATGTTGAGAACCCCTGACATAGACGATTGTGAGTAGGCGAGGACTGGCAAGAGGCGCTAAGCGCCATAACGTCCCGGGCCTTAATGTTGCTGGTCCCTGGGACCTCATAGGACCAAGTTTTTTTTAATAATAAAATATTTTCCATACACAAGTTTCACAGAATTGGGGGAAAATATTTTAAGCAGTAAGTACAAACTGTCAACAAAATAAATATTGAGCTCTTGAAAAATAAACGAATTTTTTTCGCAAGAGCCAGGGCTCCCCTGCTATAGATGCGTCCCTGAAAAAAAATATCAGTCCGCCCTTGATTGTGAAATTAACAGCCGACTGCCAAATTGACAAAGCTCTCAAAATTTGTAGCTGGAAGTAATCCGGGTCGTAGATCTCGAGAAAAATCCGAAATTTGACCTCCGATGTGTCGTTCAAGATCAAATAAAGGTTACATAGAGGTCAAACAATGATCTGCAAGTGCCAGAAACGTGAAAATTGTTGCAGATCTCGAAAATATTACGAAAGTTTGGATTCGGAGGGTCATTTGAGGTCAAAGGTCAAATTTAGATCTATCAGTGCTAGAGAGCTAAAAATTGGTTCCTGGGGATATTTTGAGTTGTAGATTTCAGAAATTATGCCAATTTTAGATGAAATGGGTCCTTCGAGGTCAAAGATCATATTCAATATTCTGGTGCTGGAGAGTTCACAATTGGTGAAGATTATATTATAATATTTCGGGCAGTACAACTCAGAAATGAGAGGCATTTTCAGATCCGGTGTCACATACCAGGTCAAATAGAGGTCATAATGACCAGATATAAATCAAGAGGTGCCAAAGGACAATAC